>CAUYUJ010021779.1:0-37500 GCA_963575745.1 Prorocentrum cordatum | reverse complement strand
AGCAAGGAAACGATGTGTATGTTTGGTGATTCTGGTTCGTCTGATCTTGGATGCCAGGAAACACTGTGTACTTGTTTGGTTTTGAAAGCTCAAGTGCTCCCCGGGGAGGCCCCCAGCACCTCCTCCTTCTCCCCCTTCCTCTTTCCCCTCCTTCTGCTTTCCTTTCCTTTCCTCTTCCTTGTTGCGAAGCAAGAAAGCCAATCATACACTATGTTTGGTGCCCTCGGAGCAAGAAAACGCCGTGTATGTTTAATTATTCTGTTTTTTGTCTACGATGTAAGGAATCACGGTCTTTTTTTTTTGGGGGGGGAAGCTCAAATGCTCCCCGCGGCTTTCCCCCCTAGCGCCTCCTCCACCTCCTTCTCTCCCGGAACTCCAGAACCAACAACAAACACAACATAAAACCAACCACACCGTGTTGCCTTGCATCCCGATTTTTTTTTAAACAAGAAAAACCAAACATGCCAAGCGTTTCCGTGCACCAAGGGCACCAAACACTGTGTATTATTGGTTTTCTTGCTTTGCAGCAAGGAGGAGGAAAGGAAAGGAGGAGAAGGAGGGGGAAAGAGGACGGGGGAGAAGGAGGAGGCGCTGGGGGGGAGGCCGCGGGGAACACTCGAGCTTCCCAAGCAAAAAAAATACAATAACCAAACAAACACGGTGTCTCCTTGCATCCTAGACAAAAAAACAGAACAACCAAACATTCACAGCGTGTCCTTGCTCCGAGGGCACCAAAAACTGTGTAGTATTGGTTTTCTTGCTTTCGAAATGAGGAGGAGGAAAGGAAAAGCGGAGAAGGAGAGGGAACGAGGAAGGGGGAGAAGGAGGAGGCGCTGGGGGGGGAGGCCGCGGGGAGCACTTGAGCTTCCAAAGCAAACAAAAACAACTAACCAACCATACACAATGTTTCCTTGCATCCTAAACCACAAAACCAGAAACATCTAAGACACAGCGGTTCCTTGCTCCGAGGGCGCCAAGCACTTTGTATTCTTGGTTTTGCGTTGCTGCAGGGAGGAGGAAACAGAAAGGAGAAGGAGAAAACAGATGATGGGCGAGAGGGAGGAGGAGGAATTGTTTTTGGAGAAGGAGGAAAGTGAAAGGATAAATATTATAAACGGAGAAGGATGAAGAGGAGAAACGGAGAAGCAGAGAGAGGTAGGATATTGGAGGGAGGGCGACCATTTTCTTGTATTTTCTGGGATATTGTATTCCCCAGCTTCCTATATGTTCCCATATTGTCCTGGGGATCGACGATTGGTTGTGTCTGTGCGTTTTTTCCCCTCCCGCCATTTCCGTCCACACGACGTCCCGCCTCGGAAAAGCGGCAAGAACTGACGCTGACCTCTCCTCCCCCTCTTCCTCCTCCTCCTCCTCCTTCCTCCTCTTCCTCCTCCTCCTCCTCCTCCCTCCTCCTCCTCCTCCCTCCTCCCTCCTCCTCCTCCTTCCTCCTCTTCCTCCTCCTCCCTCCTCCTCCTCCTCCTCCTCCTCCTCCTCCTCCTCCTCCTCCTCCTCCTCCTCCTCCTCCTCCTCCTCCTCCTCCTCCCTCCTCCTCCTCCCCCTCCTTTCCGTCCACACGCCGGCCGTGCCGACATGCCCCCGCGCTCGCCAGCCTGCCGCCCTCCAACCCGCCCCGCCAACCTGGCGCCGGACACTGGAGCGCAGCGGCACTCATCAACACCTGCTCCTCCTCCTGCTCCTGCTCCTCCTCCTCCTCTGCTCCTCCTCCACCTCCTCTTTCTCCTCCTCCTCCTCCACTTTCTCCTCCTCCTCCTCCTTCGCCTCCTCCTCTCCTCTCCTCTGCCCTCCTCCTCCTCTCCTCCTCCTCCTCCCTCCTCCTCCTCCCTCCCCTCCTCTCTCTCCTCCTCCTCCTCCTCTTTCTGCTCCTTCTCCTCCTCCTCCTCCTCCTCCTCCTCCTCCTCCTCCTCCTTCTCCTCCTCCCCCCCCGCGCGCGCGCAATCGCGCCTCCCGCTTCGAGGCGCGGTCGGGCCACAACACCCTGCCCCCCGCCAGTGCGGCGGCGCGCGCGAGGGAGAGAGGCCGTGGCGGGAGGTCGTTGTTGTCGCCGTCGCCGCCACCGCCGCCACCGCCGTCGCCGTCACCGTCGCCGTGTTGTTGTTTTTGTTTTGTTGTTGTTGCTGTTGGTGGTGGTGGTGGTGGTCCTCGTCGTCGTCGTCGGCGTCGCTGCCGCCGTCGCCGCCGTCGTCGTCGTCGTCGCCGTTGTGGTGGTGGTGTTGGTGGAGGTGGAGGTGGTCGTTGTGGTGGTCCTCGTCGTCGTCGTCGTCGTCCTCGTCGTCGTCGTTGGCGTCCTTTTCGTCGCCGCCGCCGTCGTCGTTGTCGTCGTCGTCGTCGGCGTCCTCGTCGGGAGAGGGACAGCTCAGGCAGCTGGAGGTGGTCGTCGCGGGAGGAAGAGTTAGGAGGGGCGGTGAGGAGAAGAAGGGGTGAAGCAGATGGGGGGTGGGGGGTGGGACGGAGGGAGGAGGGGAGGGAGTATCGAATATCAGATGTCGCGGGAATTTCGGTGTGTGTTGTGTCCTTTTCGGGAACCCAAGAAGCCTCCAGAGGGAGGAGGAAGAGGAAGAGTGGGAGGCAGGGGAAGATGCGTCGAGGGAGGACGAGGAGGAGGAGGAGGAGGCGGAAGATGAGGAGAAGAAAGGTGGGGAGGAGGATGACGAAGAGGGATGGGGGTGGAGGATGATGGGACGGAGGCGGGGGAAGAAAGAGGAATATGGGAAGAGGGAGGTGACGAATGGGGGGAGAAGGAGGAGACGGAGGGTGGAAACAGTGATGGAAAATGACATGTATGATGAGATGGAGACTGGGGAGGAACGTCGAGAGACGATGATCAAACGTACTTGGTGGGTTCTTTTACCCTACCTGGGTATCCGGAGGCCTCCAGAAGGAGAAGGGGGACACCGAGAGAAAAAGAAAAAGAGAGAGAAAGGGACAATGAGAGAAAGAGAGAGAGAGAGAGAGATAAAGAGAGAGAGAGAGACAGAGAGTGATACAACATGCATACAGAACTATAGAGATGTAGGCATAGGTATTCATGTACACAGTCGACATATGTACACATTGTTTAAAGATAATTCGGAATCGAGGGAGGGAACGAGATGGAATGAGAGAGCGATATCGGTAGATGGAACGAGAGAGGAGAGACACATAAGGACAAATACATATATCCACAATGGAGGAGACGGAAGACATGAGGGATGGGGGCGGCATGGTGGAAAAGGGGGCCAGGACACCACATACATGAGCAGGATGATGATGGTGCTGATGATGAGAATGGTACTGGTGATGCTGATACTGGTGATGATACTGATCATCATACTGATGTTAATGATGCTGATGATGATGTTGCTGATGAGGAGGAAGAGAAGGAGGCGGCGGAGAAGGAAAGACAATGGAGGGGTCCGCACTGAAATCAGGAGACGGTGCGCGGCCTCTGAATGGTCTGTCGCGCCTTGCACAGATAGCTGAGTTCGGCTGTGTCTGGCGCCAGCAACGCTATGATGGGCGGCTCGGAGGAGGAGTCGGAGGCGGAGGCGAAGCAGGAGGAGAATGAGGAGGAGGAGGAGGCGGGAGGAGGAGGAGGAGGCGGGAGGAGGAGGAGGAGGGAGGAGGAGGAGGAGGAGGAGGTGGAGGAGGAGGAGGAGGAGGAGGAGGAGGAGGAGGCTCTCCCCCTGCATCTTTCTCGCGAGAAGGGCGAGGGGCAGCTGGCTCCGCGGGCCCCTCGGGGCGCCGACCTGCAGGGGCTCCTGTATGCTGCGGGGCCTCACCACCGTTCGGGTACGCTCCCGGGCAGTCCACCCGAGGGCACCTGGAGCTGGCGTCTCGGGTTGACCCAAACGGGGGCCAGCGACAAGGGAGTGGTGCAATAGCTTCGGTGCAATAGATTTGTGGGGTTGCAACACATTCGGGGCGTGCAATACCTCTCGGGGCGCAGATGTGTTGCCGGATGGTCGCGTGCCATGCATGACTTGCAATGCGGTGCAATCCAATTCTCCGGCGCAGTACATTTGCAATACAATTGCCCCAACTCTATTGCACCACCCCCTTTTAACTGGACCCCCTTGTGGGTCACCCAAAGACTCGCTGACTGTGCCGCATCTGCGACGCACTGAGATGCTGCAGAACACAATCTCGTCGGCGCAGCCGCAAACAACATTTCGTGCCCCATTACACGGGAAATCAAAACCGATCGATGAAAGTAAGATGAGGTCGGGCCTGTCCCCCTACAGGGGATTTTGGAGGAAAAAGAAAACATACTCAAAACATACTCGAACATGGTCAACAAATTCTAAAAACATCGTCCTCAGACTATTTTGAACCAATTCTGAATATGTTTCCGACTAAAAACAAGAACCTGGGCGCGCTTCCTGCTCTGGAACGGGGGGGGTCTGGCTCTGAACCTCTGCTTAGTGCGGCTGTTTGCGACGGTGCGTCCTATGCGGGGGGACTACACCTGCTCGAAACATGCGCCAAACACAGCCAAGATCTCCCGCGCCGATCGGCAAAACAATGGATCTGAAAAATATCACAACTCGATCGATGAGGATAAGAACCTGGGCACGCTTCCTGCGCCCTCTCAACCGGGCGGCGCCGCCTCCCGTCACCTGCGCGGCAGGCTGCGCATGCCCTGCGCTGGCGGCGCTTCGGCCGCTGCCCCGCCCCCCCCCCCCGCTGCCCTGAGGATTCTCCCGGGGAGGGGGGGGGGCAGCCTCCTCAGAGGGGGGCAGCCTCCTCAGAGAGGGGGGCAGCCTCCTCAGAGGGGGGCAGCCTCCTCAGAGGGGGGCAGCCTCCTCAAGCGGGGGGCCTCCTCAGAGGGGGGGGCCCTGCTGCTGCCGCCCCTGCGGGCGGGCCCAGCAAGACTCCTCGGGCCCGTCCGGGCCCTTCCTGCCCGCGGGCGGGGCGACTGTGGGCCGCAGCTGGGCCTCGGCTCCGGCCTGCTCCGTTCTGGCTGGCGGCGGCCCTGGCTTCGCTGCCAGCAGCATCGCTGCTTTGTAGCATGCGGCCATACGGTGCAGCCCTGCGCGACGCTGTCCATACCTGCACGAGCTTTGGTGTTGTACAGTCGGGGGCTTGATCTAAGGAGCCCAAAACAAGGAACGAGGCCCCTTTTTCCCATGAGTTAAACTTCGATTTCCGATCGAAAACATTAGGAAAACCTGAGGCAAGCTGCGAAACACTTAAGGAACGCGGAGCCCCTCCCCAACGAAAAGGGTTCCTTCTTCAGGGCCCCGACTGCACCTCGGCTTCGGCCTGCTCCGTCCTGGCTGGCGGCGGCCTTGGCTTTCCTGCCAGCAGCATCGCTGCCTGTGGCATGCCGCCATTCGGTGCAGCCCTGCTCGAGGCCGTCCATGCCTACACGAGCTTTGGTTTCGTAGGTCCTGGGGCCGATCCGATCATTGGCAGGCCCAGTGAGCACCTGGAAGGCGCCGTAAAAGTCGGTCCGAACAAAACGAAGCTTCCTGTGGAGATCTATGTCTGCTTGGTTGTCCGCATGTGCCCGGGCGCCCGTGGCCGGGGCGGAGACCGGCAGCGATCGCGCCGCAGTGCCAGGGGGGAGAACGAGAGAGGGGTCCGCCCCGACACGCCCAATCATACAGACAAAAACATCCCCGTGACGATATTAGGCCACCGCGGCCAGCCCTGCCATATTATGTATACACGTATGTATGCATGTATGCTGTATGCATGTATGTCTGTCTGTCTGTCTGTCTGTATGTAAATATGTCTGTACGCATGTGAGAAAACTGTTGAATGGTCGATCCATAATATCATATCATATATATATACAGATGTGCCCACCAGGCTTAAAAGTAGGATCTATCGGCATGCGCGTCGCCTGAAAAAGCTTGCAGCGGAGTCGTCGAGCTGTCTTGGCACCAAACCTTAAACAGCTCGCGGTTGTGTCCTGCTGGTGCTCCATCGTCGTACTCAAGGCAAAACTGAAACCGAAACCGCACGAGAGATGGCGTGAGATGCTCGAGCTGTTCAAGATCATGCAAAGTGAACCTCTGTCGAAGCTGGGCTGACTTCGGGCGCTGCAGCAGCCCATGTCAGATGCTGTCGTTGCCGCATCCGCATCTGGCGGCGCGCATCCACCCGATGTCCCGCGGTTACAAATTTGGCGTGTCCCAACGCACTAGTTTAAAGCAGTAACGAAGGTGGAGCGAGCCTTCTTGTCCAGATGCTCATCGGCGATGAGCCTTCGAGTAAATGGTAAAACTAAAACCTCATCTGCATGGCTGGGTTTCCTGGCTGCGCGCCCCCACTTTCTTCGGTCCCCGGGCTTCCTGGATTCTCTGGGCTGCGAATTTCGGGGCGCGGGGGGCGGGGGCAACGTCAGATCCCCAGGCATCCAGATAAACAAAAAACGAAACCAAATGTCATGGCATCCTCTTGAGGGCGAGCTTGCGGCGCCCAAAGGGGCTTTCATAGCTCGCAAGGTGGTCGGGCCTTGAGTTAGAACTGGCTCCTCTGAGCTGTTCATATTTCGAAGGTCAGATGAGGGCGCTGGCTGGACGCGCGTGCTGCAAACCATTGTGGGCCAGGCAAGCGCTGGTCCGAAGGCTGCTTGCTCTCCGCGTCGGATCTCCTAGCGCTGCTGGAGCTCATGGTTTCCTTCTTGTTGCGCACCTGGGCCCTGCTGCCTTGAGATATTCTGTTTGCGGGGCATGCGATTCCTTTGGGTCGACGCCGGCAACCTCCACCCCGTGGGCAAGCCCCTGCTGGGGCCCCGTCTTCCAGAGTTCCCCTGCGCCTCCTCCTGTCACTTTGACCTGAGAAAGCATTGCGCTGATTCGGGCCCCCGACGCAGCATGAATAGCATCTGCGCCGAGGCCGGCGGCCGCGCGGGCGCTCTCGGGGCCGGCGCATTCCCCGATGACTTTCCGAACGTTCGTCCTAATCTGAAGGTTCGACACAATGGCTTGAGCTTCGCGCGCGGCGAACTGGCGCCCCAAGTCCTCGAGTAAAACTATTGCTAGCCTGCTCGCCGAAGGTTGGAGCTTACTGACTAGGAGCCTTCTGACATTGCTCCCGCGGCCGGCCGAGCGGCCGCCGTCGTTGTGCTTGTGGGTGCCGTTTGCAGGAGGCCGCCGCCGCGCCAGCTGGTCTGCTCGCGCCTTGGCGTGCCAGGCAGCGCCCGCCGGGCCCAGTGACCTGCCCGAGCTTGTGTATTTCACCGGCCCTGGTAGCAGCTGGGTGTGCGCCAGCGGCGGCACCGTCGCGCGCTGGGCCGCAATGCGGGCCAGCGCCAACGCGGCGGGTGGAGATGCCACCCGCCCCGGAGAATGGTGCCAGAGGAAGCTGTAGGTGCGGTACAACGTAGCCAACTGGGCCACGGTCCGCGGCAAGCTGTTCTCCGTGATCTCGGCCCGTGACCAGCGGCCATGCTCCTCCGCGTCGCCGAAACCGAGGCGGTGAAAAACAGAGCCGTGCGCTGAGGCTCGAGCGTGGACACAGACGCTGCAAGGCGAGCCGCGGCAGTCACACAAGTAGTGGCTGATCTCGCCAGCTCCTCCTTCGGACCCCCATCGGCGGCCCAGGCGGGGCTGGCCGGCCCAGCAGGCTCCGGGCGCTGCGAGCGCCATCTGGCGTCGGAACACCCCCCCATCGCTGATTCAGGTCGCCCGGGGAGGGGTGCTGCGGCCACCGTGCGCGGAAGCGGCGCTCGATGGGTTTTTTTGACCTCAACAAATTCTCCCCTACATCCTGGGACACCTCCACGAGCGCCACGTAGACGACCGGATGAGCCAGAGCACCGCCGCGAGCGCCACAACGATCGCGAGGAGCCCGAGGAAGATCGAAAACAGCACGGGGGGACGTGCTGCCATGAAACGGCGCTCGAAAGTCTTGGGTACAGGCTCTGGGAGGCCCCGCGCGCGTGGGCACACTGCACGCGCGCGCGGCGGCCCGCAGCGGCACCCACGCGGAGATCCTCCGTCGCCGCTGGACTTCCTGCAGCGAGGGCCCGTTGGCGCCGTCGGCGGAGCCACGCGCTGGGCGCGCCGATTTTGGCGGCGGCCACAGAGAGCAGGAACTGGGCCATTGACCACCCCGGGGTCCAAAACCAGGCGGCCAATTGCCCTTCCAACACAGCGCGTGCTGGTCGGACATCGAAGGCGCGCTCCCGCCATGCTTCCGCAAGATCGCGCCACCCACGAAGAGTGACTTGTGACGTCCTCCAGGCCGCAACCCACGTGTCACGCAGCAGCGCCTTCAACGGGGAGGAGAAGGAGGAGGAGGAGGAGGAGGAGAAGGAGGAGGAGGAGGAGGAGGAGGAGCAGGTGGATTGCGGAGTATGGCGAGGAGGAGGAGGAGGAGGAGGAGGAGGAGGAGGAGGACGAGGAGGAAGAGGAGGAGGAGGAGGAGGAGGAGGAGGAGGAGGAAGGAGGTGAAGAGGAGGGGGAGGACACGAGAGCAGAAACACCTGCTTTAAGCGGGGGCAGGACGGGGGAGAGAGCCCCGACGACGACAACGGAGGATGGCGAGGACGACGGCGAGGACGCCGACGAGGGCGACGATGACGACGACGGACGGCGCCCGAGCGCCCCGCCGTGCACTGCGCGCGACGTCCGCGTCGAACAGGCCCTGCTCGGTGGTGAAGAGCTCGGTGCCCAGGAGCCTGCGGCCGCAAGGCTCTCGGGGGGGGAGGGCGGGCGGGGGCCGAGGCGCGGGGATGGGCAGCGTGGGGCAGCGATGCGGCCATCGGGCAAGGGCCGCACCGCGACCTCAGGCACAGCGCGAAACGCCGCTTGGCCTGTCGCCCCGCTCCCGAGGGCAAGTGCGCTCCATCACTCGCAGGCGAACTGCTCGCAGATGGCTCGGATCCGCCGGGGGCGGTCTGCGATCCACCACAACGGAGCAGACACTTGTTTTCGGGACCTTGTCTGCGAGTAGGCACTTTGCGAGTAGTGGCACGCGCTCGGTGACTTAGGAATCCTTCCTGCACGGTTTCCCCCCCGGGGCCGTAGGCGACCCGAGGAGGAGGAGGAGGAGGAGGAGGAGGAGGAGGAGGAGGAGGAGGAGGTGCGCGACTCCAGAAGGAGGAGGAGAAGAGGGAGGCCCACAACAACTATCCCTCCTCGATGGCACTCGTGGCTGCGAGCCGGCTGGCCCGCTCCGCGGCCAGCCGCTGCGCCTCGCGGCCAAGCTCTGCAGCCTGGCCGCGTGTGCGAAATCCGAATGCCAGTAAGGCGTCGCTCAATGCCACTCTTGGGCATGGCGCGCCCCACCGAACAGGAGGGCCTAGCGGAGGCTCGGCGGTGCGGGCCACGGGGCCCTCTGCGGCGCCTTCCAATCCTAAATGGCTGGTCCAGGACGCCCGTACCGCCTCCGACGGGCTGCATGCCTCGTCGATGGCCGCACCCCAGGCCCAGTGGGGGCTGCATCCCACGGCCGACGCGGCTGCGTGCATTCTTTGCTCTCGGAGGTGGCTCACCGTACCTGGGCGGACAGAGCGCTGGCCCCGACCAGGGCACGTGGCGTGACTCCAACAAGTCGTGCAAACTAGCATTGATGAGGACGCGAAGAGTAGGAGGAGGAGGAGGAGGAGGAGGAGGAGGAGGAGGAGGAGGAGGGGGAGGAGGAGGAGGAGGAGGAGGAGGAGGAGGAGGAGGGAGGAGGAGGAGGAGGAGGAGGAGGAGGAGGAGGAGGAGGAGGGAGGGAGGGAGGAGGACAGGAGGAGAAGGGGGAGGGGGGAGGCGGAGGAAGGGGGAGGGGGAGGCGAAGGAGGAGGAGGAGGAGGAGGGAGGCGGAGGCGGAGGAGGAGGAGGAGGAGGAGGAGGAGGAGGAGGAGGAGGAGGAGGAGGACGGGTCGCCTAAGCCCTTCGGAGAAACCCTCCTCGTCGGCCCTCATCCCCGCGACGGCCGACGGCCACCACGGAGCGGGGCCGAGGCCCAGCCGCAGCGCAGCAGCGCCCCCCTACGGGCGGACCGCGCCTGCCGCTGGCGCGGGGGGCCGAGTCGCGGGGGGGGGGCGATGGGCCAACGATTAGGTCAGGGATGTTCCCCTACAGGCGGAGTCTGGGCGACAAATAAAACATACTCAACACGTATTCAAAACATGCTCAAAAATACGTAAACATCGTCCCCGGACTATGGTTTGTCTATTGTTAAATATTCGTCATGTAGAGGGAAGCGCCCGCCTTAAGGCAATGCTCAAGCTAGGTGAGCTCGCGCGACATCTGACATTCGACCCTTAGGTCGGGCATGTTCCCACACAGGCGCATTTTGGGCGACAGATAAAACTAGACAAATGCTTGAAACTGGCCAACGATGGTCGACACATCGTCCCCAAACTATTTCTGGACTATTTCTGAATGCTCCTCCTTTCGAGGGACAGGCACCACCTAAAGCTGGGTGAGCTCGCGCCACACCTGAGATCCTACCCCCCCGCACCCATCCCTTCCCCTTGCGCTGTTTGCTCTCCGCCCGCCGACGCGCGACACGGCGGGCCTAGAAACTTCGAACGCCAACGAGGACCCCATGGTGTTATGCGCAGGCGGGCCACAAGGGAGCTGCGTACACTGGAGGAGGTGGCGGAGGAGCAGGAGGATGAGCAGGAGGGAGCGGAGGATGAGCGAGGTGCACTGCTACAACCATCAGGCTACGATGGGCACTGCCGAGTAAAATCGGGGATCCTCCGACCCGAGTCAATCCAGGCCCGGTCGGTCAGGCCCTGCAGAATCCTGCCAGATCCTGCACCCAAGCCCGGGTCAACGCGAAAGATCCTGCAACATCCTGCAGGATCCTGCGCCCAAGCCCGGGTCAATGCGACCCTGGCCCTGCAGGATCCTGCGAGATCGGGCGCCCTGGCTGACCCCCGTTTGCACTGACCCCCGTTTCAGTCGGCGGTGGACAAACCTCCAGTTAGTAAACCTCTCTTTATTTACAACGGCCTGGGACCGAAACCCACGGACCTGGACCCGCAAAAATCGCGGCCGCGACGCCCTCTCGCGAACCGAAAACGGCCAGTTCGCTAATCGACGCGTCAGGGTAGGAGGTCTGTCCACCCCCGTTTGCACTGACCCCCGCCTCCAGGCTCCCGAACAAGAGCGGATGGGGCTCTTCTGACCACCGGCTCCGAGGCGCAGCCCCCGAGCCAGACCATGCGGCGCTGCCCGGCAACCGGGGCCCCTCCTCCGGAGCCTGGCGGGGCCCCACACACAGCGGCGTCTCGGCTGCCGATGGTGACTGGCTCACGGAGGGAGAGACACCAACCTGGGATCTGAGGGGCCCGAGGGCACGCCAAGAAGCAGACACAAATCCCAGGGTTCCCTACATTTTCTTGCATTTTCTGAGAGTGTTCGTCTTCCCCCCCCCGACTTCCCATAGCTGTTTCCCACCTTTTCCTGGGAGTCGACGGAGGGAGAGACATCAACCTTGGATCTGAGGGGCCCAAGGACACACAAAGAAGAAGACACACATCCCAGGAGTGCCCACATTTTCTGGTATCTCCTGGGGGCTTCCGTCTTCCCCCCCACTTGCCATAGTGTCCCTCCCACCAATTTTCATGGAAATCGACGATGAATCGTGTTTGTGTGTCTTTCCCCTCCTGAAGAACCTCGACCTGGGATCGGCCATCCAGCGCCAAGAGAGCGGCCCCATGGCCCCCGAAGAGAAGCGAAGCCGAGCGCTCCTGGGGCCGGGTGGGCCATCGGGCCCCTGTTGATCCTTGGCGATCCCTGGGCGATTGGGGGGCGATGCCTCTCCCCCTGCGCCTATCCCTTCCCTCCCCCCCCCCCTACAGTCAAAAGCCCTAATGAGGACGCGCGGTAAGGACGCAAGACCCTTGGAAGCCGAAGTTGGGATTTCTGGGGCGGCGGACGACGAAAATCTCAAGGACGCAAGAGCAAGGAAGAGCAAGGACGCAAGGGTACCCTGAGCAAAATCGCGCGTCCTTATTAGGGTTTTTGACTCTAGCGTTGTCCCTGAAAGGGATGGGGGGGCGGGGAGGGAGTGTGTGCTCTCCCTGCATGCTGGGCCCGACGGGCCCGAACCCCCACCCCCCCACAGCGTCAGCGGAGGGCCTGGGGCTACGCCACGAAAAGATTTGTACAGGGCAGTTTTTAAGACATAGGATGTTTTAAACTCACAGGATTTTTAATACATGCTTAATGTATGAATAAATAAATGCATAAACTCATCCTTGTATTTATTAATCAACCCTTTATTTTTGATACATCGTCCGCACGCGGAGCATGTATTAAAAACGGCACTGTACACAGACGCACTCGGACGAATTCATTTTGCATGTGCCTTCAGTGAGGGTGGCGGTGCTCAACATCGCTGGCTCCCAGCGGTGCTTTCTGCACCGCCACCCTCCCCCCGAGGCCCAGGAGTCATGAATCGGAGGGCGTCTGGGTATCCATTTCCGTGGCGGAGGGGTTGACCTGACCGCCCCAGGGCCCCCCCCTTCGGTGGCAACTCAAGAGAGCCTCCCGTGCCATCTTGTCGGGTCCTGCGGGTCGACGCTAAACCCACGCTGATGGGCGCTGAATCGACGCTCATCGACGCTCAATGGGCCCTATCTCTGCGAGGCCAGGGAGTCATGAACCAGAGGGCGTCTGGGCGAACTCGGGCTGGGCGAAAGGGGCGGGGGATAGCAAAGGGGGGGGGGTGAGAATCAGCTCACGTAGCTGGTTTTCCCGGCGCCTCCCGGCGCCGGGAGGCGCCCATGCATCGAGGAATGGGCCCAGCGGCGGGGCCGAAACCGGCTGCATGCAGCAGATTTCGTAATGCGGGATGACGATTAATAAAAAAATGGGAGAGATGGATTAAACAAATAGTTTTCTGCTGTTTCTGCAAATTTTCTGACTGCAGGAGATCGATATAGTGTTCCAGCCCGCGGCCGAATTTTTCTAATCGTCATCCCGGCGCCGCCGCGTGCACACGACCCCCATTCATTTATGAATCGTCATCCTCCATTAACCCCCCCTCCCCCTATCCCAAAACAGGGCTAGGATCGGGACAAATCGCTCCAGAGCGTTCCGGAGCGCTCTCAGAGCGTTCCAGAACGCTCTGGAGCGGCCGCGGCGTCCAGTACATCCTCCCAAACCCGCCGACTCTCAGAGATTTCGAGTTCTCCCGATCCGATTCTGTCCAGCTCTTCGCGTCGCTTTACCTATCCCCCCCTGTCGTTCGGCCCGACGAGCGGCCCCCTCCGAGCGCCCTCCGCGGGGCGCCCGGCTCGTCGGGCCACGAGCTCCGCCGGGAGGCAGCGGCGCGCCGAGCACACCCCTCGCGCTCCGGGCGAGGCGCCCGGGTTCGCCTGCAGTCGGGGCGTTGACCTGAGGAACCCTAAATAAGGAACGAGGCCCCTCTTTTCCAGAAGTGAAGCTTCGATTTCCCATACAAAAGCCCAAGGGGAACCCGAGGCAAACCGTAAAACAATCAGGGAACACCGAGCCCCTCCCCAACGAAAAGCGTTCCTTCTTCAGGGCCCCGACTGTATAGCCCCACCAAAGAATGTTCTGAGAACCTTTTTATGGTCTGTACAACATGTTCTTGGAACATTTCTGTCTGAGCACTGCCCTGTTTCAACCCATCGTCTTTATTGTTCTGAGAGCATTGTTTCTGTTCGTGGAAGAATTTTGGGTTCTACAAAAATGTCGTGATAGGCCTATCGGAATGCCGAGACGGTCGGTCCCTGCTCAAGACCCGCTCCGCGCTGGCGCCTCCGCGCCTAGGCTCGAGGCCTCCCAGATGGGGTCGGAGGATCGCGCCGCATCGCCGATGCATCGCCGATGAATCGCCGATGCGGCTCGATGCGGAGCCCGACTTGCTTTGCGCCGACGTTGCCGAAGCACCGCCGACGTCGACGATGCATCGATGGTGCATCGCCGATGCATCGCCGATGTATCGGCGATGCGGCGCGATCCTCCGACTTCATCTATTCCGACCCCATCTAGAAGGCTGGTGTGCTCGGCATCGCTCGGACGTGTGCATGTTTTGCCGGCGAAGGCCATTGAAGCACAGACATGATCGCGTCGTAAATAAATCAGGACGGGCGGTGTTTGGCCAATTCCGGCCTCGGGGGGCCCTCGCCAGGCCTCGGGACTCGTCCTCGTACTCCCCCTCATCCTCGCTCCTCCGCCTCCTTCTCCTCCTCCTCCTCGGGCAGCGCCTGAAGAACTCCCGCGCCAGGCCGCCTTCGTCGACCCCCTGCTCGCCCTCGAAGACGATCTTCAGCTGCCTGTCTGGCCAGGTAGGTTGGAATTGGGTTTCGAGTCCCTTGGTGCAGTCCTAACAAACCTTACGCTGACCCCTTCTGGGCCTTGCGAGCTAATTCTACTTTGCTGTAGCCCTGGGGCCACATCAGAGGACTACGAGGAGGAGAAGCGAGGCAGACGAGGAAGAGGAGGAGGAGGAAGAGGAGGAGGAGGAGGCGGAGGAGGAGGAGGCAAAGGAGGAGGAGGAGGAGGAGGAGGAGGAGGAGGAGGAGGAAGAGCGAAGAGGAGGATGATGATGATGATGAGGAGCGAGGAGGAGGAGGTGGAGGACTGCCCCCCCGCGCTGCCGAGGGAGATAGGGGAGGAGGCCTGCCCCACCCCCTGCACTGCCGACGAGGGACTGAGGCGGCGGAGGTCGCGGGGGAACGCGACGGGGAAGGCAGCGACGGCGGGGGAAGAGCCGAGGGGAGCTCCCACATCCTCTGATTGGCCCCGCTGCTCCCATATCCTTACCCTCTCGCACTCTGTGGGCCTCAAGATGGCTATCAGGATGGTGTGGTGGCCTCCTCTTTCTCCTCCTACCCCTCCCCCTCCTACTCCTGCTCCGCCTCTCCTCCTCCTCCTCCTCCTCCTCCTTCTCCTCCTCCTCCTCCTCATCCCCCTCTTCGGAAACGGCCCCCGTGCAGAATGTGACCGCCAAGGTAATGGTGGGTTACTGCGTCTACGGAAAGGACACCTGCTGCGGCTGAGTGGCCCCGCCGCTCCAGCCCACCTCCCCTCTTGCCTTGGTGGCCTCAGGATTGATTATGGAGCTCCCCACAAGGGGGAAGGGAGGAGGAGGAGGAGGAGGAGGAGAAGAAGGGAGGAGGGGAGGAGGAGGAGGAGGAGGAGGAGGAGTAGAGAGGAGTAGGAGGAGGAGAGAAGACGGAGGGGAGGAGGGGGAGGGGGAGGGGGAGGAGGAGGAGAGGAGGAGGAGGAGGAGGGAGGAGGAGGAGGAGAGGAGGAGGAGGAGGAGGAGGAGGAGAAGGAGGAGGAGAGGAGGGGGAGGAGGAGAGGAGGAGGAGGAGGAGGAGGAGGAGGAGGAGGAGGAGGAGGAGGAGGAGGAGGAGGAGGAGGAGGGGAGGAGGAGGAGAGGGAGAGAGGAGGAGGAGGAGAAGAAGGGAGGAGGAGGAGGAGGAGGGGAGGAGGAGGAGGAAGGAGAGGAGGAGAGGAGGAGGAGGGGAGGAGGAGGAGGAGGAGCGAGGAGAGGAGGAGGAGAGGAGGAGGAGAAGGGAGGTATGAGGAGGAGGAGGAGAAGGAGAAGGAGGAGGAGGAGGAGGGGGAGGAGGGGGGGCCCCCCCTCCCCTCCCCCCCCTCGGACAGGACGCGCCCTGGCCCCGACCGCCCGCGGCGCGGGCATCATTTGCGCGGGCCGAGGCGCAGAGGGCCGACGCCGCTGCGAGAGAAAGAGAGATCGAGGGAGGGAGTGGAGGAGGCGGGCTCGGAGGGGAATCTGGCGAGGGGCGTGTCTGGGGAAGGGGGGGAGAGTTGGCGGCGAGCGCGGGGGCGGGGGGGGGGGAACGAGAAGGGGCGGCGGGCCTTCTCGGGGGGCTCGGAAGCCCCCCGGCCTTTCTGAACAGTTGTCCGAGCCCTCCCCGAAGACACAACAGACCTCCCAGAGGGCGCGACGGCTTCTGAGAAGTCCCGCCGCCTTCTGAGAAGGCCTTCTCCTTCTCGCTTCACCCCCTCGCTCGCCGCCGAGAGGAGGGGCCGCGAAGTCAGAAGCGAGCGACTCGGCCGCATGCTGCCTCTGCAGGACCAGCGGGGGCTCCACGTCAGTGCAGCGGCGAGCTGCAGAAGCTGAGTCTTGAGCACCAGAGCTGTGGCAGCTTGTGACGAGGTGGGGACACGGAGAAGGCGGGCAGTAGGAAGAGGGAGAAGAAGACCAACACCTATACGCATACTCCAGATTTCGTAATAAAGGGAGGGGGGTCTCATTTCGGGGGGGGGTCTCTTCCAGGCTATCTTGGAGGGCCTGGGGGGGTCTGGGGACGACGTTTTGGAGGGTTCTCCCACGGGGGGGGGGTCTGAAATGGCTTGTCTTGGAGGGTCCAGACCCCCTCCCTTTTACTACGAGATCTGGAGTAGGGCAAGCGAGCGAGAAGAGCAGACCTGCGAAACGAAAGCGTCGCTGTCGTCATCGACGTCGTCGTCGTCGTCGTGGCCATTGTCGTCGTCGTCGTCGCAGGATGTCGCCGTCGGCGAGGATCGGCGTCGCAAGCGCCAGCCGCCTCCGCAGGTCGTCCGGGTTGGCGGCCTGGAGCCTCTCGGCGGTGTCCTGCGGCGCGACCAGGGCCGGATCGGCACGGGGGGGGGAGGGGCGCTGAGGTCGGCTGCTCTGCAATCCGAGGCTGTCGACAATCGGCGGTGCTCCCCTTCGTGAAAACGGGCTGGGACCGATACCGACGGACCTGGACCCGCAAAAATGACGGCCGCGACGCCCTCTCGCGAACCGAAAACGGCCACTTCCTTAATCGACGCGTCAGGGTAAGAGGTCTGTCCACCCCCGAGACAAGCGAGACCCCGACCCCTCGAGTCGTGAAACCACATCGTGGCTTTTTGCATGATTTTCGGCCTCCAGGGGGCCATCACTGGGCCCCCGGAACGTCGACGGAGCGTCTCGGATGGCAACACCGTTCCTCAGGAAGGCGATACAGACCTTTGGGGGTCCACGTCATGAACACACACATCAATGACGCCAGATGTCTGGGGATGAGTGCGGGAAAAAGTGGGCACCATGCCCAGCAACGAGCGTTGTTCAAAATCGGCAGGCACCGCCGCTGGACAACGTCCGCGGCGACACCGCCAGCGAGCCCTTCTCAGAAGGGAAAGGAACTGCTCTCAGTCTTCGTCACCGTCCTGTGCCAATTTCGATCCTCCAGAAACGCCGGTGGGGAAAGTGGGAGGAAAACAAACCTACCTCGCTTTTGACCACCCTCGCTTCCAAGAGATACCAAACGATGCCAAACTACGGCCTGTACTGGTCAGGCCGCTTGACGAGGAGGCGCGTGGTATGGCTTGGTTTTGCCTGGAAGCGAAAGCGGGGTAGGTAATTTACGCTCTGCGAAAGGGAACACATATTTCCGCGGCATTTCTCGGGCCCGCTCGGTCCGGGAAGGGAGCCCGGGCCCCGACGCCTGGCGAAGGCGCCTGGTGCAAACAAGATGCGAAGCCCAGGTCCCGGGGGATACCGCCGATTCCTCCGCCTCGGGCGCGCTGGGCAACGCGAGAGGCTCGTCTGTACCAACCTCAGCCCCCACGTACTACCCTGGCGCCAGCGCTCTGCACGCTCTCGTCCAACGAGGTGCAAGAGGGATGAGGGAGGACGGAGGACGACGGAGGACGAGGAGGAGGGAGGAGGAGGAGGAGGGAGGAGGAGAAAGAGAAGGAGGGAGGAGGAGGAGGAGGAGGAGGAGGAGGAGGAGGAGGAGGAGGAGGAGGAGGAGGAGGAGGAGGAGGAGGAGGAGGAGGAGGAGGAGGAGGAGGAGGAGGAGGATAGGGGGAGGAGGGGAGGAGGATGGAGGACGAGGAGGAGGGAGAAGGAAGAGGAGGAGGAGGTGAATCGGGCTTCGAGATCGAGGATCTTAGACATGTTCGCGCTTTGCGGGCCTCCAGGGGATTCCTCGCTGGCGCGGCTGGATTCCCTCGAGATCCTGGTCACAGTGGACTCCTGGATCGGTTCGGGTGAACATCTGTTAGCAGGACGGAGGTACAGGAGGAGGAGGAGGAGGAGGAGGAGGAGTAGGAGGAGGAAGAGGAGGAGGAGGAGGAGGAGGAGGAGGACCAGTGCAAACCCAAGAAACTTCAACGATGCTGGAATAGACCCTGCCTCCAAGCTCCAATGTCTTAGGCCCCTGCAAAGAGTCACTTCCACTGAGGGAAATGCCACGTTAGGAGACAACTGTTCTGAAGATCCTGAAGCGTGCCAAAACACATTCCTCATGCTTTCAACGCCACGAGTCAACTTGATTGTTGCGTCTTGACGATCCTGCCTGAATCGCGTCAGAATCCAATTCCTGGGACTTCAACGCCGCGAATCAACGTAACTTCTACGCCCTGACAATCCTGAATCGTTCCACAACACCAATTCTGAAACGGTACCTATAAACCATGCATGAAACTACTGTGCGCGGCTCCAAAGGGAGAACCACATCTTGAAAAAGAACCGCTCTCAATCCGTGAAGCGCTTGCGTTTTGTTTAAACGAATGTGCGCGGCGCTGAAACGATAACCCCATTCTGAAAACGAGCCACCCTCAGTCCGTGAAGCTCTTGTAGCGATAACGGATGTGTTTGGCGCCAAAGAAATAATCAAATCGTGAACATCACTTGCCCTCAATCCGTGAAGCGGTTGCAATTAGTTGCAACTAGAGCTCGGGGCGCTAAAATGATATCCACATGTTGAAAGAGAACTGTCGTCAGTCCATGACGTTTGCAAAACAAACTTTTGAAACGAATGTGCGCGGTGCTAAAGCGAGAGACACCTTTTGGAAGCGGCCCGCCCTCAATCTCTGTAACCTTTGCCAGCTTTTACGCTTGAGGCTCGTAAAAGGAATTATCCTGGCGAAGGACCCAACCATATGCAAACGTGAATACCGCAGGGCAGGTGGGACGAAGCAAAAGGAATTCCCAATGTGGCCACGAACCATGTGAGGGGTGCGCCACACTGGGGCGGGGCCGCCATGCGAACCCTGCCACTGAGGCCTTCGGTGGAGCTCCCTATGTCCCTGCGGGGCCACGAACCGTGTGAGGGGTGCGCCAATATGGGGCGGGGCCGCCATGCGAACCCTGCCACTGGGGCCTTCGGTGGAGCTCCCTATGGGGCCACGAACCGTGTGAGGGGTGCGCCAAAATGAGGCGGGGCCGCCATGCGAACCCTGCCACTGGGGCCTTCGGTGGAGCTCCCTATGGGGCCACGAACCGTGTGAGGGGTGCGCCAAAATGAGGCGGGGCCGCCATGCGAACCCTGCCACTGGGGCCTTCGGTGGAGCTCCCTATGGGGCCACGAACCGTGTGAGGGGTGCGCCAAAATGAGGCGGGGCCGCCATGCGAACCCTGCCACTGAGGGGGCCTTCGGTGGAGCTGCCAAGTTCCCTGTGGGGCCACGAACCGTGTGAGGGGTGCGCCAAAATGGGCGGGGCCGCCATGCGAACCCTGCCACTGGGGCCTTCGGTGGAGCTCCCTATGGGGCAACGAACCGTGTGAGGGGTGCGCCACAATGAGGCGGGGCCGCCATGCGAACCCTGCCACTGGGGCCTTCGGTGGAGCTCCCTATGGGGCCACGAACCGTGTGAGGGGTGCGCCAAAATGAGGCGGGGCCGCCATGCGAACCCTGCCACTGGGGCCTTCGGTGGAGCTCCCTATGGGGCCACGAACCGTGTGAGGGGTGCGCCAAAATGAGGCGGGGCCGCCATGCGAACCCTGCCACTGAAGCCTTTAGTGGAGCTCCCTATGGGGCCACGAACCGTGTGAGGGGTGCGCCAAAATGGGGCGGGGCCGCCATGCGAACCCTGCCACTGGGGCCTTCGGTGGAGCTCCCTATGGGGCCACGATCCGTGTGAGGGGTGCGCCAAAATGAGGCGGGGCCGCCATGCGAACCCTGCCACTGGGGCCTTCGGTGGAGCTCCCTATGGGGCCACGAACCGTGTGAGGGGTGCGCGAAAATGAGGCGGGGCCGCCATGCGAACCCCCTGCCACTGGGGCCTTCGGTGGAGCTCCCTATGGGGTCACGAACCGTGTGAGGGGTGCGCCAAAATGGGGCGGGGCCGCCATGCGAACCCTGCCACTGGGGCCTTCGGTGGAGCTCCCTATGGGGCCACGAACCGTGTCAGGGGTGGGAGGGGGAGGAGGGGGGGAGGAGGAAGGAGGAAGGAAGGAACGCGGGGCACCGTCTCTTCAAAACGAAGACCCAACACCACAGGATGGTTGGGAAAAAGACGTCCCAAGCGAAACGCTCGACCCGCCCTTCCGGCTGGCCTGGGGGTGCGACAGGGAGGAATTTTTCTATGGGGAAGGAATGGATGAGGAGGAGCAGGAGAACCAGGAGGAGCAGGGGGAGGAGGAGGAGGAGGAGGAGGAGGAGGAGGAGGAGGAGGAGGAGGAGGAGGAGGAGGAGGAGGAGGAGGAGGAGGAGGAGGAGGAGGAGGAGGAGGAGGAGGGGAGGGGAGGGAGGAGGGGCCTCAGCCTGACACTCCTGGCTTGGAGACCCGAGGGGCGGGACCACTCCGGGCGCTGGCGCCCCGAAGAGCGGGCCCCTCCCCGCGGGCCTCGCCCTCGGGCCCGGCGGGCCCCGCGGGGCGAGGCCCGCCGCCGAGGGCCGGCGCCCCGAGGAGCGGGGCCAGACCAGCAGTGCGCAGGCACCGCGCGGAGGGAGAGGCCGCCCCGCGAGCGGGGGCCCGATGCAAACGAGGCCCCCGTGGTAATGGCCACGAAGGGTCGGGGGCCGAGGCCTGGCGACCGTGGCAAACGAGGCCCCCGAGGAGGAGGAGGAGGAGGAGGAGGAGGACGAAGTGGGCCATTACCACCCCGAGGCAGGGAACCGAGCTCTATGCACCGACGCCTCTGTCTTGCCTCACGCCGAGTCTCGCACAGGAGAGCGGATCCTGGTGTATACGGGATCCTGGTGTACATGTTCTGCGTTGTTTCCCCCGGAAAAGGGGGAAAAAACGTATACACCACACCACCCCGACGTCGTCCCCGACCCTCAAAAAGGTCCTGGGATTGAAAAACCGCCCGCCACTGGTAATGTATATGCTCAAGTTTCCGACGAGGGGCGGGGCCATGCCAGCAGCGACAAAAAGTGGCGTGCCCCCCCGCCGCGCCAGGGTATCCCAGGTAGACTCATGTCTTGGGGGGTGCCTCTGGTTCATGGCCAACTTGCGATTGCAGCTTGCTGGGCCGCTCTCCCTCTTGCCTCCTCCGGCTGGACCGGGCACTCTTCCTTGACCCCGCGTGCTCTGCCACCGCTGCTACAACACTTAGCGCGCTTCTTGCAGATCGTGATCTGGCCGAAGACCACTGGCGCATGCCCACATTCACGGGACTGTCTGGTCGCGCCTGGTACGGACGGCGTGCCATGTCCTTCACCTCCGACGGTTGTAGACTTACGGGCACAAGCTCGGGATATCCCAGAAGAAACAGTCCGCGGACCAACTTAACACCGTCGTCGGCTCGCACCTTGATTATCATGCTGCGGAGCGCTTGATCTGGCCGCGCGGCTGCATTTCAATTCTGACTCCTCCAGTATCTCAGCGCCTGGGGATCGGGCTCGTGCCAGAACTCATGGTACACCAGTTCTGCTGCCGGTATCTTCGTCACACTCGGCTTCGTCAATTCGGGCTGCTCTAGCTTCTGGGCCGACTCCGCATGCCGCATGTCTTCGAGCAACCTGTCCTAACAACGCCATCGAACCGACCGCGTCCAGAACTGGATCTGACAGTCACGCACGAAACCGTCAGCAATCGTGACATCATCGCGTCCATGCCCCGCAATGAACTCCATCCATCGATTACAAATCCAATCGACCAAATAACCACTTCTTTCCACCGCTTGGTCATACGTGGAACGATATACTTGCAAGACAAACACAAGCTCTGGCTCCTCGTCTCACAGGCCAATGCCAATAATCTTCCCCCGCAGCCCAGCATGCGCGCGATCACTCAACATCGATCGAAGCATCGCGCGCAGATTGGCCAACTCGCTCCAAAATCGCATCTCCAGGTCGTACCGTTCCGCCCTTGGTAGGCCTGCCAATCTCTGAACGAACTTACTCCTTGTCACCTCAGAGAGCCTCCAAACTCCTGCTCGAAGTCCTTGGACTCTCGCCGCCAGTTTCCCGCCCGGACACACCTGGACAACCAGTGCTCGAGTGTCAGATCTTGTCCCCGTGGAAACACTGCAACCCAAACATGGCACAACCCACTCCATCCAGCGGGCGCTCGACTGAGGTACCGCATTCGTAGCAGCAAACCACACCTCCGCCCAACCAGACACATCGGCTATCATATCGCCAGAGTCCTGCTCCACCTGTCCCCGCTGAGGCGTGACAGCGGGGAGCCCTGTGTCACTTGGGTCCTGCCCACTCTCGCGCCCGTGCTCCACCTCGCCGTCTCGAGGCCGATCCAAGCCCCACGAGAATAACTAAGGGTTCTCTGCCAGCCCCGGGACCTGCGGCACTGTCGGTATCAGCGGGACAAGCTCAAAGCAATCATCGCATACCTCGCCCAATCCGCGATCACGAGCAGCTTGCGCTGACCTTCGGCGCTGAAGATGTGCTTGTTCGGCCGCATCCACATCCTCGTCCTCGACCCGCATCATATCACACTCGTATCACACATGGCTGTAAGACGCATCCTTAATTTGGCACCATGTTGAGCATGGACCGACCGTCCCGGCTATAGTCCTACCGCGAAATGTTCTTAGAACCCAAAAAGGTTATAATAACAAAAATAATGTTCTGAGAACATTCGCCCGATGTATTAATAACAAAAACGATGTTCTGAGAGCATTCGCCCGATGTATCAAAACAAGACAATCTCAACCATCAATGTTCTAAGAACACTTCGTGCAAACAACAAAAGGTTTTTAGAACATGCTTTGTTGGGCCTATAGGCAAGCCAAAACGCTTCGCCACTGCCTGACTATGGGCAATCGGCGTTATCCTGGCATCCACGCCGTAACCTTACCAAGGAGGCCATTGGTGCTCCCGGCCAAATGGCCCCGCCTGCCCCCTGTTCCTTTGCTTCTAGTGCCGGGGCCCCATTTGCGCACCGCCCTGTGCCAGGAGGAGAGGAGGAGGAGAAGGAGGAGGGGGAGGAGGAGGAGGAGGAGGAGGAGGAGGAGGAGGAAACGAAGCCGCCGGCGGATCTCCCTGGACCACGGCGTCCTCCCCCCCTCAAGATCGGCACCAGCGATCGCGATCCGGGAGGGGGGAGGTGGGCGCAGGAAGGGCGAGGGGGAGGGGCGAGGGGCAGGAGAGCCCAGAATCGGACCGACAAGTCGGAGCGGCGATCGGCATGCATCGGATCGGCGGGAATCGGCAGCCGAGCCCAGACAAGTCGGATCGGCAGACATCGGCAAGCTCACAGGCCTCCGTTGGGAAACCGGATCACAAATCGGGATCCGAGGTCGAATCGAATCGGAATCGGAATCCATCGAAATCGAATCGAATCGAATCGGAGGAATCGAAATGAGCCCTGGAAGGGGGGGAGGGGGGAATCGGAAGACGAGGTCATAGGAGAAAGTGCCGAGGAAACACGAGGAGGACGGGAGGTGATCAGGAGCCTGTCGAGGGTGGATGAGGAAGGTGGAGTGGATGACAGATTCGGAGGTGCGAGGCTGCGGAGGAGGACGAGGGTCTTGGGGGGGCTACAAGGCTCTCGACGATTGAAACGCCCGTTCTCGGCGGTCCTGTGGGGCCCGTGGCTGGGATTGTATAATTGGGGTCGAACCTCGAACCACGGATCCCTCGAACCATCGATGCAGTGGCTTGGTTGGCCTCTGGGATGCCCGGCCAAGAGCGCGTTCCCACGGGAACTGCCTGGCTGGTTCTAGCCTCGCCGACGAGGCCCGAGGATCGGGCCGCTCTCCGAGGAAGGATCGGGTCGGAAGGAAGGCGGGGACAGCAGCGGAGGGGTTAGCGGATCAGCCCACGCAGCTTGCTTTAGGTCGGGCATGTCCTCCTACAGGCGGATGTTGGAGGACAGACAAAAGATAGCCAGACAATACTCAAACGTAGTCAGACACGACACATCGTCACCAGACAACGTGATTGCCTTCTTGAATATTCCTATGCCCGGTTTAAGGCTATATCGAATCCCCTCACGCAGCAGGTTTCCCTGGCGCCTCTGCATCGAGGAAATCAACCCTTCTCTGAATGGGGCCCAGGGACACACGAAGAAATATACACACGTTCTCGGATTCCCCCTATCGTCCAAATTCTCTGGACATTCGTCATCCCCTCCACTTCCCGTGTTTTCCATCTTTTCATAGGCGTCGACATCTACTTGTGCCTGTGCGTGTCTTTCCCTATCCTCCCCTTCCGCCCGACCCGAGAGGAAGAGGGGCACCAGGAAGGGGCCACCACCTCCCTCTGCCCGTGGTCCACCGAACCCCCGCTTGCCGGGGTGGTGAGCCCGACCCCCGCTTTCCGGACCGTCGACTGTTCATGTTTGCGCAAGTTAAGCTTCTTTGAGGGAAGGCGTGTGAGATGGTGCGTTTTTTTTCTTTGTTTTTTTGTTTTTTTTGTTTTTCTTTCGGCGTTTCGACACTGGGCAGAAAGAGGGGAAGGGGGGAGGGGGAGGGTCTGGCTCTGGACCTCTGCTTAATGCGTCTGTTTGCAACCGTGCGTCCTGTGGAGGAGGGATCCCGCCCGCCTGAAACAGGCGCCAAACAACAGCCTAGCTCTACTCCATAGGGGGGAGGGGATGGGGAGGGGGCGACGGCCCGCGCCGATCGGCAGAGCGACGTGCAACAAAAACGAGCACACGAGTGGCTCTCTCCCTCCTCCGTTCCCCCTCCCCGCGGGCCCGGCATGTCTTTTGAGGGGGGGGGGCGCGAAAGGGGCTGCTCGGGCGCTGTTCCCAGAGCCTCCGAGCCCTTCTCCAGCTCCACCCTCGCGAACGCCTCGAGGGAGCCCCAGGGTGCCCGCCAAGACGGTTCTAGGGGGCACCTGCAAGACCAAGAGCCAGAGCTCTACCTCTAAACATGAAACGAATGCTATGATGGAACTAAATGCAGAAGGTAACAATTCCAGAATTCAAGAAGCAAGTGACTGAAACGTCGCTCTAAGTGGCAACCGAGCCTGCCAAGAATTTCGCCAGAGTCAAACCGACATCCTCCCCAACACACTCGATGGCTTCGAGGGATTATTGCCGTCTGACCTTCTCGCTTGCGGTGGGTTTCTCCGACCTCAAGACGGCCCCAACATCACAAGGGGGGCCCAGGAGTGCTCCAGGACAGCCCAGGAGGCCCCCAAGAGCGATCAGGGCCCCGAGCCGGAGGCTCTCATGTAGGCTGCCCTCCTGGTTTGAACCCATGGCCCCCAGGATGCCTGCCAGAGGGCCCCCACGGTCCCCCAGAGGGATCCAACAACTCCAAGGAGGCCTCGGAGGCCCCCAAGCGGGCCCCAAGGTGCCTCCAAGATGGCTCCGAGAAGCCTCCAAGATGACTCCAAGGAGCCTCCACGATGTCTAAGTGCAACATGTTCGGCTTTCTCAATGGACTGCTGGAGCTGCGGGATACGTCGACGTAGATATTTCCATTCGCCCATCCTCCTTCGGGTGGCTGGCGGAAGCCTCTGAACCCGCCTGCCCACCAGGCCGAAGGGCGTGTTTGGACTTCTCTTCGCGAGCTCCTTCCAAATGGTTCGGCATTTCTCACCCTGGAGTTTCTGCCATCCCGCCTTCTGGCTGCAAACCATCCTCGTGTGGAGCCCAGTGCCGTTCCGAGACGGCGTCCAAGACGAGATCCAATCCTAGATCAATCCCACACCCTTGGGCCCCTTCTTGGACGTCTCCCCTCCGTCTGGAGTCTCGTGCCCAGCGTGCAGTGGGGCCCAATGTGGAGCGCGTGGAAGTGGAGAGTGGAGTGAGGCCCCATGTTGAGTGGGACCCAATGTGGAGTGGAGTCGTGGAGTGGGGCCCAATCTGGACGTCGTGGAGTGGGGCCCAGTGTGCAGAGGGCGTCCATTCTGGCCCCTCTTGGGCCCCCTCAGGGCCTGAAGGATCGGCTCCCGAGGGCCCCAGCTGACGATACATCTGCGACACTTCGACTCTCGCGCTCGTGCCGTCCTCCTCCTCCTCCTCCTCCTCCTCCTCCTCCTCCTCCTCCTCCTCCTCCTCCTCCTCCTCCTCCTCCCCCTCCTCCCTGCTCGTCCTTCCTCCTCCTGCTCCCTCCCTCCTGCGCCCTCCTCCTCACCCGTCCTCCTCACCCGTCCAGATCCACCCTCGTCATCATCGACGTCGTCGACCCCATCCTCGCCCCCCGATGGGGGAGAGTGGGACGGGATCAGGAGGAGGAGGATGCGCCGCCTGCTCACTCCATCCCCGCAGCCGTCGCCGCCTCTGTCGCCGCCGTCGTCGTCGCCGCCGCCGCAGCCGCCGTCGCTGCCGTGGTCGCCGTCGGCATCGGCGGCATCGTCGTCGTCGGCGTGGATGTCGTCGTCGGCCTCGTCGTCGTCGGCCTCGTCGTCGTCGGCCTCTTCGTCGTCGGCCTCTTCGTCGTCGTCGTCGTCGTCGTCGTCGTCGTCGTCGTCGTCGTCGTCGTCGTCGTCTTTCCTCTCCCTCTGTTGGCGGCCGGCGGGGGGGGGGGCGGCAGGACGACGAGAGAGAGCCGAGGCACCGCAGAAGGGCGGCCCCCGGGGTCAATCTCCAGACCAGGGTCCGCCAGGCCTGGCAGCATCCTGCAGATCCTGCAGGCGCCTTCCTCGTCCTCGTCCTCCTCCTCCTCCTCCTCCTCCACCTCCTCCTCCTCCTCCTCCTCCACCTCCTCCTCGTCCCCATCCATTTAGAATTTCTGAGATCTGGCGGCTCTGGAAGATGTCTCGGGCGCAGCGGCCTCCTCCTCCAAGCCGGGTCGATGCGGAAGATCCTGCGCGATCCTGCGGGAGCCTGCACCCACAGCCCGGGTCAAGGCGACCCTGTCCCTGCAGGCTCCTGCAAGATCCGGCGCTCTGGCTCTGACTCCCGACTCCCGAATCCGGCGGCCCCGCACCCCGGCGGCGGCGGGCCGCGGGCCGCGACGTCCATTTCCTGTGTTTTTGTTTCGGTATCGTGCGTGGTTTTTTCGCCAAATGATCAAGGATGCTCCTCGATGGTCCTCGCCGAAGGAAAAATGCACACGTCCGAGCGATGCCAAGCCGCAGGCGGCGGCCCCCATCCAGCGGCCCGGCACCCGGCGGCGGCGGGCCGCGGGGGGGGGAAGGCAGAGGGCACCGACGCCGCTGGGCCCCAGACCTCTCTCGGGGGGCGCGCCCTGAGCGGGACTCCGGTGCGAGGCCGGCGGCCGCGACGGGGGAGCCGCGCGGGGCCCCCCGAGCAGGGAGCCGAGGGAGAGGGAGAGGGAACTGGGCACCTCTGAAGGGGCCCCAGGACACACAAAGAAATACACATACAAATAAAACGATTCCCCATATTTTCCTACATTTTCTGGGTTGTTGTCTTTCCCCCCCCCACTTCCCATATCTTCCCATATTTTCGGGGGCATCGGCGTTTCGTTGTGTCTGTTTGCTGTTTCCCCTCCTAGACCTTTGTCTCCTCTGAGGGCTTGGGGAAAGGAGGAGGGGGAGGGGGGGGAGGAGGAGGAAGGAGGGGGAGGAGAAGAAGGGGGAGGAGAGGAGGGGAGGAGCGAGGAGGAGGATGAGGAGGGGGAGGGAGGGAGGGGGAGGAGGAGATGGGGGAGGGGCGAGGAGGGGCCGCGGGCGCAGGGGGGGCGGGGGCCGAGCGCGGCGCGGGCGCCTCCAGCAGGTGCTCCCGCCGAACCTGCCGGGATGCAGGGGGCGACGACGCGCCGGGCGCAGGAGGCGGGGCGGAACAGGAGAAGGACGGAGGACCTATCCTCCCGCCGCCTCCTCCTCCTCCTCCTCCTCCTCCTCTTCCTCCTCCTCCGTCCTTCCGCCCCCTCGTCCTCGTCCTCGGCCTCGGCCTCGTCCCCCTCCTCGTCCTCGTCCTCGTCGTCCTAGTCCTAGTCATCCTCCTCCCTCCTCCCCTCTCTCCTCTACCCGCGCCCCAAATACCTCCCTATTGGCTCCTCTCCTTTCTGCAGCATGTAGCGTTCTCCTCCCTCCTCCTCCTCCTCCTCCCTCCTCCTCCTCCTCCTCCTCCTCCTCCTCCTCCTCCTCCTCCTCCCCTCCCCCTCCTCCCCCCGTCCCCCTCCTCATCCTCGCCCGTTCCTCCTCCTCCTATCCTCCTCCTCTCCTCCCTCTTCTCCCTCACATCATCATCACATGACCATGACCATGACCATGACCATACCATGACCATGACCATGACCATCATCATCATCATCATCATCATCATCATCATCATCATCATCATCATCATCATCATCATCATCATCAGCAGCATCATCATCATCATCATCATCATCATCATCATCATTATCATCATCATCATCATTACCACCATTACCATCATTACCATCATCATCACCATCAGCAGCATCATCATCTCACCACCATCATGACAAACATCATCACATTCACCATAATCACCATCACCATCACCGTCATTATCAGCATCATCATCATCATCACCACCATCAACATCATCAGTGTCATCATTGTCATCACCATCGACATTATCATCATCACTCTCGTCTGCCGCTACCTCTTCCCCATTATTCTCATCCGGTTCCAACTTCTCCTCATCCCCCACGTCCTCGTCCTGGATCTGCTCCTCCTCCTCCTCCTCCTCCTCCTCCTCCTCCTCCCCTCCTCCTCCTCCTCCCTCCTCTCTCCTCCCCCATCCTCTCCTCCTACTCCTCTTCTTGTTCCTCCTCCTCCTCCTCCTTGCTCCTTGTCCTCGTTCGCCTCCTCCTCCTCCTCCTCCCTTCCTCCTCCTCCTTCTCCTCCTCTCTCCTCTTCCCGTTCCTCTCCTCCTCCTCCTGCTCCTCCTTCGCCTCCTCCTCTCCTCCCCGCCCTCCTCGTCTCCTCCTCCTCCTCCTCCTCCTCATCCTCCCTCACCTCCTCCTCCGCCCCCTCCCTTCCACCTCTCTTCGTCGGCGCTCGTCCTCCTCCCTCCTCCCCCACCTCCTCCATCCTGGCTCTGCTCCTCCTCTCTCTTCCCTCCTCCTCCTCCTCCTGCTGCTGCTGCTGCTCCTCCTCCTCCACCTCCTCCTCCATCCCCCTCCTCATCCGCCCGTTCCCCCCCCCATTCCTCATCCTTATATAGATAGCTCCTCACTGTCGCACCCCGAGACTGGCCGAAAGGGCGTGCTGGGCGTTCTGCCTGAGACTTCCTTACGATTTATGCGCCTGAAGCTTGAACCTTGGCAACCGTTTCTCAGATGGAGGGCGGCCCGCTTCCAACATGTGGCTCTCGCCTGAGCGCCGCGCGCACTCGTCATACACACTTGCAAGAGTTTAGCGGATGGAGGGCGGCCCGTTTCACATGATGACTCCCGCTTTAGCGCCGCGCGTATGCATTCGTTTCAAAACGTTCGCAAGAGCTTCACGGATGGAGGGCCGTTCATGTTCGAAGTGTGGCTCTCGCTTGAGCGCCGCGAGCATTCGTTATAGACAGCTTGCAAGAGCTTCACAGACGAATGGCGATTTATTTTCGAAGTGTAGCTCTCGCTTAGCGCCGCGCGCATTTCTTAAACGTGTGCAACAATTTCACGGCATCCCGTGGTTAACGCACCAACACATGCGTTTTGGAACGATTCTGGATTTGCAGGGCGCAGCAGTGATGTTGATTCGCGGTGCTGAAGTCCCAAGAATGGTTTTCCGCCGCGATTCTGGACCGTCAATACGCAACAATGGCGCTGACGGTCCGATGATGGGTATGTGGCACGCTTCAGGATAGTCAAACGTATGTCTCCCAACGCGGCGCTCCCCCTCAGTAGACATGAACCCTTGTAGGGGAGGAGGGCTTATGCCAACATCGCTGGCGAATCTGGGGTTTACACGAATCCCCCTCCTCCACCGCCTCCTCCTCATCCGCTTTTTGCCGTCCGTTCCCCATCCTTATGGATATTACCAGCCTCGAACGTATCCCTATCCCTAAGATTGACACGCCAAAAGGCGATGACAATCTTAGGGATTCGCCCTCAAAAAATAAGGGAATCCCTAAGATTGGCATCGTAATGAGGAGGTGCCCAGCATAGGGATAGGGATATGTTCCAGGCTGATAAGGATAGTTCCTCACTGTCACACCCCGAGGTTGGCCGAGGGTATGGGCTGGGCGTTTCGCCCCGAGACTTCCTCACAACGTATGGCCCTGATGCGTGGGGCTTGCGACAGCTTCACGGAACGCTTCCAAACTGTGGCCCCCGCGTTGGCGTCGCGCACGCTCGTCACGCGCATCTGCAGGCAGGCTTGGCGGATGGAGGGCGGCCCCCGTCTTCCACGTGCGGCTCTCGCCTCCCGCGCCGCGCACAGCTCGCCTCAAAGTCTGCAGAGATCGGCGGTGGACACACCTCCCTTTGGCAACCCCCCCCTCAGTGCAAACGGCCCAGGGCCGACACCGACGGACCCGGACCCGCAAGCGTGACGGCCGCGACGCCCCCTCGCGAACCGAACACGGCCAAGTCATTCCTCGACGCGTCAGGGCAGGAGGTCTGTCCAACCCCGATCTATCCCAGTCCCCGGCGGCCTTCGGGACACAGCCCAGGCCTCCGGCGGCCGTTCGGGGCGACGCGGGCCCCCCGCGGAGCGCTCTCGGCGAGGCTCCGCTGCTGGAGAGACCTCGAGGCTGGGAGGCCTGTCAACCTCTGCAGGGTTTAGGGCCTGCCAACCTCTGCAGGGCTTAGGGTCTAGGAGGCTCAAGGCAGGAGGTCTGTCCACCTCTGCAGGGGAGCTTCGCGCATGCCAAGGCGGCCCCGTTCTCACGAGGCGGCCCTTTTGCCTCCCGCGCCGCGCAAGCGGCGCGCCCGGAAGAGCTTGCAAAAGAGAGCTGCGCGGGCGGAGGCGGGCTCTCCCCTAGCAGTGTGTGGCTCTCGCCTCGGCGTCGAGTCGGGCCTGTCCTCCTACCAGGGGGGCTTTTGCGCGACATATTAAACATAGTCAAAACATACACGTCGTTGCTTCCTACTCGTGCTCATTTCTAAGTGAGCTCGTTTCTAATTGTTCCTGGCCCCCTAGTGGCCAGGAAGAGGCCCAGGACATAACAGAAAGGGTCTTGCCCCCCCCCAAAGAAATTAAAGGACTCGAAGAATTAGAAATGAACAGTGTGTACCCCCAAATGGTAAACGAATACTAAAAGATCGTCCCCAGACTATCTTGGGACAATTTGTGAATATCCCTCGTGTAGAGGGACGTGCCCGACTTAACCTTGGCGCCGCGCACACTCGTCTTAACCAGTTGCGGCCACTTCAACAGGTGGGAGGGCGGGTCCTTTTCTAATGGTGGCTCTCGCCTTAGCGCCGCGCCCATTCGTGTTGAGGGCTTGCAGTCGCTTTCAAGGATTCCCATGGTGAGCTTCCCAAGGATCGTGCTTCGGCAGGGTGTCGGAAAAAAGTCAGGGCGCGACCATGACGGCGCTTCGCGGTGCTGGAGCCCCAAGGACGGTGTTCGAGCACGACTCAGGACCGCCAAGATACGACAAGAACGGTGAGTCGCGGCACCGAAGCCCCAAGCGTGGCGTCCTGGCACGATTCCGGATGTTCGAACTATTGCCTTGCGACAAAACACCTCCTCAATGAACATGAAATCCGTGCAGGAGCCCCTGAAGAGGGAACTTTGAGCGAGGGTTCATTGCAGCATGGTTGATGAGAGCTCGGTATAGATTTGTCCTCCTCGTCCTCGTCTTCGTCTCCCTCCTCCTCCTCCTCCTCCTCCTCCTCCTCCTCCTCCTCCTCCTCCTCCTCCCCCCTCCTCTTCCTTCCCTTCCTCGTGGCAAGCTCCCCCCCCCCTGCAGGAAAGGGGGGGGGGGAGCGCCGCTGCTGCCATGCTCCCTCTTTTTTTATCAGTCTACGCGGATTGCGAGTGTCGGGCTCCGCCTCGGGCTGTGGTGCAGTGAGGAGGGGGGGAGCGAGGTGGAGGGAGGAGGAGGAGGAGGAGGAGGAGGAGGAGGAGGAGGAGGAGGAAGACGAGGAGGAAGAAGAGGAGGAGGAGGGGGGGGAGAAGGAGGAGTAGGAGGGAGGGAGGAAGATGAGGGGAGAAGGAGAACAGGAAAGAGCAGCAAGGAGGCGGACGGATGAGCGGAGGTGGGGAGGAGAGGGATGGGAGAGGGAGATGGAAGTGAACCTGATCCTCCTCCTCCTCCTCTTCCTCCTCCTTCTCCATGTCCTGTATACCCGTCGTCGTCCTCCTCCTCCTTGTTCGCTTCCTCCTACTCCTCCAGCTGCCCCCAGGGCAGAGGTCGGCGGGCTGGTGCAGCACCCGCGCGGCGCCCTGGGGGAACTAGAGCCTGCATAAATCTACCCCTTGACGGGGGGTAGTGGGTGCTGTTCGCTAAACGGCCTGGGTTCGCCGCCCGGGCGTCAGTCTCAGCATTCGGGTCACCCCGCACCTAGAACGGTCGGGGGAGGCTCGTTGGCGCGTGCCACCTGGTCCCCCTTGGGCAAGGGGACTTGTGGGGGTGGTCCTGGGCACCACTAAGTCTCGCGCCAGGGGACCCACCTGGCGGCCGAGGGTGTTCCAGAGTCCCGACCTGCAGAGCAGGCGGAGGCTTGGGCGGAGGTGGCGGCATCGCTCGGCGCAAGGGCGCCGACCTGAGACGGCCAGAGGACCGTCCTGAGGCTGAGCTGTGAGACCGACGTCAGACTTAGCATCAGTATTTTTTCTGCAGGGGGCGGCAAGGCCCGCCTAAGGTTCCCCCAGAAAGTGCCAGATGCAGCCGAAGTGTTGCAGTCCAGGGCAGCAAAGGCTTGTGCGGGGTAGAATTCCGCAGAAATAGATGCAGTGTGCTTCCCCCTCCTATTCCTCCCTCCTCCCCCCATCGCCATCCTTGCCCAGCGCCAGTTCTGCGCTAGTTGTGGTGGAGACGGGTGGTCGGGACATGGTGGGAGGGGAGTGGGATTAGGGAAGGGCATTGTGAACCGGCCGGCTAGGAGCCGAGTCGGGTAATTCAAAAAGAAAGTGCCAAATGCCAAAGCCCGCAGCTTTCTAGCACTCCGTGCCTTCCGTCCCCTCCTCTATCTCCTGGCCAGAGCGGTAGCGCACGTCGACCCTCCACCTCCTTCCCCCTTCTCTGTGCGGGCTCTTTGGGCATGAGAGGCGGCACAGTTTTCCCGGACAAGTGCATCCGCTTTGGAGTAGAAGCTCCAAGCCAAGGGTCGACAGCTTCGATCCTTCATTGACCACGGGCAGCTGGACTCGTTCTCGCCGAAGCGGAATCAAGCAATCCCCCTCCTCCAGCTCCTGTTCCTGGCTCATCCTCTTCCACTCGTCCCACCAATGTTCCTTCTCGCCCGTCCCCCGCCCCACCATGTTCCTCGCACATCTCCTTCCTGCTCGTTCTTGTTCTCGTCCTCCTCCAGATTCTCCGCCTCCTCCTCCTGCCTGTCGTCATTCCCCTCTTCCTCCTTCTTTTCCTCCTCCTCCTCCTCCCTGTCTGCATCGTCCCCTCGTCCTTGTCGTCCTCGTCGTCCGTCGTACTCGCCGATGTCGCTGCCTTCGTGCAGTCTGGTTGGAGAGTCTTGGGCTTGAAATGGTCCTCCTCATCCTCCTCCGCGTCCCCCTCCTCTGCCTCCTCCCTTTCCTCATCCTTCCCGTCCACCAGTGTCCTTTATGACTTCGTCCGGCCTGACTTCCTCCTCGTGCTCGTCCTGCCATTCTTCTTCGTCCGCCTAAGGTCCTTGTTTTCTGAGTCGCCGTCCTCGTCGTCGTCGGCCCCCTCCTACTCCTCCTCCTCCTCTTGATCCTTCACCTGCTCCTCCTCATCGGTCTCCTCCTACTCGTCTATCCCGCTGCCCACTCCTGTTCCAACTCCTTATAATCGTTCTCCTCACTCCCGAGAGGACCCAAGCCTTGAGGATGAAGAAGAGCAGGGCCGGGTCGATGTGTATCTCGTGACCAGGCAAGACCTCCAGATCCTCGGCGATGCGCCTTGGTACCCGACGCGTCTCGGCACTCTCCTCCCCTCATCTGGACAAGCGCGTTCCACTACTCGCAAAGTAACTACTCGCAAATGGCATGGATCCAACATGGGGGATCTGCGATACATTACATCGAGGCAGACATGTGCGTTTCGGACGTTTGCGAGTAGGCACTTTGCGAGTAGCGGAACGCGCTCGCTGATCATCCCCCCTGAGAGAGGAAGGGAGGACGAGGCGGCCGCGGAGTCAAATTCATGGTGGATCGTGTCGCTGCCGCTGCACCTTTGCAGCGTGCACTGGGAGCTCAACTGCGCAGGCCACGACGCAGGGGCCATCATCATCATGAGTCTGCATTAGAAGGCAGAAGAACCACCCTCATTGTAAACCCCCTGGCAGGCGACGCGCTTGAATAGACGCACCTGAGGAAGGAATCGAACAGGGCAGGGCTGTTTCGCCCGTAGCTGTTTCGTAAAGACCAGTGTTTGGTGGTCGGGGCGGGTTTGCTTCCCCTGATGCGTTGAGAGGGGAAGCGCCTACACGTCCGAGCGCGCCGAGAGCGGGGAGGGAGGGGCCAAAACGAGCGGACGCGAAGATCACCCACGGCGTGACGATGAGAGAGGGCGGAGGGCCGTGGCGAACGCGAGGGGGCAAGAAGAACGACGCGGGGGAAGAGGAGGAACACCTCCACCAACTGCTGTGCCACGTGCAAGACGTGCGTTGCAAACCGTATGGTGCAAGCTATGCCGGGACAGCTGTGTGATGCAAGCTACAATTGACGCAGATGATGCGGTGCAAACTTTGCGCTTCAAGCTATGCGGTGCGTTCCCTGTGTGTTGTAATGCAGTGTGTCTATATATATATGTATACAATACAGGCTGCGTGTGTGGCATTCTATGTGGCACCAGCGATGTGAGAAAAATTCCCTTTGCTTGTTTCACACTGACCACACACCCCACCTCAAACGCGAGAGGGCGCACGGTTCGCAGGCTCCCGCTGGAGCACACCGGTGCCGATGAAGTCCAGCACGACGGCCCACGCACTACGCTGATGAGGAGGAGGAGGAGGAGGAGGAGGAGGAGGAGGAGGTGAAGGAGGAGGAGGCGAAGGAGGAGGAGGGGGAGGAGGAGGAGGGGGAGGAGAGGGGGAGGAGGAGGGGGAGGAGGAGGAGCAGCCACGCGCCCAGGCAGCCCAGCACGACGGCCCGGCGCGCCACGCCAGGGCCCAAGCAGGCGCTGCCCGGCACCGCGCCGAGCGCACGGGGCGCTCTGCGGGCGGCCGCCCGGCGCAGCCCCGGCGCGCCCACCCCGCGCGCACAGCGGGCGCCGACGCGGCGCCACGTGCGGGCACCCGGGGGCGAAGCCCCCGAGGCACTCGCCCGGCGCCGGGAGCGTCCTCCAGGCGTCCACGGGAGGCCGCCGAGCTGGCACCCGGCGCTGTGGATGCCATGGCAGTGGACACTCCAACAATCCCATCCTTGAATGAAAGATGCGTGTTCCACGTGTTCCTAGAATGTTTCAAGCATTGTTTTTTTATACAGATTCAAAATCTGCTTGGCTCATCTTCTAGACATCTGGAAATCATTTGGCAGCGTGCTTCCTCTCCATTAAATCGACTTCCACAAACCTGGCGAAACCCCAGTACGGTGCAGGCCAATTCACGAGAAGCCTTCCGCGGGAACCCCAACCCTGAGACCCCAGGGCGTCCTTGGTCTCTGGTGTGGGAACGGCACGCTCTCCATAGCAAAATCATAGAAACCCAAGAAACCCAGGGCACCCTGGAGGCAAGCAGGGTCTTTCTTGGCATGGGCTCCCACCGTACCCATCAATTTTCTTGGACAACCGAAGTAAGAATCCCTGATCCAAGCGCTGTTTGCGGAACCAAGGATCTGGCCTGAGGCTGGCCGAGATCAGCTGAGGGGACTTTCTCTGACATCAGAGTGATGAGTTCCCCACAGTTTTCTTCCTCGTCCACTCCGCATCCTCCGTTCTTCCTACCTTTCTTCTCCCTCGTCCTCGTCTTCGCATCCTCCCGCCCACTCTCCCCCCGTCCATACCTCTCCTACTCCTCCTCCTTCGCGTCCATTCCGCCTCTTCCATCCCCACTTGCCTGCCTCATCTCTTGTCCTGGACCTCGTCGACGTCGTCGCCCTCCTGCATCTCTGCCCGGCTCTCTATGATGGCTGGCAGCCGTGCGCTGGCAGCTGCGCCTCCACCAATGACAGTCCCTCACGCTTCCTCCCATCTTCTTCATCCTCCATCCTCGCCGTCCTCCCTACCTCCTACTCTCCTCGTCTCCTCGTCTCCTCATCCTCCTCCTCCTACACCTCCTCCTCCTCCTCCTGACCCTCTTCCCCCTCCCTCCCTCCGCCCCGCGCCAACCCGCGGGACAGGCCGCAAGCCCGCCTTGCGACCTGGTGCTGCAGGTACACCTGCTGGGGGGGGGGGGAGTCCGTCGGCAACAATTTGCATGGGGGCTCGGAGAGGGCGCCGCGGTGCCCTTGTCGCCTGCGGATCGTTGCTGGTTGATCGATGGAGTCGCTGGTGACGATCTGCGTAATCGCATGACTGTGTCGACGCCGATCATGAGGTGGCGCACATCGTTGCGACTATTCGTCTCGCGACTACTCAGCCACCACACACTGCCCCGCCCACCAAACACCGCCCCACCCACCAGGCACCAACTCACCCACCAAACACTGGCCAAACCACTAAACACCGATGTGTGTGTGTGTGTGCTGTTAAAACTATAGACCGAGTGTCATGATAAATGGCTGTATGCATGGAGTGAGCCAGACAGGCGAGGGGGTGCATGGTTGGCGGCGCGGAGAAGGGATTCTGAGGGCGGCGAGAAGGACCGAGGAGGTGGAGGGGCGATGATCGAGAACGATCGGCGAGAGAAGCGCACGGAACGTGAGCGAGCCAGTGGTTCAGCCCAACCGACAGTCGGCGTGGCTACCCTCAGGCAGCCACCAATGTGGGGTCTGTCCTTATCGTGTGCTTGGAAAACTTGTTAAGCTGAGCCTGGGCCTGCGGGTTAATTTGATTCCAGGGTTATTAGAAGCTGCTGGCGGTGCCTACCTGCTTATATCTAGAACGCGGGTAATCGCCAGCCAATACAAGGTGGTAGCCCACGCGGACCCCAAGCAGTGATGTATTGCACGGTGGATGTGAGCGATGTGGGCTCATCTACTCAATGCTAACTTTAAACTGCAAGCTCGGTTGTGTGAGCTACGTGGTGCAGTCCATACCGTGTGAGCCATGCGGTGCGAGCTGGAATGCTTTCCAAGCCGTGCTGACCGACCCGGGTGCTGCGAGCTGGGCCGTGCACGCGACGCGGCACGCGGTGTAGGCCATGCGGCGTGTGCTGCGTTGTGCCAGCTGCGACCACCGGCCAGGCCCCGGCGAGCCCCACCCGCGCCCGCGAGGCACCCCTGGGGCGGGGCAACGGAGGAGGAGGAGGAGGAGGAGGAGGAGGAGGAGGAGGAGGAGGAGGAGGAGGAGGAGGAGGAGGAGGGGGAGGGGAGGAGGAGAGGGGGAGGGGGAAGAGGAGGAGGCGGAGGCGGAGGAGGAGGGGGAGGAGGTGGAGGAG
>CAUYUJ010021778.1:82500-127500 GCA_963575745.1 Prorocentrum cordatum | reverse complement strand
CAGGACTTCCAGCGGCAGCGCGGGCAGGCCGCGGAGCAAGGCCCACAGGCGGCGCAGGCCGAGCTCGCGCAGCTCCGTGCGGCGCCCGCGGCGGCGCCGCAGCAGCAGCCGCCGCTGGAGCGCCTTGGCGGCGCGACCGTGGACGCGCGGACCTTGGGGAAACCGGCGAGCTTCTCAGGTCGTCGCGAGGCGTGGCGGGGGTTCTGCTTCGTTTTCCATGCCTTCGCCTGCGCTGCGCACGCCAACGTGGCAGAGCTTTTCAAGCGCGCGGAGGCGATGGGAGCCCGGGTCGTGGACGGTCGCGATCTCGACGAGGCCGCGGCCGCCTTGCAGCCGCCAGCCTACGCGTTGGCGATGACGACGACGGACGACACTCACATTTTGTTACACAGCGTGGAGGAGGGCGACGGCGCCGAGGCCTGGAGGCGGCTGTGCTGGGAGTACGAGCCGGACAAGCGAGCGCGCCACGCCGCAGTGTTTCATGCACTTCTGCGCCGCGAGTTTGGCGAGGATCCGAACGGCGACCTCGCGAATGTGATCGAGAGCTTCGAGCGGGGCGTCAGGCGCTGCGAGGGGCAGAGCGGGAAGGCGCTGGACCCGGACGTCAAGATTTCAACGCTGGTGGGCGGCATGCAGAACGTGAAGGTCCGGCATCATCTCCTCCTCAACGCCTCCCGTTTGGGCGCGCGCGTTCCAGAAGCTGCGATCGGAGATCCTGAACTTCGCCGTTGCCGCGCGGACGCGGGCCTGGGGCGTCGACGACCACGGTCGTCGGAGCCGTCCAGGACGGCAAGGGCAAGACGTCCAGGGGCAAGGGGGAGGGCCCCAAGGGGAAAGGAGAGGACCCCAAATGCAAAGCCCAGACCAATGGCAACTCCAACTCCAGGGCAAGGAGTGCCACTACTGCGGGAAGCTCAGCCACATCAAGCAAGACTGCAGGAAACCCAACGCCGACATCAAGGCCGGGAAGGTGGACGCGAGCGGCCAGCCACCGCCCGGAGCAGGAGCCCGCTGCGTGACAGACGAGGCCCGAGGAGGAACAAAAGGAGCAGCGGCGGGGGCAGCGGGAGGCAGCAGCGCCAGCGCGCAGGTGGCCCTGTTCGCGCCAGGCGCGCCGATGCCGATGAACGCGGCGTGCCCGGCGCTCTTCCAGCCCATGAGGTACCCGGCTCAGGGGGGGGCGCCTCCGGCGCGCGGCATCCATTCCATTCCCCCCCCAGGCATCGTCGTCGTGGGTCTAGGCCCCGCGCCGCCAGCTCTACGCGTACCACTGGCAGTTTTTCCTCGGGGCTCCGGCGCAACGTCCTCCGGACGAGCCGTGGGCGACCCGTTGACGATCCACGTGATCCAGCCTGCCGGCGCAGTTGCTGCGGTAGGCCCTGGCGGCGTTGAGCTCGCCCTGCTGGGCTCGGGGGTCGTGGCGCGCCCTGTTGACCATGCCCCTGATGTCCCCGCGCTGCTTCCTCGCAGGGATCTTCGCCCCATGGCGAGTGCCACTAGTGAGCCCATCATAAACTACAGTGCCAAGAATACCACCTACGTGCTGGACAACGGGGAGGAGCTGGCCATCGCGTGGAACGCGGCGAACGTCGACTGCCTGGCCCCATCGGCTTCCGCCCTGCGACGCGGAGGGGCGACTGTCGTCGTCGCTCCGGAGCGCGAGACGCTCCGCGCAGCTAGTGGAGGCTGCGGCGACCTCGCCATACATCCGGATGTGCCTTGGTCCAGGTTTCGGCGGGGGGACCGGGGGATCCGCGCAGCGCGCGCCCCGGCGGCCATCGAGGTAGGAGGGCCCGCGTCTGCGTTGGTCCGCGATTGCGAAGGTGGCGCAGCGCGCGCCTGCGGCGGGCCCCGCAGCGGAGGACGCAGTACCTGCAGCGGCCCCTGCGCCTCCGGCGGGCCCCAAGGATAGGCGCCGCGACGCACCCCGGCCCCCCTGGGCGCCTCTGAGGAGGCAGAGCTCCGTAGATCCGCGAAGGTCCCCATCGGCTTCTCGGATCACGAGAAGGAGGAGCACTACTTGACCTGCATCCCGTCGAGGTCGCGGCGCTGTTGCTGCGCGCGGGCTGCGGCCCCTGGCGACCCCCGCCGCCGGGCGCGCGCGCCCGCTGCCGTGCTTCTGAAGCCGACTGTGATGATGGATTATACGTTCGTGACCGACCCCCCATCCGATATGATGACGATTTCAAACGCGTGCGACCAGGAGCTCGGGATGGCACTGCCGCTGGTGCACGGGAAGGGCCCAGTCGAGATCGCGATGCACCTCGGTCACTGGAGTCGGAAGGTCATAATTTTGAGGGTCGACGGCGAGCCCGCCAATAAGGCCCTGACGGAGGCGATCCGCATCGGGCGCGCGGACCCTTCAGTTCTGGAGATGAAGCCCCAGCACTCCCCAAAGCCCGTGGGCGCCGTCGAGAACATGAGCAACGAGGTGAAGAACCTGCTGAGGACGGCGGTGATGCACCGGAGGGACGAGGCCAAGGTCGAGCTTCACACTGGCCACCCGCCGGTGCCCCGGTTCACGCAGCATTGCGGCTGGTGCACGCGCGCGCGCGCCGCGCGCGCGGACGGCAGGGCGGCCTGCGAGAGGTTGAAGGGCTGGCCATGCAATGGCAAGATTGCCTTCTTCGGGAAGTGCCTGTGGCATCAGACCCCCGATGCCTCGCATCTCTCGCCCCTGGACGAGCGCTGGTCCGCGCGCGTCTGGTCGGGCACGAGCTGGAAGACGGACGAGCGCATCATCGCGCTGGGCAGCGAGGTGCGCCTAGCCAGATCTGTCCGCCGCAAAGCCCAGGGCAGGCGGTGGGGCACGGAGATGCGGAACGAGGTGCCGTGCACCCCGCGGCTTCCGCGCCTGGGCGCCCAGACCCCAGCGGCCCGGCCAATCGCGCGGGCCTGCTTGGCCTACCTCGACAGGCGCGGCCTCGCCCCGGAATGCCCCAGCTGCGCCGGGCGCGGCGACGATTGCAAGGCTCGCTTCCCATGGAGATCTGGAGAAAGGAGGGCGAGGCACAAGCGAGCAGTTGTGCCGCGGCGCCGGCGGCCTCCGCGCAGGTCCCGCAGCCCTCGGCAGGCGGACTTCGTCCCGAAGCCCCACCGGGCCCCCCCGCGCATGCCGGAGCCGCCCCCGAAGTCGAGATGGCAGCCCCTGGCGGAGGATGGGGCCCCAGCCGCTTCACCCGGGCTGGGCCCAGACAGAAGCCCAATGCCCCGCCGCGGAGGCGGAAATAGAGGCCGCGAGCATCGCGGCGAAGCGCGAGCGGGAGGACCTGAGCTTCCAGGAGAAGGTCGAGCTCTTCGAGAGTGGTGGCGCTGATGCCGGTGAACCCGCATCTTCGCAGAGACGTGTGATCGGCGCTCTGCGCGCGCGCGGTCGGCCGCCCCTTGCGGAGGCGCAGCGCTGGCGGCCTACGCGGCGACGCCAGACATCGGCGCGCGCGACGTCAAGGACCACAAGACCGGCGAGGTGCACGACCCCGAGCTCGCGCGCGCGGGCCGCGCGCGGGGGCGTCAGAACATGCCAGACAGGGGCCTCTACGTGCGCGCGCCGACGAAGGACGTTAGGGGCAAGGAGGCGCGCTGCATGTTGCTCGACGAGAAGCGCGCAGGATTGCGAGACCACCGCCCAATCGCGATGCGTGGCCATGGAGCTCAACATGCACGACCGGGACACGCGCGCGGCGACGCCACCGTTGAAGTTCATCAAGTTGATCGTCCCACGAGTTGCTTCCATAAGACGCCCTGGTACCAACGACTGGATCAGGGTACTCGGGTTCTACGACATCGCCGCAGCGTTCTGGCGCGCCGGTTTGCTGCTGGGCGAGCCGATCGCGGCGATCCCGCCTCGGGGCGAGGAGGCCCCAGGGATGGCGCTGCAGATGCTGAAGGCGATGTATGGCACGCGGCACGCGTCGTGCGCCCCAGTTGTTAGTTGTTCCTCGAATTCACGGTGAAGGTCTTCGAGCAGTGCGGCTACCAGGTATTAAAGACCAGCCCCCAGATCTTCTATGCGAGGCAATGCGACTCTTTGGCCGGTCTGTGGGGCGATGACATCATGGCCGGGGCGGGGAACGAGGGCGTCGACCACCTTGACACCATGATCAGCGGGCTCTGCAACATCAAGGTCCCCCCTCGCGTCGGGCCTGGCTTCGTCTTGATGGGTCGTTACTTATGCATTTCATATGCTACTTGCCCAGGTCTGGCTGCGAGTGGAACGAGGACCCGAAACATGTCATGATGTTGCTGGAGAGGCCGGGAAAACTCAGGGCGGAACCCCAGGGGAGCCCCTGCAGCAAGCAAATCGGCAGAGACGATCCGGCGACTTTGGACGAGCTCGACGGCGAGGCGCAGACCAAGTATGCAGCGACACCGGTCGCGTACTCTACGCGTCGCCCGGGCGCTTCGACATCCATGGCTTGGCCAGGGAGCTGGGCGAGCATATGTCCACGCCTCGTAGGCTAGGCAACGCAAGGCTGGACCGCTGCGCGCGGTACCTCGCAGGCTGCCCTTTCTGGCGCTCGTCTTCAAGCACGAGCCAGAGACAGGTGGCTCCTGGAAGCCAGTCGGCAGTAACTGGGCGGAGGAGCCAGACCATTACTCGACCCACGCGGGTTGCGAGTTTGTGGGCTCGCATCCGATCGAGTCTTGGGGTCGTGGCGGACCAGCTCCGTGCCCTCTCCGGCGCGGAGGCCGAGCTTCGCGGCATCGTCGACGGAGTGGCCAGGGGCATCATGGCCCAGGGGTTTTTCAGGGCGATCGCGGATCTGCGCGGTACCAGAGCGGCATGGTCGGTGACCGTCGGCAGCGATGCCACCGCCGCCATCGACATCAGCGCGAGGACCGGCGTGGGGAAGACCCGCCATGTCGCGACACGAGGGCTCTAGGTCCAGGACGCCTGCGAGACCAACGTCGCCGACCCGGAGACGACGGCATCGGGGCCGAGGAAGCACCAGGAGCTCATGAGCTAAGCGCGCCTGCCGCCGATCCCTGGCGGCGCTGGCGGCCTTTGGAGCGACCCCTGCAGCGCGGGCCGCCCAGGAGGCGTAGGAGGAGCTGACGTGCACGGTGAGACTGCAGTGCCAGGGCTCTAAGCTCTTCAACTGCATGCTCGTCGCTCTTCTGGCCTGGGGGGCTGGTGCGCCTCTGGGACCGGGCGCGTCGACCGCGCAGGGCCCAGGAGCAAGTGGATGCCCGCGGCCGCCTGCGGCGGCGCGACGAGGAGGATGGCGCCGAGCGTAGGAGCAAGAAGCGACGATACACAGCATCGTGAGCCTTACGTGCCTGAACGCAGCCATGGCTGATGCGGCTGTCACCCAGGCTGCCGTTAGCCCCGCGTCTGGCTCGCTGGTCAGCGGACGTCCCGCGACGGCACCCGCGTCTGCGTCTCCATGCCGCGACAGCGGATGAGTCTCGAGGGCGCGATCAGCATGCAGTCCACGCATGAGGTTTCATGAGACCCCATCGCGGTGCGATGGATCAGCCTTTGGAGGTCTTCCTAGGAGGCGCGGCGCGCCGCTCCAGCCGATGAGCCTTCTGACGCCGTGGCCTGGGCAGCGGAAGGCGCCCCGCACCCAGGGTTCAGGCTAGCGCAGTGAAAGCAGGCAGTGCTCGGCGACTGTCCCGCGCCGCGCCCCGAGGAGGCGCGGTGAAGTACATAGCCTTGAATAGTAGTAGCATGAAGCATAGCGGCAGCGCGGGACGCAGCAGAGTCGAACCACGTTGGCCCCCAAGCGTTGCGTTTGACTTGCCATTCGCCACCGGCTTGGCTCGAGCACCCGAGCGAGAGCAAGAGTACCTCAACCTTTCCTCCCACCTGCGCTCACTCCCGCGACTTTCATACACGCGCACATCACCATCATCGTCGTCATCATCATCAATCCCATCATCATGGTCATCATCATCACCATTGTTAGCATAATCGCAGCCACAATCATCATGATCATGATCATCACCATAGTCGCCATCATGAACATCATCATCGTCATCATCATCATCATCATCATCATCGTCATCGTCATCGTCATCGTCGCCATCATCATCATCATCATCATCATCATCATCATCATCACCATCACCATCACCATCACTGTCACCATCACCATCACTGTCACCATCACCATCGTCATCTTCATCCGCATTATCATCCTCGTCCCGCTCCCCATTCTCATCCGCATCGATCGTCATCATCGCCGTCATCGTCATCATCGTCATCATCAGCATCAGCACCAACATCAGCATCACCATCACCATCACCACAATCATCATCACCACCACCATCACCATCGCCATCACCATCACCATCATCATCATCATCATCATGATCATCATCATCATCATCATCATCATCATCATCATCATCATCGTCATCGTCATCGTCATCGTCATCACCATCCTCATCACCACCATCATCGTCATCACCATCAAACCGAGCCGCAAGACCTTATAGAGAGGCCGCAAGAAACTCCCCAGAGGCCCCAAGAAACCTCCGGAAGTTTTCATAATTATTATAGAGGCCGCAAAAAGCCCCATGGAGGCCCCAGAAACTCTTTAGCCCTCACGGAGCTCTTCAACCCCCAAAGAAAATCTTCAGCCCACCGAAGAAGATCTTCAGATGTCCTAAGAAGCTCGTCATCCGTTTTTATCAGCAATGATGGGGGGCTGTGGATTTTCTCCAGCAGGCCAGCTCCCCAGGGAAAACTTTCGGATGCCGTAAGAGGCTCGGCGTACGCTGTTCACGTTTATGAGGGAGGGGGTCTGGTTCTCTTCCTGGAGGCTAATCCCTTCTTTTTGCCGTACTCGCGAATTCAAAGGGTCCGGGGCACACTTGTGCCCTTAGAAGGAGCTCCACCAAAAGCAGTGCCCACAACGCGGCACTCACATCTGCATGTGGTTGGGTCCTTCGCCAGGAAATCTTTGCTTACAAGGGATCGTGGCCGTGCGACAGGGGTGAGGGCACGGCCATGTGCTCCGTAATGATTTCTAGAAGGGGTAGTGGTCGTGTGACATGGGTGAGGGCACGGCCACGTGCGCCGTAGTGCATTTCCACAGGGAGCCGTGGCCGTGTGACAGGGACGAGAGCACGGCCACGTGAACTGCGGGGGCTTTGCTACCAGGGAGCGTTGCTGCGAGAGCACGGCCATGTGCGCCGTAGTGTATCTTTGAACCAGGTGCCGTGGCCGTGCGACTGGGGCGAGTGCGGCCGTGTGCACCATCGTGCCGTGTTTTTTGTTTCAGATTCATATATATATATACATATGATCCTTTTAACAAGTGTATGCTGCGTACCACGGCGAAGTTGCCGCACTTGATGGTCATCCGTTGCCATCTCGCTCTAGCCTCGAGCGAACTCCGCCCGTATGCTTTCAGCCGCTCGCGCGGCGGCCGATCTCCTGCTGCCAGAGTTGGGTCGCGGGCTGAGCACCGGCGTGGCGCTGTACGCGGCGAACCAGGGGCACGCGCAGTGCCCTGCGTGCTCGTGCGCGCCGCAGTTCCACTGCCCTGAGCTGCGGTGCGACTGCTCAGGCCTTCAGGGCTCTAGCAGTCACGGGCCCAGCCTCTGGGCCGTGGCGCTGGCCTGCGCCGCCAGCGGGCTGGTTGGGGCCTCCACCGCCGCGCTGGCCTTCTGGCGTGCTGGTGGGCGCTTCGTGGCGGCCCATCGTCCGCAGGTCGGCGGTGGCAGGGAGCCTGACTTCGAGGAGGAGGCCCGGGCTCAGGCGCGCGTGGCGCGCGCCAAGGCGCTGCAGCAGTGATGGCGGCGCCGGCGCCGCCGGTGCATCCGTCAGTGGCCGCGGCGGGGGTCCAGCCCGGCGACTTCATCGGGGTGCAGTACCACGTGGCGGGCGGGGCCCTGATCCACGAGCGCGTGGTGGTGCTGGCGCCGCCGGGGCTGCCTGGCGCGGCGTGCATCATCACGCCCGACGCGGACGAGTACGACGAGCTGCACGTGGGGTCGCCGGACGTGCTGCGGTGGGACGTCTTCCCTGGCGGCGCGGCGGGAGGCACGATGGCCTGGGCGCCTGGCGCCCGCTACTACAGGTTCCGTAGCCTGCCCACCCCGGCCACGCTGCTCACCGCCGCAGCCGCGGCTGCCGGCCGTCTCGGTCTTGCTGCCCCGCCTGGGCCCATCGTGGCCAACGCAGGTGGGCGACCGCTGGCAGCGCCGGCGGTGGCGGCAGCGGGTGCGCTGCTGCCTGCCGCTGCAGCCCCGGCCGCCGCCCCCCCTGCGGGCGTCGCCGGGCTGGTGGCTGCACTGGGGGGCCCCGCGGGGGCGCCCGGAGCACTCGTGCCCCCCTTGCCTGGCGGCGCCGCGGCCCCAGCCCCGGCGCCCGCACCGGCGCCCGCGCCGGCGCTTCCAGGTGCTGCGGCCCACGCTGCTGCGCCTGGCGCTCTGGCGGACGCCCGTGTGCTGCCTGTGGCGTACAACGCCCTCTGCCAGAGGAAGCTCGGCTTCTCCGAGGCGGTGCTGCGGCTCGTGGAGCACGACTGGCCGGACTGGCCGATCTCGGGGCCGCGGACCACGTTGTGGGTGTGCCTGTTCATGAAGGACAACGGCATGTCCCCGCTGGGTCGCCACAGCAAGTGGCGTTCGGAGGGGCGCCTGGCTTTGACTGACGCGGGGGTCGCCGAGCACGAGCGCTGCTGTTTCTACCTAGAGCAGGTGGTGTGCTACGACCTTCTCAATGTGCCGGACGTGGCGGCGGCGGAGATGGTCTGCAGGAGCATCCAGGTGCAGGAGGAGAGGTGGCGGGAGCGGTTCATTACCAATGCCGACGAGTCCCTCGACTCTCACCTGTTCTACGGCACCTCGGCCAACCGGGGCAACGTGTGTGTCCACCCGCAGCTGCTTGCCTATGTCAGCGGTGAGCTCTCGAAGGAGTATGCCGTGGCCAAGGAGAGGCGCAAGGCTCGCGAGGAGCGCCAGAGCGCCAGGGCGCCCAACAACAAGGACAAGAAGGGCGGCAAGGACAAGGACAAGGAGGAAGGCAAGGGGTGACGTTGAGCGGGCGGCGGGACTGGGGGCCACCCGCCGCCCCGAAGCTCGAGCACCAGGCCCTTTTTCGCGGCCCCAGTGCCGCCGCCGATGATCTACGCCATCGGGATCTTTTTCCGCTTCCTCACGTGGCCCGACGGACTGAGCGCGTGCCCGGCCGCCGCCCTTGCAGGGCCGTGCGCCAGCGGCTCCGCCGCTCCGACGTGCTGCTGCAGTGGGCCGACCACGGCATTGACGCGCTGAACTGCCTGTATGGCCATGCTGGTTCACCTCCTTCGGCGCCCGCGAACCTGGGGCAGCAGACGAGCCTGAACTTTCTGGAGGACTGCTACCTGGGCATGGGCGCGATGCCGAGCGAGCCAGGTTTTTGTGAAGAAGCCCTCCGCGAGCTTCTCAGTGGCTCCACCGTCTACGCTGAGGATGGTGGCGCACGGGTCCCGTACTCTAAGGAGCTGGTCTCCTGGCCTGAGGTGGGTTCCAGCCCCGTGGATCTTGTGGGCTGCCTCACTCAGGATGATGCTGACTGGGCACGGGATTGGCGACATAACTTGCTCAAGACGCCCGACGTGGCGCTGCTGGAGGCCCGACAAGCTTGCCCTCGCGGACCTTTCGTTGACCCTCGGTTGGCGCGAGATCCAGTTTTGTATGGTGATTTTGTTCGGCGGCTTCATCAATGTGGAATGTTGCGCTTCAAGGTGGCCTCCACTGCCAAGCACATGATTGGTGTATTTTTTTGCGAGGAAGAAGTCCGGCAAGCTTCGCATAGTGTTCGACACGAGGTACGCCAACGCCTACTTCCACCCGGCGCCCGCGACGCGGCTGCCCACGGCGGCCGCGGTGTCTTCAGTGGAGTCGGGTGGTCTGCCCCTGTGCGTGGCGGCTGGCGACCTCGACAATGCCTTCTACCGTCTCAGGCCCATGCCGGGCTTAGAGGACTACTCCACGCTGCCCCCGCTCTCCTCGTCCCTCGCGGGCATCACGGAGTTGGAGGGGGTGAGCATTCCGGCAGGGTCCAGCTTGGTTCCCTGCCTTACCATCCTGCCCATGGGGTGGTCGTGGGCGATGCACTTCTGCCAGGCCGTGACCATGCGCGCCATCTCTCTGGCGGGCTTCGCGGACTCGCAGATTGTGGAGGACGGTCGTACCAGCGTGGCCCTGCCCGACCGCTCAGACACGGCGGCGGCGGGCTACGTGGACAACTTCTACGTCTTCGGCCACGACGCCTCGCTGGTCACGCAGCGCCGGGACGACGTGTCCGCCATCTTGCGCGGGTGGGGCTTGACCGTCCACGAGGAGACGGATGCCTCCCCCGACGCCGTGCTGGTGGGCCTGGAGCTCAGGCAGGGCCGCTGGCTGTCCATCAAGCGCCGCAACCTGTGGCGGCTCCGTGCGGCGCTGGACACCGTGCTACGCCGGGGCTGCTTCCAGCAAGATGCTTGAGGTGCCGGTGGGCCACATCACTTGGGCCTGCTTGATCCGCCGCGAGCTGCTGTGCGTGCTGAGCTCCGTGTACCCGTATATGGCGGCAGGCCTGCCGACGACCTCGCGGCTGTGGCCCTCCGTGCGCCAGGAGCTGTGGCTCGTCCGCTCGCTGCTCCCGCTCCTTCAGAAGGACCTGAGCAGCCCGTGGCACGACGTGGTCGGAGTGGGCGACGCCTCCGAGTTCGGAGTCGGCGTCGCCGCGCGGCCGGTGCGGCCTGACGCTGCGGCGCGGCACGGCCGCCAGTGCGAGAGGTGGCGTTACAGAGTGCACGGTGCCGAGAAGGCCCGCGAGAGAGCCCTCCGCCCTCAGCCTCTACCATCCTCCGCATCCGCCACAGCTTCGCTGCCTGCCGGACTGCAAGGCCTGGACGTCTTGGGGCTGGAATCCTTCATCCGGGTGCACCCGAGGGAGTTCATGGAGGTGCCCAAGCAGTTCTTCGACGGGGCTCGCTGGGCTCCTGTTATCGCATCAAGGGTCGTCGTGCCCGACAACATTCTAGCTCTGGAGGGGGACGCGTGTGTCTTGGGCATCAAGCACATCATGAGGTCCAGGGCCGCTTTCGGGAAGCACATACTTCTGTTCGTCGACAACATGCCGTTGCCCCTGGGTTGTTGTAAGGGAAGGGCCGCTTCCATTCATCTTCGTCGCTCTCTTCGTAAACTGTGTTGCTTGGCGCTGTGTTCTAATTGTACCCAGAGGATCCAAAGATCTGCAACGCAGATCTGAGATTTACAAGATCAGTGTTGCAGATCTGGCTGAATAGACAGATCTGCAACATTGATCTTGTATGTCGTTGCTCTGTTGCAAACCGCGAAACGCGCGCTTAATTTTGTGCGCGGGCTCGCCGTCGCGTTGCCGCGGCGTCGAGTCGGCGCATGTGGTGTCGCGGTCGCGTTTGGTCGAGTGGGTGTGGTTGTTCTGTCGCTGTTACGGTATCGCGGCGTCGGTAGGTTTATAAGTCGCATGCTTAAGGCGAGTGCGATTGCGCCGTCGCTCTGTCAACGCGCCGAAATTTACACACGCGCCCCCAAGTGACCCCGAGCACCCAAGAACCCCAACATGCCCCCAGGAAGCCCCTCGCAAGAACCCACAAATGCCCAAATAACAAAAAAAACATGCAGGGCCCCGGGATCCCAAGGCTCCTGCTGAGAACCCGTTGCAAAGCAACTCCGGCCGTGCACCTGCGAAGCAGTGTGAATATAACCGGCCGTGCCCATCGCGAAGCGAAACATGATTGTTTTGGCAGCGGGTCCAGGCGCCAGGGGCTTTGCAGCCAAGCAGAGAGTGCGCCAGGCGAGCGTGCAGAGAGTGCGCCAGGCGAGCGTTCGCAAAGCAGTGGAGAAGGAGGAAGAGGAGGAGGAGGAGGAGGAGGAGGAGGAGGAGGAGGAGGAGGAGGAGGAGGAGGAGGAGGAGGAGGAGGAGGAGGAGGAGACGGAGAGGAGGAGGAGAACAAGAGGAAGAGGATAGCAGGAAAGGGTAAGGGGACGAGGAACGGGGAGGAAGAGAAGGAGGAGGATAAGGGGGGGAGGTAAGGAGGAGGAAGAGGAGGAGGAGGAGGAAGGAGGAGGAGGAGGAGGAGAGGAGGGAGAGGGAGGGGTGGAAGAGCCAGGCCCTGGCCCTCAGCCCTCAGTCGGCGGCCGCAGCCGCAGAAGGGGCCGAGGCGGAAGCTGCAGCAGCTGAGGGCTCCGTCCTGCTCCCGTCCTTCAGGGGATCGTGTCCCGTGGTTCGCCTCCCGCCCCCTCCTCCTCCTCCTCCTCCTCCTCATCCTCCTCCTCCTCCTCCTCCACCTCCTCCTCCTCCTCCTCCTCCTCCTCCTCCTTCCTCCTCCTCCCTCCTCCTCCTCCTCCCTCCTCCTCCTCCTCCTCCTCTCCTCCTCCTCCTCCTCCTCCTCCTCCTCCTCTTCCTCATCATCATCATCATCATCATCATCATCACCATCATCATCAGCAGCAGCATCAGCAGCATCAGCACCATCAGCATCAGCAGCATCATCATCACCATCATCACCATCATCATCATCATCACCCTCCTCTCCGTCATGCTCCGTCCCATCAGCTTCATGTCAAGTATCCTCTTTGCCTTCCTTTCTCTCCTCGTCTCCAGTCCCCGCCCCCTCCTGCTCCTCTTCGCCCTCCTCTCCTATATCGCTTCCATTTCTCCTCCATCTATCCTACATCTATCCACTTCATCCTCCTCCTCCTCCTCCTCCTCCTGCTCTCTCCCTGTTCGACCTCCCCTGCCTCTTCCTCCTCCTCCTCCTTCTCCTCCTCCTCCTCCTCTGGAGCTGTGAGATCTCTCGCATGGAGCTCTTTATGGTGTCATCACCCCTCGTTTCTGAACGTCGTTTCGAAGGGTTGCCCTGGGGTCCTCGATATCTGAGCGGTCTGGCGAGCCCAAGTAGAACGTCATACAATAGGAGAGGGAGGAAACGTGTTGTACGTCCGCAGGTTAGCGAGGTTCGCTGGGGGCTCCTCACTTAGATTCTGAAACATGGCCAGGTCCTGGTTGCCCAGAATCATCTTTTTGAATAGCACGGTGTTCAGCATCCACACCTGGAGCTCCAATGTGGTGCAACGGGCCCTGAGGTTCACAATATCGCCCGCCATCTGCGTGTTCTGTGCGAGCGCACTCTTCACCAAGCGCGTTGCCTCTTGTCGTCGCCGACGTCCTCCTCCTCCTCCTACTCCTCCTCCTCCTCCTCCTCCTCCTCCTCCCCCTCCTCTTCCTCCTCCTCCTTCCCATCATCATCATCATCATCATCATCATCATCATCATCATCATCAGCATCATCATCATCATCATCAGCAGCATCAGCATCAGCATCAGCATCAGCATCCTCCTCCTCCCCCCTCCCTCCTTCTCCTCCTCCTCCTTTTCCATCCTTCTCCCCCTCATCCCCACCCTCCTCCTCCTCCACCTCCTCACCCTCCCCCCTCCTTCCCCTCATCCTCCTCCTCCCTGCTCTCCCGTACGACCCTTCCCATTCAGCCTGTTGCAGCTCAGCTTGGGCCCTGCAACAGTTGTCGAGAATCGACTGCACGGTGTTCTGCAATACGCAAGCTGGGTCGTTCTCATCGATGTCCGTGTTGCCTTTGCCCCCTGAGCCTTTGCCAGAGCTCTTTCCCGAACCCGCCCCCTCGACGATCCCGTGGGCACGGAGTTGATCTGTTGGAGTCATTCGCGGGGGGAGCACGTCGGACGGGCCCACGTGGTCCTGGGTTTCGTGAGTCTGGCCCGAACCCTTGCCCAAGATCGAGTCCTTGCCCGCACCCTTGCCCTTGCCCTGGCCGCCGATCTGAGCACCCTCGAGGCGGTGGGGAGACCTCGAGCGATCCCGTCCCGCCAGCGGTTCTTCATCATTTTGTTTTGGGTCCACAGCGGTCAGTGCGTCTCTCATCTCGTCGAGCCTCTCGTGGGGAGACTTGGAGCGGTCGCGGTCGCCCATGGTTTCGCCTTTCGATCGAATCCGCTGCTGATAAAAGAACTCGAGCCAGAGTGGCTGCCCCCCTCTCCTGGGGCCACTGGGGGCCTGATTGGTTTCGACGTACCCCCTGCTCTCTTGACCCCAGCCCTTCCCCCCTGCCCCCAGGGCCCTTATCAATTTCATCTGGCGTTCCTCCGAGGCCCTGTTGAAATGCAATGGACTATTCAAACTCGGCCGAGGGCTGAAAATCAAATTGCGTCAGATCGAACCCAAAAGCTTGGCGGGGGGGGGGCCAGCCTTTCAGAAACTAATCGTTGCCGGATCAGGTCTGGACTCCCGCGCGGGCTCTCGTAAGGAGTGGGGCCCAGCAAAATCCAACGCAAAATCCAATGCATTGGAAAATGCGATGGAATTTGAAAGATGCGAGAATTTGCTGGGCCCGACTTCATACGAACACGCGCGCGGGATTCCAGGCACGCTGCCGGATTGGGCCCTGGCCCGAAACGGCGTCGCGACTGATGTTTCATCACGTCGCGACTCACGTGCGCATCAAGAACCACGAGAAGCTATGGTTGCCCACGACGTCTGGTGGGAACATGCGGGGAAGCATACAGGCATGCATGCACGGGCGAGTTGTATGTTGCAGTATCCTCTCCACATCTAGCTTGCTTCTCTCTCCCACCCTCCCATGTCCTCCTCCATCCGATATCTCAGAGGCGCGTGGCCTCAACCTCGTCCCGCGGCAATGCTTTCATTACCACGGAGGCGACAGCCTCTGCAAACTCCACGGGGTACGCCGAGGAAGCTTTCTGGCGGGTCCCATTCTGGACAGTCCCCGAAACCCACCCCGTCTTGGACCAGCCGTACGAATTATGGCCCGTGGCCTTCTTACTCAAGGGGCCGCTTGGCTTCTTACTCAAGGAGCCGCATGGCTTCTTGCGAACAACAGAGACCCTCTTCCCGCTGGGCTTCTTGCGGGGAATGGGCACGCAGAGTTCTTTGTACCCTGGGCCGAGGCGCTGAAAAGCAAGGGGCCTGGCGCGCACGAGCGGGCCAAATTGCGAGGGTGAAAACGTGCACCATACTTCGATAGGTTTCACGGTGGCCGCTCCGAAGGCCCCGAGGTTGGTCACGAACCTCCGAGCGTTCACCAGGCAAAACGCCTGCATGATCTCGGCAGTGCGGTAGATAGTCGAGTTCAGGGGCTGCTCAACGAACACCCGCACGGAGCGCATGTTGCAGAATGGTATGATAACTGACCTGGGCACATGCGCGCTCTCTCCAACTCATGCCAGCCCCCTGCATGCGTCGGAGGGTCGAGGTACGGGGTGGCGAAAGAACGAACGAGAGAGGGAGGGAGGGATAGTGAGGGACGGCAGGAGGAGAGCAAACAGTGGGGAAGAGAGAGAGAGAGAGGGAGAGAGCATGAGAGGGAATGAAAGAGAGAGAGAGAGAGAGAGAGAGAGAGAGAGAGAGAGGGTGAGCGAGAGAGGGAGAGAGGGATAAGGACCGAGGGAGGGAAGGCGGGATGGAGGGGAGAAGGGAGGAATAGAGAGAGAGGGTATGTGAGAACGGGCGAAGGTAAAGAGAGTGAGAAAGAGGGAAACAGTTGTGGGGAGAGTCTTCTCAATGCCATCCCTCATCTCCGTTGTTTCGCTGGCCAGCGGCATTAGCTGTGGACGAGCGGCAATCGAGAAGGCATCCAGCTACCCGCCGCCCCCCTCAGTTTTCAGTGCAGCTTTGAAGCCTGCATGGAGCTTCTTGAGGGCTGCTCTGGATGCAGCGGGGCGAGGGGGGGGGGCTCCATGGGGGTAGGGGCCCTGGAGTTCCTGGGGACGGGGGCATGATGCAAGAGGGGCAGGAGGACGAGAAGGAGGAGGACGAATCGGTACAGAAGTAGGAGTAGGGGAGGAAGAGGACGGGCCTCAAGCGGCGCTCAGAGCTGCTGCGAATGAGAAGGAGGAGGAGGAGGCAGGAGGGGGGGGGAGGAGGAGGATGGGGATGTCTCTCAATCTACCCCCTGACGTATCCCCCCCTTCCTCCATGCAGACTCTCACTCACTCGCATCCCACTGCTGACTCTCAGCTCAACCTCTCTGCCGCCCCTCTTTGGACAGGGGCCCCAGGGTACAGCAGCAAGCTTGTCCAGTTAGCTTCCCGAACGTCTTGTCGTGTCTCGGTGCCGTAGGGGTCCCGATCGGTTCGCTTAGTATGCCCCCGCGACATGGTTATCCAAGTTGAACATTGGGGCCCAAACCACGCCGCGCCTCCAGGGCATATAGAGGACAATATCCACACTATATATAAGCAGCCAGTTAGCGTAACTACGTTCTGCCATTCATGGTCCAGCATATCGTATGTAAAAACCCGATGGCCTCGATCACGCACAGCACGAGCGCAGCGTGCAACCCCTGAAAATATCTCAACAAACGCTGTGGTACGAGGAATGGCGTGCATGTCAGAAATCGCCCTCACGATCTCACTCAGAAATTGCTGTCGCCCATCTTCGAAACTGGTGGGCCCACCTCTCTCGCGAATCAGCCTTGCTCTGGAAACTGCCCACCGGAATGCCTCTGAATTCGAAGGGACAGGATCGGCCCTCCCACCAGCCGCCGAGGAAACGCCAATGAGAAAGAAACTGATTATAACAACATATCGCCAGCCACCAGCGGGAGCCATGACCCTCTGGCCGCGAAATCGCCCCTGACCAGCTTAGACCTCAAATCGATGAGCCTGAAAATTCTGCGGGGGAAGCTTAATCGATGGCAGTGTTGAGCAATAGTTCTCAACGCCGAGTTCAGCGACTCGTCCAAGAAACAATGATAATGTTTCGGAGTACCTTGCAGCGGGATCCTGGGGTATCCGCACAAACAGAATAACATCAGAAATGTCATGCTCGCCACCGCTAGATTTTGGGAGAAAGGGGGGGATGGGTTTCGAGAGCCAGGTCTGATCTACCCCCCACCTTGTATACTAGGGGGGGGGGATGGGTTTCGAGAACCAGGTCTGATCTACCCCGCACCTTGTATACTATGCATTCTAAGTTCGTCTTCCTCCTCCCACCCAGGGGCCCAGGGGAGGTTTCGTCGAGAACTTCGTTGCGAATCCATCCATGCGAAGAGACTGCCGTCCCATTCCGTCCCCCCCCTCGCTCCTTTGCAGCATGTGTGCGAGAAGATGATGTTTGGGAGTAAGTGCAATCCCCGCGGCAACCGTGGAGAGCAGGTGCATGTCCAGGGCAGTCATGATCTCACGCATCACATTTGCGGGCGGGAGGACAGGGCTGACCTTGAGTTTGTCAACAATCGTCTGCAATGAACCGCCCGCTCCCAGGAGTGCATACCCAAAGACGGCCGCGCCGCCATATTTGGCGACCTCTGACGTGGCAAACGCAAGGAGTGTGGAAGCTTCTGCTGCTTTGAGGTTCATGTGGCCTCCTGGATGAAGAATATCCCGAGCCCGTATTTTCTCTTTGGCGGTTGATCCCCCCCCCTGAGAAGATGGGTGCAACGTTGCCAACGAAGGTGCACAGTGCTGTGTAAATGACGGGCATGGGGGAAGGAGAAGGGCGGGGGGGAGAGAACGAGGCACAGGGAGTCAAACGAGTCCGAGCGGCGTGCCCGCCCAGCTCCAGCGAGGGTCGGGAGAGGCATCCAACGCTTTCATAGGTCTCTCGATTGGGACATGGCGGATTCGTTCGCCCCCCGTCTCCAAGGCTCGCAGGGGGGGCATTCGGGCACAAGGGGGGGGGGGATCCGGATGCGAGCGGGGGCACAGGACGAGATGGAGCAGGGACGGGGGCAGACGACGACCATGAGGGAGAGGGCGCGACGGAGGAGGACGACAACGACCATGACCACGTGTTGCTCCTTACCCTGTGCTCGCATGTTGTTGTGCTAGGGCCGATGGTTTCGGATCAGGCATCACATGGCCTCGTGTCTCGGGGCTGGAAATGACGCAAGGGGTTGGGATCTACTCATCCAGGCTTCCTACTCATCTTCTTTTCTCCCAGGCCTTGTCCTTCCTCGAGCTCCCCCCCCTCCTCCTCCTCCTCTTCCTCCTCCTCTGCCTCCTCCCCCTCCTCCTCTACCTTTATCTCTCATCTATTCGTTTCGCTTTTGTCGTGACTGCCGCCATGCATAAACATAAAAATCGGTGTCCTGAAGTGTGTGGCCCTTCCGTTTGCCCATCATCTTGAGGGTGATGTAATTGACCCTGCGCTCCAACGGGATGTTGAACCGATCCTGCCAGGACCCCATGTCCCCCTGAATCCATTTGATGCCAGTGTCCAATACGTAATCCAGATCGCCCTGCACTCGCCACGGGTTGGTGAGCAACACTCGCCAGAGCGCTGCCGATATGAACCGGATGACTGGCCCCAAAAACATCGTGTGGAGGGCATCCACGGCAAGGGTGGAGTGCGGCGAGGTGTGGAGTTCAGTTGAAAACAACGGGCATCTGTGACTCACCGAGTCGATCACCTTGCCATCCCTATCTCCGCGCCGAGGGCGCCACAGAGTCACTGTGATGGGCAAGGCTGCCCCCTCGAGGCCGTAGATGTCAGGCAGCGCCCTGCTCGGCTCGAGGCGGTCGCCCTTTGTCAAGTTCACCCCGTTGATGGAGACGTCGCCCTTGATGAGGCGGCCCCCGATCTCCTTCTTGGCCTTCTCAGAGCGCAGGGCTCTGATCAAGCTGCTCCTGTGGTCTGGCGTGGCGACGTGGACGCTGATCTCGCAAGCTCTACAGGCCATCTCGTAGTCTTCGTGCGACTTGAGCAGCCAATGCGGCCCAGGTCCAACGTGCAGGTCAAGGTCGCGCAGCTCCTCTTTCGTGGCGTGGCAGTACTGACAAGGGGCGTACTTTGACGCCCACGACGCCAAGCCCATAGTGTGGGAGTGCTCACTCCAGTCCCCCTTGATGTAAAGGAGAACAGTTCGGCACGATAACGTGGGCGCGCTGTCCATCCACTTCTGCGCGCCCCAAGCAGTTCCGTCATATTGGCGAGCGGGGCGCTCGCCTCGTTGCATGTGGGCCAACTGCCATTGAACTGCCGAAAGAAGAGGTTGAATCGAACACCAGCCGCGGCACCCGCAAGTGCAGTAATCGCCACTTTTCAGCGGGGCCAAAAAGTGGCGCTTGTTACTCAGGAGGTTGATTCCCCAGATGCCGGGGACGGACTCTGAACGCCCCGCCGCTTGCGTTATGAATCGGACCCCGTCCACGTACACAGCAACAGGTATGGGATCCAACTCGTTGTCTCTCCGAGCTTGCAAGACAGCTGGATGGCTTGCATATGCTGGCACGTCCAGCACCGTTGGCGGCCTCTGGGCACGCGGCATTTCTAACAGGTCCATTGTAGTGGTATCGCAAGCGAGTTCGGTCTCCAGTGTCTGCCAGAATGCGCTCATGGGCACGTCGCAGATGACTCTGTGTTCTCGTTTGCCCAAATTCAATGGCACTGCAACTGTAAACAAGGGGGTGTCATCTTGCATCACAGTGTCGAGGTGTCTTTGAAAATTTCCTGTGGGCGCATCAGGCGATGTTGCATATCGGGCGAAGTCTCCGCCCTGGATGCCTGCCAAGTTTGTGTAGTAGCAAATCGTGCATAGGTCCTTGGCGCTTAGTTTGCACGTGGAGTGCAGCGTGAGCAAATAGCGCAAGAGTTCACATCCGGCCTCCCGCTGTCGCTGGGCGGCTGGTCTCCACATGCGAGGCCCGCTGGGGCCCCAGCCCCAATGCCAGCTCTGAGCTGAAAAGGCTTTTGGCGAGCGAAGCAGTAGCAATCGTCACATTTCATGTTTTCACCATTGTCACGTTTAATAGTTTTATCATCGTCATCAGCATCATACTTATCAATCGTCATCACTCCTCCCCCCCTTCCCTTCTCACCCCGAGGCTTGCTCATCCCTCCTCAACCTCAGCGGCAGTTGGCAGAAGGGGAGGCCCCGACCAGATCTGGCTCGAACGCTGCAAGTCGGTCGGACTGAGGCTTCATTAAGACGTGGCTGGTTGCCGTGCCTGTCCGCCGCCCTCTAGATACGGCAAGCAAGGAGTGGGGGAGGGGAGTGAGGGCGGAGAAGAGGATCGGGAGAGTGGAGGGCAGGAGAGGATTGACGATGAGAGGCGAAGAAATGCAAGGGGCTGAGGGGAGAAAGGGAAATGTGGAGGGGGCAATACTGGCACATGCATCGTTTTTGGATGAGCTGCTAGCGGCCCGAGGAATCTCAATATGGGCGCCAGGTACATCTTTGTGCGGGCCGCGGAACTGTTTAGCTTATCCAGCACCCCGTCAGGCCATCCCGCCCTCGCACCAGACTCGATGCATTTGCTGCGCTCGCGTCGCAAAATCTGAAGATCGGACCCAAACTTCATGTTTCGCACCGAGGGCCATGAGCCACCACGAACCCCCGAGATGCCGTGCTCCTGCAGCACGGCCAACACTCGATCGCCTTTAAAGCAAGGCTGATAGAAGAGAAGTTTGCGAGTGAGAGGAGGAGGCAGGCAGGATCAGGACACCCTGAGCACGAGGTATGCCTGGCGAAAGGAAGCGACGTGCTCAGCGCAAGCTGCGCTGGACACGTGAGAGACTGGCCTGTGCCAGAAAAATAAATGCCACAGCTCGAGAGACCCAGACTCTCCCTTCCTGATCATCCTACATCCTCTCCTGTCTAAAGCGTCTCTTGCCCCCGAGCCCCAACGTCGAGTTTCGCTTCTCAAATCAGCTCCCACCGTACTCGGACCAGGGTTCGCAAAATTCCACCGCAATTTCAATTGCGATGGAAAATGCGATGGAATTTTTTTCCATCGCATTCCGCCCGATACATTGGCCTCAAATGTGAAATTCCACCGCATTTTCCAATGCATTGGAAAATCATTTTCCACCGCATTTTCCACCGCAATATTTTCTGGGGTTGGCGTGATTTTTCAGGGATGGAGCGTGTTGTTGGGGCTCTGGGTCTCAATTCCTCAAGGGGCGGCGGGTTCGGCTTCGTGCAAGGCTCTTGAGAGATGGCCTCGGTGAACCAACATCGCCTCACGAGCTGCAGCTTAAACGCAACCGCCGAGAACGCGCGAGAACATGCAGTTCTCGCAGATACTTGCAGCACATCGCAATATCCCGCGAATGAAAAGAAACATTCGCCTCATTCAGACGCTTGCACATGGCAAGCCACCCTCGAACCCCATCAGCATCAGATTATGCTGCGGGCTCCAGCTTCGCCGCGTTCAGCGACCTGACCTCGTGGAGGTTCATCAAGATCTTGCAGTGCTTCGCCAGGCCGTCCAGCTTCGGAGCGAGATCCATGAGGGCGCTGATCCCGTCGTTGAACCTCTTGCCGAGGCCCCCCTTGAGCTTGTTGAAGTCACCGGACACGGCCTTCTGAAGCAAGGGGTTGTCGTTGATCGTCTTGGTGACGAGGTCCAGCTCCGCCAGCATGAGAGGCGTCTCCGGATCCGTCTTCGCCCAGATCCAGTCTGCGCGGCTCAGCATGTTGTTCTGCAGGAGGGCGGCAGTGGAGCTCAAGCTCAAGTATCGCTGATGAGCCGCCCGTGCTTTGGAAAGATCATCCTTCGCCTTCTGCTTGGCATCTTTGGTCTCCTGAAGCGCGCGGGCTGTGGCTTCTTTCTCCTTGCGCTCCTTCGCCAGCCTGGTCCTCTTCTGGGCGGGGGTCTCGACCAGCTCCTCGCCCGTGCGCTTCTGGCCCTCGGCAGACGCAGCATCTGTCCCCGTGCTGGTCTCGTCCGCCGCCGCTTCCAGAGTGGGCTTGGCCTGGGCGCCCTCCTGGTCCGCCTTGCTAGTCGCAGCTGCAGCAGCTGGCGCCGTGGGCTCCGCGGGCTCGGAGGGCGTCTTCTCATTCAACCTCCGCCTCTTGTTGCTGCCGTTCTCCTGCCCCGCCTCCTGCTGCTCAAGCTCCTCGGATGCGTCAAACATGCACAGGGGAGATGCTGGAGGGGCAGGCCTGGAGGAGCAGGAGAAGGAGGAGGTGTGGGAGAAGCAAGAGAAGAAAGGGAGTTTCGAGGAGGAGGATGCGGAGGAAGAGCAGGCCGAGGAGGAGGAGGAGGAGGAGGAGGAGGAGGAGGAGGAGGAGGAGGAGGAGGGGGAGAAGGAGCAGGAGCAGGGGTAGCACTGGGGAGGAGGGGGAGCAGGAGGGGGAGGAGGAGAGGGGGGGGGAGGGAGAGGACAAGGCGGAGAAGGAGGGGGTGGAAGAAGAAGGGTTGCGGGATAGAGGGTCAGTGGCCTGTCCTGGATCTTCGTGTCGAGGACGGCCTTCGGATCGTTTGCCCACTCGCGATGCAGGGTCCAGGCTTGCGTGAAGGTGTTGGTGAACCCCTTGGCTGCATCGCAAGCCGACGCTCTGTGCGATCGATCGCTATCGTTCGCTCGAACTCGTGCACGTCTAATCATGATCGACCGAAAGTCGGGCGCCGTCGATGGAAACAAGATCGGCAAGCTCGCCTCGGCAATGCCGATGGATCGGGCGATCGTCATCGATCGAGCTCTGATCGACGAGGCAAGCCGAGCAGGGCGCCGTCTCCAGGTACAGGCATCGCAAGCACTCGGTCCACGGGCAATACACGACCCAGGGAGGGCCCATCTGCATGGCTTTGCTGAAGTACTTGCAAGCCTGGGCTCGGACCCAGGACTCTGATCTTGGGCTTCCCCCTTCCCCCCAGTCCCCACGTCCTCTCCTTGCAGTCACATCCCCCCTCGTCCACCACCTCCTCTTCCTCCTCCAGAATCACGACAGCGCTCCTGGCACCCGAAGTCGGGTCGGCGGTTCGACGCGTGACCACTATTAAGGCTTAGGCCCCTTGAACGTATACCGGATCCCCCTATCGATCACCAAACGGGCATTACGCTCGATGATTGCGCTCACATGGCCACGACCCCACGTGCTTTCCAGATGTCATAGGTTCCCCCCGCGGCCACGGGACCTCGCATTTTTCCAGCTCACCTCGGCGGCCTCTCTGAAAACACGCAAAGGCTCCAAGGGCGAAGGGGTTCGCTTTTCAACGGGAATCTCGCACAATGGCGTCGCGCACATCGAGACGATGGAGTCGTGGTTCGATCCCCCCTGGAGCCTGCATCCATCCCAATTTCCCTCCTCCCTCCTCCACGGCGACTCGGCCGAGGGGACGGTAAATCCCTTTGCAGAAGTCCTCCCTGGATTCGGTGGTGACGGAAGTCGCTCTCTCCTCGGGAAGGCGAGTCTGACAGGGACAGTTGAGAGGACGTCGGCGAGGGCGATGGCAGAGGAGGCGGGGGGAAGTGGAGGAGAGAGGATCAGGGGAGGGGGAGGGGCAGGGTTGATGTAACATTCGTAGGGTTGACCCTGGATCCTGGATCGATGACCACTGCGATTTCGCCCACTCGGAGCGGAAGGCTGCTTTCTTTTTGTTTTTCCCGACCCCCGTGATCTTGTCGTAGCGCTGTTTCATGTCCGGGTCGTCCTCGCAGGCCCTCTGCCATCGTCCAGCGATGGAAGCATCCTTGGACCCATCTGTCGTGACAGCGAAACCTCCAGTTTTTATGGCCTCCCAGAATTTGTATTCCTCTGAGACCGTCCCCTTGTTGCGGCCAGCTCTGGCGTCTCCAGCGCCTGCGTCTGCAGCTGGCGCGTCCGCTAAGCCCCACTTCCGAGGGTTAACCAGATGCCCGTCTGAGTCGACGTCTTTCAGCAAGGCTTGCATGGACATCTGGAGGTTCGGATGACCTGGGTGATTTCTCGACTCTGGTCCCATGGATTCCTTTGAGCCAGCATTGGGCTTCCAGATTCTCGCGACCGCGGGGCCTCTCGGCAGACCCAGGGCCCATCTCAAACGCTGCCTACCAGATCCGATCTTTTCAAGTGGGGGCTGGGGTTGTGGTTGGCGGGTCGGCTCCTCCTCCTCCTCCTCCTCCTCCTCCTCCTCCTCCTCATCCTCGTCCCCCTCATCCCCCTCCTCTGCCTCCTCCTTATCCGAGGAGCTACTCGTGCCCCTGCGATGGGGAGGAGGAGGTGTAGAAGGGTCGGGTGGGATGGCGGGGTCGCTAGGCTGTTAGAGGGGGAAGGGGCGGGGGCAGGAGGGGGGCATAGAGGAGACAGGGAGGGAGAGGGAAGGGCGGGGGAGGTACAGAGGAAGCAGAGGAAGGAAAGTGAGGAAGAGAAGGCTCGGGAGAAGGAGAGGAGGAGGAGGAGGAGGAGGAGGAGGAGGAGGAGGAGGAGGAGGAAAGCGAGGGCAGAGGCGAAAAGGAGGATTCGGTTTGCAAAAGGCTACTTCACAGAGACAACGACCTTTGTCGGACATGAGGCTGGCCATCTCCTTCGAGTGGTAGACGTCGCGCATGGCCCTGTCGATTCCGAGCTCGTCGATGCCGTCGGCCGATTTGATCATGCGCTTGATCGACTCCTGCGCAGCGCGCGACGGGAGGGAGGAGGCTCTCTAAGAGATTAAATGGTTGGCACATGGTTTCGGTTAATTAGTTAGCTTGCAGGCCCGTATGAGCCCTTCTATCCAAGCGGTCCCGGGGTCCGAAAGGGTCGTTCACCAGATTGGTTGGCCACGGGGTTCCAGGAACGAGATCGGGCTTGAAACCCTTATCGACCACTCAGCGCTACTACCCGAACAACGCTTACGCTCTGCTGCCCCCTCGCCCACCGAATTAGCTCGATCTGCGAGCCAGCCTTTCGAGTCAAATCCAGCTAGTGGCACGTCGGAGCCCACCAGGGGCAAGGCACCAGGGCCCTGGGGTTTGTCTTGCACCATCGACCTCCTGCTCTCCAAGTCCGCTTTTGCCTTCTCGAATCATCCTCCCACAATCCTGTTCTTCTCCCTGAGTCGCCCCTAACCCGCTGTTGGCTCTATGCATGTTGATTGGGAAGCCCTCCTGAATGCTCATCCTCCTTTGCTTGCCTTCCCTGATTCTCCTCCTCCCACTCCTCCTCCTCCTCCTCCTCCTCCTCCTCCTCCTCCTCCTCCTCCTCCTCTTCCTCATCCTCATCCTCATCCTCATCCTCATCCTCCTCATCCGCCGCCGCCGCTTCGTCATCCTTTTCTTCCTCATATGCTTCTTCTTCCTCCTCTTCCTCCTCATGGCTCTGGGCGCTAGGAAGGAAGGTGGAGGAGGAATGACGATGGAATGATGATGTTTTCCTTTGCGCTGAGCCCTGAGTCTATCTCGACATGGGCCAGCTGAACGTTCGGCACGTACGTGCCGTCCCCGAAGTTGTTGATCTCGTCCGACTACATCTCCATGAAGTCCTCATCGATGGGCGGCAGGACGTGAGGAGGCTTGCCGCGCCTGCCACCGCCATGCACCTTCGACGGGGAAGGGTGCGTCATCAGCCCAAGCGTCTCCACTGCTGTCTCCATCCCCTTCTGCACGGACTCGGCTGGCGCGGCGGTGCTGGTAGGCGCAGCTTTCGGGCTCGGGGTCATCGGAGGATGCTTGGGCTCAGCGACCGGATTCGATGGCAGCGGAGCTGTGGCGGGGGCAGCCTTCGCCTTGGAGCCCTTCGCCTTGGAGACCGTGTTCTCCTCGTCCAGGATATTCAGCATCTCCTCAGCGAGGGCGGAATCAGTGCTCTTCGAGGTGTCGTCATCATCTCCTTCGGTGGCATGCGCGGGCTCGAGATTCTCGCCCTCCGAGTTGTCGTCATCAACTTTCGCTTTGCAAGCCACCTTGGCTTTGGGTTTGCCTGCAGCTGTGGCTTTCCCCTTCGCCTTAGCCTTGGGCACGGCGGAGCCCTCTGCGGCCTCGCCCTTCGTGTCCCCCGCCTTGTTGCCCCTCTTCGTGCTCTTGCCGTGGGCTGCGAGCCAGTCCGACTTCAAAGACTCCATCTGCGGCTTGTCGATGTCCTTGGCGCAGTAGCGCCTCGCGAGGTCGATCATCATCTGCTTCGCAGACTCCAGGTCGCGCTCGTCGTAACCGCACAACTGCTGGAGCTGCTTGGACCCCACCCTCGTTTGGATCCACGAGCCCTTGTTTTTGTGGTTCACCATCGCGACCCTGACCACCTTGCTGTCGTTCTCGGTCTCGTAGAGGCCCTCCCAAATGCCGTTGTTCTGCTTGGGGTCGTCGAGGTCGGTGGGCGAGGTTCCTGGTATGGCCCATGACAGTCCATCTGGCCATGTCGCCACCAACGTCGTCACGCCCTCGACCTTGAGCCCCCTGGCGTGCTCTGGGATCTGCGCAGCGGCGTCCTCCCTGCACCTCCAAGCTGCCTGAACGGCGAAATTGCGGATGGACTCCATCGAAGCTCGGGCGCTCGCGATCTGGGCCTCATGAAATTGGCGCGGCGTCGCCTCCAGATCGCCTGAAACCGAATTCCATCGCATTTTCCAATGCATTGGAAAATGCGTTGGAATTTCACCCCCGCCTGAAACCGAATTCCATCGCATTTTCCAATGCATTGGAAAATGCAGTGGAATTCGGTTTCAGGCGATCTGGAGGCGACGAGTCGCCGATCCCCTGGACCCTGGACACCAGATCGCAGGCGCCAGCCTCAGAATTGCTAAAAGGGATGGGCATTCATGAAACACAAAGCCATCATCGTAGGAGTCCACCCGAAGTTCCACCCGTCGCGAACCTCGAGGACCTCGAGCTGCGCGGCGGAACCGCGGCGCCGCTTGCCGGAGCCTGTCCCGCTGGCCGCCGCCTCTGCCGCCATGTCGTCCGTGCTAGCTGCCGCGGGCCGCTTGCCCACTGGCTTGGGAGGCTTGAGCTCGTCGTCGTCGTCGCAGTCATCCTGCTCGTCCTCCAACTCTGGCTCACCCTCGGAGCACGCGAAAGGTGAGGCCCAGCCGACAGTCCTCGGGATTTGCGCGACGAAGAAGCGTGGCAACTGGACGCCTACAATGACCTCTCCCCCTCCCCTTTTCAACCCTGGCAGTCTTGATGACAGCTTGGGAGATGTGCCTCATCATCGCCCTGATCTGCCTCGCAGTGAACACCGACCACTGCTTCTGCGAGACCGCCAAATGCCACGCTTCTTCGTTTCGCTGCGCCACCGCGAGGAGAGCCTCCTGAGCGATGGTCTTGTCCACGGCCTTCGTGATCTCCCGAGTCTCGACGAGCATCGCCTTGAACTTCAGGAGGCTACTTTTCCGAACTTTGGCGATCATGATCTCCTCGTCGCCGCAGTAGTCTACATCGTCGGCCCCCTTGATGTGGAACGCCCATACACGAGTGAGATCACGAACCAACTGGCGCCTCTCGGTCCCCTTGACCATCGTGAGAGGCGAAACTAAAAATGCTCGGCCCGAAAGCTACGGAATCAATGCGATGAATAATGGATGACGGCGAGGAGTAAGAGGAGGAGGAGGAGGAGGAGGAGGAGGAGGAGGATGAGGGGAGGAGGGGGAGGAGGAGGAGGAGGAGGAGTAATAAGAGGAGACAGGAGGGGGAGGAGGAGGAGGAGGAGAAGGAGGAGGAGGAGGAGGAGGAGGAGGAGCAGGGATGAATGGAAGGGGCAGGGAAGGAGGAGGGAGGGAGGAGAGGGAGCGAAGGGAGGGGAATGGGGGGAGGACGAGGAGGAGTAGGTGGAGGTGGAGAATGAGGGAGCTGAGATTTCGAGGTCGGACGGAGCGCGGGGAATTGCGAGATCCAGAGGGGGAGAGCGGATTTCGAAAGGAGAAGATCAAGAGAGGTGAGGATCATATTTCAACTACTTCCTCCTTTCGCTCCCCTTGCGCTTGCCCCTCCCATCCCATCCCCTCCCAATGGCCGCCGGATCCCCGACTTGACGGATGACGAGGCGATGGGGACGAAGAGGAGTGAGGAGGAGGAGGAGGAGGAGGAGGAGGAGGAGGAGGAGGAGGAGGAGGAGGAGGAGGAGTGAGGAGTGAGGAGGAGGAGGAGGATCCTAGGAGGAGGAGGAGGAGGAGGAGAGGAGGAAAAAGAGGAGGAGGAGGAGGACGGGTGCCGCGGGGCTCCTCCAACGCGTTGAACAGCTTCTCAGCCTGGAGCGCCGACTTGCGCTGCTGCTTGGGGGGCGTGGCGAAGCTGTCGGCGGCATCCTGAGTGAGACGAGAGGGGGGCCGTCCTCCTCCTCCTCGTTCCTCCTGCTCCTGCTCCTTCTCCTCATCCTCCTCCTCCTCCTTCTCCTCCTGCTCGGAGCTCCTGCACCTCCTCCTCCTCCTCCTCCTCCTCCTCCTCCTCCTCCTCCTCCCCCTCCCAAGGGTGGGGCAATGAGCCAGATGAGGGAGGGGGGAAGCTCGGGAAGACATGAGCGAGGATGACGGGGAGGTAGATGAGGACGTGGCGTAGGACGAGGAGGAGTCGGAGGAGGAGGAGGAGAACGAGGAGGACGAGGAGGAGGGGGAGGAGGAAGAGGAGGAGGAGGAGGAGGAGGAGCAGGCGGGGACGGTGGAAAAGTCATGGGAACAAGACTGCATGCGTCGCACCGAGATGCGGAGAATGAGAGAGGTTAAGCGGCTGTCCTGGCTGCGACCGAGCTCGAGGGCAACCATGGCGCTGCCCATCTTGAGGTCGCGGCAACTGGCCAGCTTCGCCTCATGAAGCTGTGCGGCCTCCTGCTTGGCGAGCGCCTCCTGCTTCTTCATCCTCTCCTGCTCCAGCCTGATGCTCTCCTCTCTCAGGGCGTCGAGCGGCTCCGAGTCGGAGTCCTTCCTCTGAAGCGGCTCGTGCATCTGCAGCGGCTCCGCGTCGGAGACCTGCTGCGAGTCGCCGTGGTCTGGCGCGCTCTGCTCGGCTGGCACCTCATCGCCGACGAAGCTGGGCTGCCTGTCTGGCAGCTGGGAGAACTTTGGCTCTGCATCCGAATCCGACCCGAGGTCGATGGCGCCTCCGAGCTGGCGGCCGAAAGACGGCCAGAAAGTTGGCTCCTTCTTGACTGGCGCCGTCGGCTGTGGTGCTTCTGCGCCGCTGACCGCGGCGATGGGCTGTGCGCCGTCGTGCGCGGCTGCGCTGCTCGCGATGGACTGCACGCTGTCGTGCTGATCCGCCGCCTCCTCGATCAGCGAAGGAACGATGTCCGGATTGATGCTCAGCGGCGGAGGAACGATGTCCGGATTGATGCTCGGCAGCGGCTCGGCGGCGATGTCTGGATTGATGCTCGGCAGCGGCTCGGCGGCGATGTCCGGATTGATGCTCGGCAGCGGCGCCTGCGAGTCGACAACCTCGATTGGAACCTGCACCTTCGGGATCCTGCTCCAGCGAGGCAGGCGCGCGGCTGGGAAGGAGGGCGCTGAATCTGGCAGCGTCTGCTCTAGAGCTTGCATCTCAGGATGTGGCTGCGTGGCATCTTCTGACATGGGTGGAGCGTTGCCTCAACCTCGCGCCGCGCTGCGGCGATCCAGACTCTCGCGCCCAAATGGCTGCAGAAAGGAGCGGAGATAACGCCACGAACCATGGATCTACGGGGGCTGGTGGAAACGGGGGCAGAGGAAGAAGAAGGATGAGGAGGTGGAGGAGGAGGAGGAGGAGGAGGGGGAGGAGGAGGAGGAGGAGGAGGAGGAGGAGGAGGAGGAGGAGGAGGAGGAGGAGGAGGAGGAGTAGGAGGAGGAGGAGGAGGAGGAGGACTACTGCTACTAACTCCTCTCGGGGCTAGTCTTCTGAGCTGATCTGACGCCACCCTAGGAATGGCCTGTAGACGAAATGTTGGGCTTCCAACCCACCCAGATTCCGAGGGTTTCAAAACCTCAACCAGTCGACTTCGACCCCCCGCAAGCAGAGGGGGCAGAAGGAGAAAGCCAGCAAGACAGGAAGCCGCGCAGCAACACGCAGAGCGAGGAGCCAGCGAGGAGCGGGAGGGAAGGCGAGGGAGGGACAGCGGCACAAGCGGCAGGCACGCAGCGGCAGGCGGATCCTCCTCTTGCTGCTCCTCCTCCTCCTCCTCCTCCTCCTCCTCCTCCTCCTCCTCCGCCTCCTCCTCCTCTTCCTCCCCCTCCTCCTCCTCCCCCTCCCCCTCCCCCTTTTCAGTCGAACCCCGCGGTGCCACGTGCTATCCGTGCGAAAAATCCACCTGCCCCATTGAAGGACCACCAGGCCTGGCTGTATACTGCCCCCAGAAAATCGATCCGCTGGCCCTATCGGGGCTACCAGGCTGTAGGAATAGGCTTGCGACTTCCCTGAAAGTGTTAACTTTGAACGCTATATCTATATATACAGTTTTTTCTCCATCATATCATAAACATGAGAATTTGTTATAAGGAATCGTTGAGCCAAACAAAGCTAGATCTGTCTTGGTTAACCAGATGAAGCATCCGATCTGTAACACAGAACAATGCCAGCTAACCAAGAGGTTTTTCATCAGATCTGTCGCGCAGATCTTTGGATCCTCTGGGTACTATTCACATACGCTGGACGTGCAGCGAGTTCAACCCTGCCGATGCTCTCTCTCGTGGGCGTTTAGGCTGTTTCACAGGGCCTTACCGACGCGCTGCTGCCGCCCAGCCTGGCTGCTCTCGTGCGGGGCCCTCCGCTGCTGACGGGCCGACCCCTGCAGGAGCCGGGCTCGATGGCGGGTGCCTCGGCCTCGCCGCCAGGCGGATCGCCACCGCAGAGCTGCGGCGGCCCGCCAGGTGGCGTCCGAGCGGGGGCCCTCGGGCGGCCTCTCGGTGCTGGAGCGCACGGCGGTCAGGCCGGGCACGGAACGCCTGTACCAGGTGTACCTCCGGGCCTTCCTGCAGTTTTGCCTGGTCATGGCCATCGACTGGACGAGCGAGGCCGAGATGGACGTCGCCCTGGTCACGTACCTGAACTCGATGTACTTCGAGGGCCGCGCCCCGAACGAGGGCTCCGTGCTGCTGGCGTCGCTGGCGCACTACACGCCGGCGCTGTACAAGAGGACGGCGCAGGCCTTGCCAAGGGCGACGCGTTGTCTGGCGGGCTGGCGCCGGCGCGTCCCGACCAGGATGCGCCTGCCGCTGCCTCGCCGGGCCGCCTTCGCCATCGCCGGAACGCTGGCTGCCTGGGGCCACCCGCGCATGGGGCTCTTCGTGATGCTGGCGTTCGCGGCGTATCTCCGCCCGCAGGAGGCCTTCCGCCTGGCCGGGCGCCACCTCGTGCCGCCGGTGGCCCACCTGGGACAGGCCCCCACTCCGTGGGGGCTGCGGCTGCACGACTCCGACCTGCAGCTGCCCGGGAAGACCAACCTCTGGGACGAGAGCGTGCTGCTGGACCAGGCTCCGTGGCTCGAGCCAGCCCTGGAGGCGCTGAGGACGGTCGCGGGCGACGGCCCCCTGTGGGACTTCCTGCCTACGTCGATTGCTCGGCTCTTCGAGGATGCGTGCCACGCCCTGGGCCTGATGCACCTGCAGCCGCATCTGCACTCTCTCCGTCACGGGGGCGCCAGCGAGGACCTGCTGTCGGGCGCCAGGACGCCGGAGCAGGTCATGCGGCGGGGCCGCTGGGCCACAGTGGCCTCGCTCCGCCGCTACGGCAAGGAGACTCGCCTCCTCCGGGAGGCCGCCAAGGTGGACCCCGACGTGCTGCTGTTCGGCGAGATCGTGGAGCGCAACTTCCTGGATGTGCTGCGGGGCGGCCCCCTGCTGCCGCTGGCATGGGCCGAGCTGCCTGCCAGCGTTGGCCCCCGCCTGCGGGGAGGGCCCGGGGCCCCCGCCGCCACGCGGCGCCGCCGGCGCTGACGGCGTCGCCTCAGGCCGTGCGCCTTCACCTGCAGCGGCGATGCCGCCGAGGCCGCGCTGGCGCCAGCAAGTGGGGGAGCTGCCTGTTTCTGGAGCTGTTCGCAGGGCAGGGTCGCATCTCCCAGCGCATCCGCGACCTTGGCTACGGCTGCCTGGACCTGGACCTCGCTCACGGGGCCTGTGAGGATCACCTCCACACCACGTTCGAGTCGGTTGTGCGCGGGTGGCTTCTGAGCAAAGCCATTGTAGGTCTGTGGCCGGGCACTCCCTGTACGTCCTGGTCGCAGGCTCTCAGAGACCCTCTGCGCTCCATTCGTTTCCCCATGGGGAAACCAGGTCTGTCAGGACCTCGGCTGGACCGCCTCCGCTTAGGCAATCGCTCGTTCCACTTTTCTTGCCGGCTCATCCGGCTCTGCATCCAGATTGGCTGCCCTGTCTTTTTGGAGAACCCTCGCGGGTCGCTGCTCTGGCACGCCCCCGAGATGGTCAAGCTTCTTTCAGACTCATCGTGCGCCATTCACAGGATGGACATGTGCCGATTCGGCACACCCTCTAAGAAGCCGACTACAGTGGCCTGCTGGAATGCAGGCGTCTTCCCCAGCTTATGTAAATCGTGCTCTGGCAAGGGAGGCTTTTGCTCATCCACTGGCCTGCCTCACCTCATCCTCCAAGGCCGAGACAAAGGTGCGCCCGCCCGCCGCACCGAACTGGCCGCGGCTTACTCGCCTCAGTTCGCCCGCTCGGCCGCCCTTGCCATGACACACTCTGCCAACGCTCTCAGAGAGAAATGGATGATGGATGCTGCTTTCAAAATCACGTAGTCTCTTTTCGGTAGTTTAGGTTATTACACGTGCGTAGTTCGTCTTCGGCCACTGGTGTGGCCAGGACTGCTCTGCGGGATTCGGGTGGCTCTCATCAGTGTCTTCGAAGGTGTGCGGCTATCGCCGGGATCAGCTGTCTCATGTATAGCCTCCGGTGTGCCGTGGCCTCGCCCTCCCGCGCTCGTCCCCATATAAAATACATCGTCCTGGCATCTGGGGAGTGGAAGTAGCTGATCCTTTTAACAAGTGTATGCTGCGTACCACGGCGAAGTTGCCGCACTTGATGGTCATCCGTTGCCATCTCGCTCTAGCCTCCCCTCCCGCTCCTCCCTTGCTCTCTCTCGTTTGCACGGATTTCAGGTGGCTCTCATCAGTGTCTTCGAAGGTGTGCGGCTATCGCCGGGATCAGCTGTCTCATGTATAGCCTCCGGTGTGCCGTGGCCTCGCCCTCCCGCGCTCGACCCCCCCATAGTAAATACATCGTCCTGGCATTTGGGGAGTGGAAGTAGCTACATATATATATATATATATATATATATATATATAGCTGTAACCATACATATATATATATATATATATATGTTGTGTGTATATATAATTATATATAATTATACCAGGGGTCGAGGTCGTGTGGCAGGGGTGAGGGCACGGCCATGGGCACCGCAGTGAATGTCTGCAAGGGGATCGTGGCCGTCCGGACGAAACATGTAGGCAGCATGGAGGCGTGAGCACGATGTCCGAATAGTTTGCGAGGGTGGCTCGGGCGAAGCGGCTGCTGGCACCGGCTTTCTCCGGCTCCCCGTCCCCCATTCGGGGCTCTCCTGTGGCCATTGCTCACAATTACGAGAACCCTCTGGCGAAACGCGAGTCGGGGATCACCATGAGCTGCCAGAGCTCCGTGCGGATTTCTCGGGCCTGCGCTGTGCCCCATGGCGGCGCCGTCAGCCCCTCCCCTGGCGTTCTGCGCGCGCCGGGGGGGCGGGTCCAGCGCCGGTCAAGGCACCGAGCGCGTGCCACGGCTCGCAGAGTGCCTGCTCGCCAACGTCCGAGAGGCGCATGGCTGCTCCGATGCAGTGGTTCGTGAATCCCCCGCGGCGGATCAATGCCATTTGCGAGTAGTTACTTTGCGAGCAGTGGAGCGCGCTTGTCTATCGAAGCAATCCGCGCGGGCCTCCGAGAGTTCATGCTTGTGCAATGTCATTTCTTCTCCTGAGGAGGGGGTCGAGTGCACGCAGCTCTGCAAGATCAGGGGTAGCCAGGCGGTGTCCCCCCACCACTTCGCACCAGAGTCGATGTGCCGGTGCAAGTCGGGCTACGGTGGCCAGAACACGCCTCCGCCTTCCCCCTCCTCCTCCTCCTTCCCCTCCTCCTCCTCCTCCTCCTCCTCCTCCTCCTCCTCCTCCTCCTCCTCCTCCTCCATCTCCTCCTCCTCCTCCTCCTCCACCTCCTCCTCCTCCTCCTCCTCCTTCTCTCTCGTCTCTTTCCTCTCTCTTCTCTTCTCTGTATACTGTGTCCTCCCCCTCGGTGGCCAGAACACCAGCTGCACGCAGTGCGCTGCGGACACCTTCTCGCGCTACGTCGACGACGGCCTCCTCGTCTCGGAGTGCGAGGTGTGCGAGCCAGGCCGCTACAGGGACTCGGGCAAGCAGCAGTGCATGCCCTGCCTGGCGGGCAGTGTGACTTCCGTGCAGGGGATGGAGGAGTGCGAGCTGTGCGCAGTGGGCACGTACCAGAGCGAGACCGGGCAGGACTGGAAGAGGAAGAAAAAGAGCAGAAGGCATAGACTACATAGGCGCTCGGAGGTCCGCGCGGCCAGCTTTCTTAGATCGGCGCCAGCCCTCCCCCCACGCGCGCCAGGGACGGCGCCGGAGGCGCCGCCAGGAGGGCCCGGCACAGATCCGAGGAGTCCGCGCGGAGCTCCGAAGCTTTGTGTCTTTGCTGTTTCTGTTGACCCCCCCCTTAACCTGATGCCAGGCACCCAACCTGACGCCAGCCCCGCTGCCTGTGGGCTCCAGTGGCACCCTGGCCGAGGGGATGGCGGTGCCGGTGGGGTGGCGTCAGGCTATGACCTGGCGTCAGATTACGTTCAACAGCGCCGGGTCCATTGCCGGAGGGGGCGGCGTCAGGTTAGGGGCCTTGGCGTCAGGTTAGGGGGGGGCTTGTACTCGAAGGACACCTGCGACGAGTGTCCGACCGACCAGATCACCTCCGAGTGGGCGATCGTGGCGGGTGCGTACAAGTGGGTGCCGGTGCGTGGTGCTCAAAATGCCTCGTCTTGCGGCTGTAACCAAGGGTTCAGAGAGGTCGACGGCGAGTGCGTGGAGTGCGGCGACAGCAGCATCACTGGCCTGGTCTGCGGCGGCAAGGACGACGTCATGGTGGCTGCGGGCTTCTACGCGGCGGACGATTCGTTCTCGGTCTTCAAGTGCCACGGCGCCGCGGGCAAGTGTGTCGGGGGCGAGGCGGGGAGTACTTGCGCGGCTGGGCGCAGGGGCACAGCCTGCGCATTCTGCTGGGAGGGTTATTCGAGACGCTGCGCGTTCCCCGCCCGCTCGGTCCCGTTCTCGCCGGAAGAGGCGCAAACGGCGCCAAGACGTCATGACAATATTCGGAAAATGGCGGAATACTCCCTCACAGGCGTGTGTGTGTGTGTGTTTCGTGGGACGGCACCATTAGCAAGAGAGTTGTCGTGACAATTGGGGGGGGGAAGGATTAGTCCGCCCCTGTGTCGCCGTACACGTTGCCAGTGCACATGTCGAGAATACGCAAGATCGTACTCGAGCTTGCGATTGTAAGTTTCCGTGCAGCGTGGTGCGTGAGACACAGCATAGCGCGGCATAGATTTGCCTCGCATGTCTAAGAATACATGATTTGGTATGCCGGCCAATCTTCTATCGGCCATGCGGCCGGGACATCAGTGCACAGTTCTGCGAGTGTGTGGTGGGCTCGCCCTTCTGGCAACGGTAGGGGGTAGGGGTGGCAACGCCCTTCCCGCTCCAGATTCGGCGTCGTCCGTAAACATTGGTTCAAGGTGCGAGTCGCGAGGAAAAATAGGTACACACGCGAAACGAAGAAGAACGGCTGCGCCGTTTCTTGCTCCGCGTGCCCACCAGCGTGTCATCCTTCACATCCCTCTTGGCCCAAATACCCCACAATATTTCCCATGCAGCCCATCAGTAACACGACAGAGGTCAGTACCCGAGTCATGAGGGACTCCTTTCCCGACGTTGTTGTTGTTGTTGTTGTAGTTGCTGTTGTCGTTGTTGTTGTTGTTGTTGTTGAACATTATTAATTCTAAAGAATAATTATTGTTGGGACCCCTGGTGCACGGCCCCCCTGCGCCGCCTAGGCCGCAGCTACATTTTCATCATTTTCGTGAGGAAGCCTCAGGTAATTCGATGTGATCAAGATCCGGTTGTTTTGTTCCCCCCCGCTTTCCCTTGCAAAAAACACTATAAAATGACATTTCTTGTTCTAATATAATCAAATTTCAAGAATCCCTTGCAAAAAATAAGGTAAAGTGGACATTCGCGCGCGCAAGACGAAATCCTTCCAAAAGCTTAGTGTTCGGAGCGATTTTAACATAAAAACATCAAAAAACCAATGGTTTTTCAACAAAAAAATGTCAAAATCTCATCCCGCGCGCTCTTGCGGATTCGTAGGAAACCCAACACTTTTTAAACATTTCTGTCAAACGGGCTTTTGCGAGCAACTTTTTCGAACTTCTGCGACAACGGTTGCGCACCTGCCAGGGCCATCATCCCTGTCAAATAATACCATGCGGGACACATTCGTTTTTTGCGCCGCTCTCTCTGTCTCTCTCTCTGTCTGCTCTCTGTCTCTCTCTCTGTCTCTCTGTATTATGTATTGTATGGCACAATTGCACCATGCTGGGCACATGCGCGCCCCGAATAAGTGACCAAGTTCTGTGGGTGTGTACCCCACGCCAGTGTAGTAGCCACGGTCGTCCGCACGCCACGAAGTGAAGTGTCCCAACGTCATAGGGCGGGAAGCTGGGTTTGGGTGGTCGCGAAGAGTCGTTTGGATATTTGGTAGAGCTTGTAATGCCCCCCCACGAAGTGGGGGTATTGCCTGGTGTCGTATGAAAACCCTGGCACTGGGGAGAACACCACGCGTTCGGGTAAAATGATTGTTGTTGTTGTTGTTGTTGTTGTTGTTGTTGTTGTTGTCTGGGGGGGTGGGGTTGGGGACCCCGGGGCCCAGGGACGATTCCTGCCCCCCTTGGAGGAGAGCCCGAGCGCCGGGCCCAGGAAAGGTCCCTGTCCTTGTTGTTGCTGTTGCTGTTGCTGTTGTTGTTGTTGTTGTTGTTGTTGTTGTTGTTGTTGTCGTTCCCTTTGCCCCTTCCTGATTGACCGGGGGGGCAACGCCGGCCTCCTCCCCTGTGGTGGAGCCAGCGCATCCGCTCCCGACCCCGGGGGTGAGCTTTCATTTCTGGAGAACAATTATTGTTGATCCCCCCCCTACCGGTGCATGCTGTTTTTTCAATTGAATTGCCCCTCCCAGCGCTCGCACCCTGTTTCTTTATCAGGGAAAGTCTTGAGGTTCAAATTGTGCCCCTGGCCCCCGGGTTACAACTACAACGGCTCCCGCTTGAGACGTCCTCACAATTTTGCCAAGACCCCCGTTCCCGCCTGAGACTTCCTCGCATTTTATAATGGAATCGCGCTCTCGCTTGGGATCTCTTTACAATTTATTCAGGAATCGCTCTCTCGGCGCTCTGGAGTCGCGCTCTCGCTGGAGACGTGCTTGCAATTTACTTAAGAATAGCGCCCTTACGTTGGAATTTTCCCAATTTATTCAAACCCGCGCTCCCGACATTCAGGCGGTCAGGAGTCGCGCTCACGCCTATGACTGTCTCACACATTATTTAAAAATCGGGTGCAGCCCTTCGTTGCCCCCTCGCTGCCCTTCGTGGCCCCGTTGCAGCCCTTCGTGGCCCCCTCGCTGCCCTTCGTGGCCCCGTTGCAGCCCCTCGTGGCCCCTTCGCTGCCCTTCGTGGCCCCGCTGTCGCCCTTCGTGGCCCCCTCGCTGCCCTTCGTGGCCCCGTTGCAGTCCTTCGTGGCCCCCTCGCTGCGCTTCGTGGCCCCATGGCGTCCCTTCGTGGCCCCCTTGCTGCCCGTCGTGGCCCCGTCGCAGCCTTTCGTGGCCCCCTCGCTGCCCTTGTAGCCCCGTTGCGGCCACTCGTGGACCCCTCGGCGCCCTTCGTGGCCTCGTTGCAGGCCTTCGTGGCCCCCTCGCTACCCGTCGTGGCCCCGTTGCAGCCCTTCGTGGCCCCCTCGCTGCCCTTCGTGGTCCCGTAAATGTATTCCATTCGTGGCCCCCGCTCGTCCGCGCCCGTCATGCATGCATTTCGTGGCCCCGCTGTCGCCCTTCGTGGCCCCCTCGCTGCCTTTCGTGGCCCCGTTGCTGCCCTCAGTGACCGCGTCCTTGCCCTTCGTGGCCCAATATACGTATGCCCTTCGTCGCCCTTGCTCGTCTGCGCCCGTTGTGGCCCCATGTGCGTGCCCTTCGTGGCCCCGCTGTCGCCCTTCTTGGCCCCCTCGCTGTCCTACGTGGCCCCGTTGCTGCCTTCAGTGGCCCCGTCGTTTCCTTCCGTGGCCCTATTATCTGCCCTTCGTGGCCCCCGCTCGTTCGCGCTCTTCGTGGCCCCATACGCATTCCCTTCGTGTCCCCGCTGTCGCCCTGCGTGGCCTACTTCGTGCCTTTCGTGGCCCTGCTGTCGTTCTCTCTCTCGCTCTCGCTTTCGCTCGTCGTCGTCGTCGTCGTCGCCGTCTTCGTCGTCGTCGTCGTCGTGGTCGGTCCCCTGTCCGTCCCCCTTGGGGTCGGGTTGCCGCCGATCAGCGCTGCCGCTTGCCAGGCCGACGGTCCGCGGCCGCCCGGCCGCTTGCCGGGGCCCGGCCTGCAGGGAAGAAAGGTATACCCTCCAAAGGGGGTACGATCGAAGACGAAGAGGGCGGGTATCGAGGGTTTGGGAACTACGCGTCAACGGACATTCGAGCAGATAAGAGCGAACAGTTTTAATTTGATTGTTGTTGTTGATGTTGTTGTTGAAGTCTCACTTATGAAGAGTATAGTTATTGTTGATCAACCCTCACGGGTGCATACGGTTTTCTCTATATATCAAATTTTGCCCCTCGGCGCTCGCAACCTGTTTTTTGACAGGGAAAGTCTTGATGCTCAAGCTGTGCCCCTGGCCCTTGGGTTACAACAACAACAACAACGGCTCCCGCCTGAGACTTCCTCACAATTTAGCCAGCACCCCCGCTCCCGCCCGAGATTTCCTCCCATTTTATTTTGGATTCGCGCTCTCGCCTGGGATTTCTTTAGAATTTATTCAGGAATCGCTCCCCCGGCGCTCTGGAGTCGCGCTCTCGCTGGAGATTTGTTTACAATTTGCTCGAGAATATCGCCCTGCGTTGGAATTTCCTGCAATTTGCTCAAGTGCCGCGCTCCCGACACCCAGGCACCCAGGAATCGCGCCCGTTGTGGCCCCATGTGCATGCCCTTCGTGGCCCCGCTGTCGCCCTTCGTGGCCCCCTCGCTGTCCTACGTGACACAGTTGCTACCCTCAGTGACCCCATCGTTGCTTTCTGTGGCCTCGCATTATCTGCCCTTCGTGGCCCCCGCTCGTTCGCGCTCTTCGTGGCCCCATACGCATTCCCTTCGTGTCCCCGCTGTCGCCCTGCGTGGCCTACTTCGTGTTCTTCGTGGCCCTGCTGTCGTTCTCTGTCGCTCTCGCTTTCGCTCGTCGTCGACGTCGTCGTCGTCGTCGTCGACGTCGTCGTCGTCGTCGTGGTCGGTTCCCAGTCCGTCCCTCTTGGGGTCGGGTCGAAAGGTCCGCGGCCGCTCCGCCGATCAGCGCTTCCGCTGGCCAGGCCGACGGTCCGCGGCCGCCCCGCCGCTTGCCGGGGCCCGGCATGCAGGGAAGAAAGGTATACCTTCCAAAAGGAGCACGATAGAAGACGAAGAGGGCGGGTATCGAGGCTTTGGGAAATACGCGTTATTGGACATTCGAGCAGATAAGGGCGAACAGTCTTAAACTGATTGTTGTTTTTAGCTTTGTTAACAGATTATTTAGGAATCGGGATATCGCTGCCCTTCGTGGCCCCGTTGCGTCCCTTCGTGGCCCCCTCGCTGCCCTTCGTGGCCCCGTTGCAGCCCTTCGTGGCCCCCTCGCTGCCCTTCGTGGCCCTGCTGCGTCCCTTCGTGGCCCCCTCGCTGCCCTTCGTGGCCCCGTTGCAGCCTTTCGTGGCCCCCTCGCTGCCCTGCGTAGCCCCGTTGCAACCGTTCGTGGCCCCTTCGCGGCCCTTCGTGGCCCCATGTATGCATGCCCTTCGTGGCCCCCGTTCGTCCGCGCCCGTCGTGGCCCCATATGCATGCCCTTCGTGGCCCCGCTGTCGCCCTTCTTGGCCTCTTCGCTGCCCTTCGTGGCCCCGTTGCTGCCCTCAGTGGCCCCGTCCTTGCCCTCCGCGGCCCAATATACGTATGCCCTTCGTGGCCCCCGCTCGTTCGCGTTCTTCGTGGCCCCATACGCATTCCCTTCGTGTCCCCGCTGTCGCCCTGCGTGGCCTACTTCGTGCCCTTCGTGGCCCTGCTGTCGTTCTCTCTCTCGCTCTCGCTTTCGCTCGTCGCCGTCGTCGTCGACGTCGTCGTCGTCGTCGATCTTGTCGTCGTGGTCGGTCCCCTGTCCGTCCCCCTTGGGGTCGGGCTGCCGCCGATCAGTGCTGCCGCTGGCCAGGCCGACGGTGCGCGGCCGCCCCGCCGCTTGCCGGGGCCCGGCCTGCAGGGAAGAAAGGTGTACCCCCCAAAAGGGGTACGATCGAAAACGAATAGGGCGGGTATCGAGGGTTTGGGAAAGACGCGTTCACGGACACTCGAGCAGACAAGAGCGAACAGTCCTAAACATGCTTGTTGTTGCATTTGTTTTTTTCAAATATCACCACGGAATAATAATTCTTGTTGATCCCCCCTGCGGAAACATATGTGCCCCCGGGGCTCGCACCTGTCTTTTGGGAAATTTTCTTGCTCAAACTGCGACCCTGGCCCACGCACTGCAACAACAACGCTTCCCGCCTGATTGTTCCTCGCATTTTACTGATGAATCGCGCTCTCGCTAGGGACTTCCTTCAATGTATTGAAGAATCGCGCTCTCGCTTGTCATTTCCTCACAAATTTTTCAGGCGCCACGCCTTCGCCATGCCGGAATTGCGCTCTCGCCTGGGACTTCCTCATAATTTACTTAGGCATCGAGCTCTCGCCCGAGACTTCCGGGCGAATTATGCAGGATTCACGCACTCGCGTGACATACTTGTTTTTAAATTGAACTGTCCTTCCTTTACTGGGGGAAGTCTTCCTGCTCAAACTGTGCCCCTGGCCCCCGATTTACAACAGCAGCAGCAGCTCTCCCGCCTGTTTTTTCCCAATATATTGAAGAATCGTGCTCTCGCGAGGGGCAGCCTTGCAAGTGATCGAAGGATCGCGCCTTTGCTTGCTAATTCTTTGCAATTAATGCAGGCGTCGCGCTTCTCGACACTCAGGAATCGCGCTGTCGTTTGGGACTTCCTCGCAATTCAAACAGGCGCCGCGCCCTCGACACTTAGGAATCACGCTCTCGCAGGAGTCCAGGGCGGAGGCCTCCTCCACCTCCTCCTCCCTCCTCCTCCTCCTCCTCCTCCTCCTCCTCCTCCTCCTCCTCCTCCTCCTCCTCCTCCTCCTCCTCCTCCTCCTCCTCCTCCTCCTCCTCCTCCCCCTCCTCCCCCCCCTCCCGGCTGGAACCTGCGTGGGCCACTGGGCGCCGCAGAGGGCGGCGTCCGCAGCGCGTTGTCCAGACCCACCAGCCATCGCCATGGCTTCCGGCGACGCAGAGCCCCGCCAGTCTCCCGGTCTTGTGCTGCTTCTTTTTCTGCGGTCCTGCCTCGCCTCTCTTTGGGGCCGCTCTTCTCCCCGCCGCTGAAGATGCGCCTCGGCGGCCTTCTCGGGGCTCGAGCCTTCCAAATCCGACGCCGCTGCTGCGTCGCAATCCAAGTCGGCATGGGCCCGCTCAAGCTGGCGCCGCCAAGGCCATCTGGAGCCGTGGGCGCGCGCTCGCCCCCCGGCCCCAACGGTTTAGAAAACCAGTTCCTAAACGGACAGCGCAATTTGCTAAATTGCAAGGAAAGTAAGATTATATATCAATTCAAAGAGAAGCGACAGTTCACTCAACAGAGAAACGAGATCTACTAAGCAGACCCAGTTGAGTCGATTTCTGTGGTCGTGGTCTTGGCTTGCCAACCTGGGCCACCAACCGAGCGGCGACGTTCGCGGGCGGGTCGATGGCGGCCCCGGGTTTCCAGGCCCTGCCCGCGCGGCCGTCGTCAAAGGCGACTCGCGGACCGACGCCCCCCCTCGGGGGCCCCAAACATCGCCTCTTGGGGCTTTTGGGGGGGGGCGTTATCGGAGCGCTCCCGGGCGCTCGCGGGGCCGTCTCGGGGCTCGTTCGGGCTTCTCTCGGCGCCCTCGGGGGCCCTCTTGGAGCTGATTTGAGGCCTCGAAAAGGCCATCGGAAGCGAACATGCGAGAAGGCAAACATCATCGAATTTCTTTTGGATTTCGAGCGGCCGCGGCCTCCTGGCGGTGGGCCGTCAGGGCATCCAAGATCTTGAATGCCCTGACCGCTCGCGGGGCGCTACGCCCAGGCCCCGGGGGCCGGGGCGGGCGGGGGCGGGCAAACCCTTCCCCAACGGGGGGAGAAGAGGGTTGGAAGAGGGGCCCCGCCAGACCACCTACGCCAACAGGGCTGGTGGGATTCGCCGCGCGTTCGTGGCCTTGCCCTTCGTTGCGCGGTTCATGTGCCCCGATCTTGCGCCGTGAGATCCCGCGGCGCCCGGGCAATAATTGCCGCGGGCTGCCCCTTCCCGCCGCGCCTCCCGCGCGCCGCCCCCCCGCGCGCAGCGCGTGCGACCAATTGCCATTTGGGCTCGAGGGCAGTGGGTGCGCGCGATTTGTTCAAAGCAAGCGTTCCGCGTGCGACGCCCGTGCGCTATCGCCTCGCAGAGTGTGGTGCGGTCGCCGTTCGCCCCTCGTGGCCCTGGCATTGCATGGCCGCGCGTTGTAGGACTGCGCCGACGCCAGTTCGCATTGACCTGCCTGCGCGGATGTGCGCGTTAAGTCACAGCGCGCACATGTGGCCGCACCGATGCGGCGTGTCCGTGGCGACTACCATTCCTGAGCCCATGTGGCCATCGGCGTGGCCCCCTTTGGTCGCGCGCTTAGCCGTGCGAGGCGCTGCGTTCGTAGCTCTTCGCGCGGCCGCGGCGCGCCCGGCTTTGCGGATGTGCCCGCTGCCGAAAGGCACTTTTCCGATTGGATATTCTGCGTGCGCCTTTGCCGTGGCAGTGCGCGCGGTTATTTTTTTTGCGATGCGCGTGCCGATGGGCAAGTCTCGGCGAGCCACTTGCCAGTGGCCATGTCGCTGATTACGCGCGCGGGCTGCGACTGGCACGCGGCCGCGCCCGCGGCCATGGCCAGGCTAATGCATTTTCGCGATCGCGCGGCGACTGTTACAGCCGCGCCATTGGATTTGAACGCGGTGGTTCTCGCGAAGTGCAGGGCAATGACCCTGGCCACAGTTGCCATCGTAGCTCGGTTTCAGAACGTGCCGCTCTGCGCGGTTCTACCGCATGCCATGTCCACGTGCCAGAGTTTGCGGCTATGTGTCTGGTTGCGCGCGCGTTGCCAAGAGATGCGGCTGCTCGTCGCGTCGTCGGCGCCGCAGATGATCATTGCAGTCATGCAAGCAAATCGTTGTGACGGCCACTTGCGTCGACCTTCAAGCGCCAAGTGGTTCGCCGGGGCCGCGCGGGCCTCGCAGTCGCTGCGGGCGGGCGAGAAGTGCGCGCTCGCTGGTGCGTCAAAGATGTTGCATTTGGCAGTTGGTGGTGGCCGACGCTTGATTTTGGCGGCTGCTTGTCGGTCGCGCCGGGCAGCAGTCTCGCCGTTGCCACCCTTTCTTGGTTTTCTGCGCCTGGCGATTTGGCCATGCGCCCTTCCGCGTTCGCTCGGGCCGGCCCGATTTCGCAAGGGCCGCGCTCTCGGGCAGCAGGGTGGCTACATGTGCCAACGCCACGCATGTTCTAAACTGCTTCCGGGGGTTATTGTTACTGTTGGGGGGGTGCTTGATCATTGGCTACTGGGGCCGATTCAAGAGAGCAGCCCGACGATGTGTTCCACTGCCGTTGCGCGAGCTGCCGGCCCGATGCCAAGCGCGCGCGACTTGTTTTTCCATTCCCTCCGCGGGCAGCGACGCTTGGCCCAGTGCCGAATTCGGGCGGTCGCCGGATCGACCGGCCCGGCGCCGAGTGCTGGCGGCTGCTGTCTCCGCCGTTTGTCGCGCCAGCCCCGATGCCACGCGCGGGTGGCTGTTTTGTCCACCGTTGGTCACTTAGTCGCGCCAGCAACCTGTGCGCGCGCCGCCCCCATGCCGAGCGCGCGATCGCTTGCAATTCCCACCGCGTTTCGGTGGGTCGAAAAGTAGTGCCCTTCCGTGGCTGTCGACCCTGATCGCGCTTCCGTTTTCGTCGTCCACGTCCAAATTATTCTTCCCTTCTCGTCGCCTTATTTTCTCCATCTTGGGCATTCCCCCACAGTATCCACGTCGCGGCGAAAGGTCCGGTCACGCCCTGCCTGTCATTGGTACCGTCGCTGATGTTGACGTTGTCGTCTTCGTCGCGCCCGTCGCTCATTCGGACTCGCTCTCGCGCCCAGGTGTTCATCGACAAACGTTCAACGGGACATGCCAAGAACATAGTATGTACATATGGGGATTTCCGCGTCGAGTAATTTGGGCGTCGGCAATGTCATAAGAGCAAGCGTTTTGCGTTTGATGCCTGCGGGGTGTCGAAATTCGAGTCCCCCCACCACGACCGCGAAATAATTTGGAATAGAAGGAACGATCCAAGGGTCAACGCGTGCCAGGAGCGCGCGGGCGCGGCGCAGCTGTCTGGGGCTTGGCCCAAGCCGCACCGCCGACCCCTTGAAGCGACTCTTTTTGGTTTCTGTTGCGGAAGTTCCGTGCGCCGTCTCTGGGCTTTGGTAGGCTTCTTGCAATGTTTCTTGGGCCGTCATTGGGACCCGTTGGGACTCCGTTGGCCATGTGAAGCTCTTCCCGGGCCCTTCTTGAAACGCCGCAGCACGACGAGGGGACGCCACCAAACGATTTTAATGACTTCAGGACGCCGATGGTTTTGGTTTCTTCGGGGCCTGCTGGGGGTCCTCCAATCGCCCTCTTGGGCCATATTGAAGGCCTCTTAGGCCGTCGCGAGGCCGCCTTGGACCGTCTTGGGGTCTCATGGGCCGTCTTGGACATGTTGTACCACCTTGGCAGTTTTGGTGGCTGCATCGACGGGTTTGGAAACTCGGGAACGCAGGTCAATTCGTTTTGTTGCCAGAGGCCGTGTGTGTTCGGGAGCGCGCATCGTGGCCTCGTGAGCGCGGGAACTGTGTTCCACTAGGGGTCGCTGCCCCGGGGGCGCGGATCCGTACGTTTGTAAAACATCGTGGCCTCGGGAGGGGGCAGTGCACGCGGAACTCCGCGGGCAGATGGGGGGCCCTGCAGGGATGAGTGCAGGACCCTTGCCAGACAATCGCTGCCACCCTGCCACGCCTCAGCGTGCCAGGGAGCACTGCGGCGGACCCAT
>CAUYUJ010021778.1:0-77500 GCA_963575745.1 Prorocentrum cordatum | reverse complement strand
GTCATCAGAAACCATGGGCGACGGGTGATTGGGGGAAAGCAAAGGTATTTATGGTGAACATTCCCATCCAAGTAGCCGATGTTAACCTTTTGCGCAACGCGTGGCCATAACTAGTAGCTGGGTAAACTTTATTGGGTGGAGGGGGATAGTGATGTGGGAGCGGTGCATATTTCTGCGAGCTGCGTTCGGGGGGTTCGCGAGCTGCGCCACTCGCAGGGCGCGTACACCTATGTATGTATGTATGTATGTATGTATGTATGTATGTATGTATGTATGTATATATCTATAAATCTATACAAGACTGCTGTGGCGCTTCGCGCCATGCACCTTGGTCCTTGAAGTTTGTTACGCAGGCGGAATAGCAGGAAGGTCAAGCCGACAATTGAGCGATAACTCCTTGTTGCCTTTTCTGGCATGGCCGCTATAATAACGTTATTCGTTATCCTTCCTCCATGCTTCATTCTCTTCATGTTCGCCATACCCTGCGCATTCTCCCCATCCTCCTCGGCTCTTTTTGCGGAGGCTCCTCCTCGGAGAGCCTTTGGGGGCCTCGCAAAAGTTATGTCAAGCTTTCTTAAGGCCTTCTGGAGGCCTCTTGGGCGTGTTCTGGGGGCCTCTGGGGGCTTCCTCGGGTCGCCCTGCCTCCAACCGCGGTCTCCCTGAACGGCCGGGTCACGATTTGGAATGCTTCGGAGGGTGTCTTGGGGCCATCTTGGGCCGCCATGGGGCTCTCTGAGGGCCATCTTGGACCCCTGTTGTGCCGTTTTGGGGCTCTCTTGGACTGCCTGGAAGCCCTTTGGAATGGATATGGGGCGATTTTAAAGCCTCCCAGGCGGCTTCGGACGCCCAGAAGACCGCCGTCTTGGAGCGTCGGGAAGCCCAAACGAGGAGAACCCCCAAATTCACCAAAAACCAATAGAAAGTCAATGATTTGTACCTCTTGGGGCCTTCTTGGGAGTGCTCTTGGAGGCCTCTTGGGACGTTTCGGGACGATCTTTGGGGATATGATGGCTTCTTGGGGGGTCGTCTTGAGGTCTGTCTTCGGGGTCTCTGGGGCGTCTCCGATGACCCCCCCGATCGCCCTAGGTGTGCTGGGAATGGCAAAACGCCCTGCGAGGCCCAGGGGGCCGCTTCGAGGCCCGTCTGGAGGGCCCCAAAGCTCCAGATCCCGGGAGCCCGGTTTTTTTTTGGGGGGGGGTGACGGGTTTTCCCCCCGCCCGGGCTGGTAAACATATAGGAAGAGGAGTATCTTCGTAGTGTGAATCCGTGGATTTAATCCACGGAGTTGAAGGGATAGAACATTGACGGTGCGTTCTGGGGTGTGCGACGCAGTCAGCGACAGCCGTAGATCTCGCGATGATTGTTCGAACGGCGTTCCTCTGCCGCGGGCGGCCTTGTAGGAAACCCTTTTAGAACTCCTGGGGGGCGCTCCTGGGGCCCTCTGGGGTCTTGTAGGACGCTTGTCGGGCCGTCTGGGGCAATTTTGGACGCCTCTTGGGACGTCGTCTTGGGTCTGTCTTGAGCCGTATTGGGTCCCTCTGGGATTCCTCCTAGGGTCCTCTTTGGCCGTCTTGGGAGCCTCGTGAACCGTCCCGGGACCGTCATGAGCCATTTGGGGGCCTTTTTGGGAGTTTCTGGGGCGGTCGTGGGACGATTCGGGGAGGCCGCCCGGGCTGACGCGGACGCGGGGACGACCCAAACGGCGAGCTTGCTGAAAACGTCAGTTTTCCGGAGTGAATGTGGCGATTATTGCTGGATGGGGCTCTCTCGGGGGTCACCTGGGGCCTTCTCTGGGGTCCCCTGGGGCCCTCTTGGAGCCGTGGTGGCCGTCAGGGGGGCAGCCTGGGCTGCCCGAGGGCCGTCTTGGATAGCCAGGGGGGCCCCATGGGCCGCGTGGGGGCTCTTCAGGAGTGTTCTGGCGCCGTTCGGGGGCTCTCGGGGGGCCTTCGGGTGCTATTTCGGGCCCCCCGGGGAGCTCGGGGAACCGGGGCAAACCCGCCAAGGTTCCTACGGATTTATTCGGATGGATCTATGCGCTCGCCCCCCCAGTATTATGCCTTTCGCCTTCGCTCCAATCTCCCATCCCCCATTTCCAATCTCGCCCTCCTCATCCTCATCGCCTTTTTCTCCTCCAGCTCCCCTGCACCTCCGCCTCCTCCTCCTCCTCCTCCTCCTCCTCCTCCTCCTCCTCCTCCTCCTCCTCCTCCTGCCCCTCCTCCGCTTCCACCTCCAAAATTAGTTCCCAGGTTGCTCTCCGCCTCCTCGCCGTCCGCCTCAGCCCCCTACGCCGCGTTTTCGCGCGCTCTTCACTCGTGTGTTCCTTTACTTCTCCATATAATCTTCCGTGCAATAAATGTGATGCGTTCCGCGGAGTGGGCTCACAGATGGTGCGTTCCACCACATTGTTGTGCATACTCGTGCTCGTTCCCCGCTATTCCTCCTCTTCCTCCTCCTCCTCCTCCTCCTCCTCCTCCTCCTCCTCCTCCTCCTCCTCCTCCTCCCTCTTACTCAACATTACCCTACTACTTTCCTCTCCTCTTTCGATGCATCCTGCTGGGCGCCCTGCCACCTCGGCCACCTTTTCGTGGATGTGCCTCGCTCTTTCTCTTCTTCCTCCCCAGCTTCATCACCCCACATGCTCCGCTGCGATCGCTATCGTGGAAAGAGCGTATTCTACCGCTGCTGGCGGAAAACCGGGGGGGGTCACTACCGGTTCGAACCCCTCCCCCCCCCCCCTCCGGAAAACCCGGGGGGGTCACTACCGGTTCGAACCCCTCCCCCCCCCCCCCAGCTCATCATGAAAAGGGGGGGGGTCACTACCGGTTCGAACCCCTCCCCCCCCCCCTCTCGAAAACCCAGTGGGGGTGCGGACAGAGGTGGGGACGGTGTTGGTGGGACAGTGGTGAGGGGACAGCGGGACAGTGGTGGGGACAGTGGGACAGTGGGACAGTAGAGGGCCGGTAGTGGTGGGGACAGTGGTGAGGACAATGGTGGGAACAGGGGGGACAGTGGACAGTGGTGGGGACGGTGGTGGTGGTGACAGTGGTGTGGGCACAGTGGGAATGAGGTGGAAACAATGGGACAGTGGAGGGTACAATGGTGGTGGGGACAGTGGTGAAGGCGGTGGCGAGGACGGCGGTGGGACAATGGGACAGAGGTACAGTGGGGACAGTGGTGGGGACAGTGGGGACAGTGGTGGGAACAGTGGGACAGCTCAGTGGGACAGCGGCGGAGTCAGTGGGACAGTGGGGACAGTGGGGATAGTCGGGCAGTGGTTGGGGCCGTGGAGACAGTGGGGAGAGTGGAACCGTGGTGGGAACAGTGGTGGGGACAGTGGGGACAGTGCGACAGTGGTGGGGGCACTGGTGGGGACACAGTGGGGACAGTGGTGGTGAGGACAGTGGTGCTGGGAACAACAGTGGAGGATGTGATGCGGACGGTGGTAGGGACCGGGAGTCGTTTGCTGGCGGTGAGTGGGGGGGTGGGGAGGGGTTCGAACCGGTAGTGATCCCCCTCCGGTTTTCGAGGGGGGGGGGGGGTTCGAACCGGTAGTGACCCCCCCCGGTTTTCCGGATCCGGAGGGGGGGGGGGGGGGGTTCGAACCGGTAGTGACCCCCCCCGGTTTCGAGGGGGAGGGGGGGGGGAGGGGTTAGGGGAGGGGGGGGGGGGGGGGAGGGGGGGGGGGGAGGGGGGGGGAGGGGTTCCAGCAGGGGGGGGGGATTTTCGGAGGGGGGGGGGGCGACCCCCGGGGAGGTTCCGGAGGAAAAAGTTGGCAATTTTCCACAGCAAAGCGGCGGTGGATCACGCTCTCTCCTATCGTGCAATCTACGTGGCGCATTTTACGGAGTGCGACGCTTGTGTGCAACGGGGAAACGGCAGGGCCATGCGGAGGACGACGTAGAAACATATGGGGGAGAGGGAAGAGGGGGAGGAGGAGGAGGAAGAGGAGGAGGAGGAGGAGGAGGAGGAGGAGGAGGAGGAGGAGGAGGAGGAGGAGGAGGAGGAGGCGGAGGGGGGGCTGTGGAGGAGGAGGACGCGGATGCGGATGTGAACGAGGAGGGTGAGGAGAGGAGGAGGAGGAGGAAGAGGAGGAGGAGGAGGAGGAGGAGGAGGGGGAGGAGGAAGGGGAGGCCGCCGCAAGGACGAAGAACGAACATAAGGGAAACACGAGAAATCAAGGAAAGCATTTGAGTTCCCACACGGAAGCAAGGAACACAACTTCAAACCCAAGGCGCGGATGAGGGAAAACATTCATGTGCCCTCCACGCGTCCAGAAGGAGAGGGAGGAAGAGGAGGAGGAGGAGTATAATGAGGACGAGGACGGGAGGCGGTGGAGGAGGACGCGGAGGCTGAGGAAAGGGGTCAGAAGGAGGACGAGAAGGAGGATGCGGAAAAGGAAAGGCAGTGGATGAGGAGGTCGCGGAGGTGGAGGAGGCGGACAGGGAGGTGGAGGAGGAGGAGGAGGGGGAGAAAAAAGAGGAGTCCGAGGAGGAAGAGTAGAAAGACCGATCGGACCATCCGTCATTGCCATTCTTTGTAGGGGCCGCAGGGGGCTGCCGCGGGAACGAACAACGGAAACGAACCCAAACATACAGTAGTAAAACAAACTACGCGTTCACATGGAACAGCAGGAAATAAAACGCCGCCTCCGATGGCGGGGATTAGAAGCAAGGGAAGCATACTCCTCTCTTGTTTCCCAGTGGGGGGGGGCAGGAGGAAGAGGAGGAGGAGGAGGACGAGGAGGAGGCGGATGTGGAGGAGTAGATGGAGGCGGAGGAGGAGGAGGAGGAGGAGGAGGAATGTGAAGCCGCCACAGGAACGAATAACGAAAGAGGAAATATGACACATCAGAAACATATGTGTTTTCGCAAGGAAAGGAAGGAACAACTTCAAACTCCAAACGCGGAGGAGGAAGAACATGAAAACATATCTTCTCCTTTTTTCCCACTGGCATGAGGAGGAGGAAAAGACGGATGTGGAGGAGGAGGCGGAGGCGGAGGCGGAGGAGGACGAAGAACGCGAAGGCGGCGGAGGAGGAGAACGGAAGGGCGGTGGAGGAGGAGGATAATGAGGAGGAGTACAGGAGGATGAGGAAATGGAGAGGAGGCGGAGGCGGAGGAGGAAGAGGAGGAAGAGGAGGAGGAGGAGGAGGAGGAGGACAGGGAGGAGGCAGAACAGGAGTAGGAGGGGGAGAAAAGCATAGAGGAGGAGGGTGGGGCGAAGAAGGAGGAGGAAGAAGGAGGAGGAGCAACTGGTCGGCCCGCCACTTGCCGTGTTCTGTAGGAGGCGCAAGGGAGACCGCCACAGTAACGAAACACGAGAAAGAGGAATCCAAGAAACAACTTTGTGTTTTCACTTGGGAAAAGAGGAAACACACTTCAACCCCCAAGCGCGGAGGAGGAGAAAATCTCGCCTGCGCCGGCTTTGGGCAGGGTCGGGCTGGGCTTGCGGGGCCGACGCGGGCAGGGAGGGAGCCCGCGCGCGCCGTCGCCCAGGAGCAGCGGCGCGGCCAGCCGCTTCCGCGCACCGTCTCCCGACGCGGCGCGCGCGCGCCCCCGTTCTCTGTTCCCAATGTGGGAAAGCGTTGATGTGCAGTTTGTTTTTCTCGCTCGCGTCGCGCGGCGAACCGCGAAGGACGCGGAGGACGCGAAGGAAACGCCAGAGCGGGAAGGGGGGGGGCATGGGCGCGGGAGTTGCTCAGTCGGGTCCGTGGCCCATCACAGAGGGCCCCCGCGTTGTCTCTGTGGACCCCGACACTGTTCCGCGCGCCACGTATGTGTATACTTCGGCGCCGGCTAGCGCTCGCGCCCAGCACAGTTCGGGGGTAGCGCGCGAACTTGAGCGAGGGAACGCCCCGCGACCAAGTGTTGCCCGAGTAAGGCTGCGAGCGAAGCGACCGCGTGAGAAGCTCCTGGCAGAGGTCGGTGGACGCGCAGGCCAACCCTCAAAGCGGCTGGGGCTGTCAGGAAGCCGCCTTCCATCCCCGTCTGAGCAACAGCGGGGAGCGCGGAGCAGCACGTGGCGCACTTGCGCCGGCCCTCTTGCCTCATCCTCCTCCGTAGCCGTGACGGCCCCAACTGGCGCGGCAGACAGGATGACCCTCGAGCGCGCGCCCTTGCGCCGCGCGGATCTACCGCAAGGGCCCCGGCTAGGTAGTCGGGCCCTGTCAGAATGCAATGGGGACGATCACCAGACAGCGGCGGCTGTTGGAGCGAGCGGTTCGTTCGGCGGAAGAGGGGCGGTCTTCTGCCGAGACAGAGTAGAGCTTCAGCGCGCGCCTCTGGAGCCGCGGCCTCTGGCGCCGCAACCTCGCTTGCTCCGCGTGGAGCATCGAGCGGCGGAACGTATAGTCGGCGCGCGTGAACCACCGCCAGCGCCGCTGGCAAATGCGAGCGCTAAGCAACGCGCTCGGATCGGGCTCAGGCGGAAACCGAAAGCAGCGGTCCGCTGCTGGCAGGAGCTCCGCGACACCGGCACGCAGGAAGCGGCGCGTGCGTGGGCCACCCTGCTGGCCAGGGTTGGAGGTAGAACTCGAGCACTGCTCAAACGGTTGGGACCGAAGATCGCGAAGCAGCACCTGGCGATGATCATGAGACGATGGCCACACCGAGCGGTCACCTTGCACGCCGAGCACGCGGTCCAGTTCTTGCAATGGTGGGAGTTCGAGCACGGACCGTGGGACTCGCAGCGCAACGAGGAGGTGCTGGTGGACGACATCATTCGGTGCATCCATTACCTAGTTGACAATGGGCGCAATGCCACCGTGCCCACGGCGCGAGTGGCCTCGCTCGGCTTCCGGTTGGCCGGCCTCGCGCCGCCTTTACCGCTCGCAGACGTTTCTGTCACAACGCTGACGGCGTCCCATCGCAGAGAGGGCCGTGGGCAAGAGCGAGCAACAGTGGTCTACACGGTGGACGAAGTGCGGCTGATAGAGCAGGAGCTTGCCAGAAGAGACAGCCGGCGCCTGGCACCAATGCATCGAGTTGTTCTGCGCACGGAGCTGCGCAAATTTTTCGCGGCTTTGAGACATGACGACGCGTGCTGGGGCCGTCCAAGTCATGGAGGTTCGAGGGGGGCCCGGATGGATTCTGGCGCGAAAAGTCCTACAAGACCAAGGCCACGGAACAGACAGCAACCAGGGTGCGAGGCGGCGTGCCTTGGGCCGCGCCGACGCGTGGAATTTCTGACCCGAGGGTAGATTGGTGCAAAAGTGCGCTGGCTGACCTGAGGACCTGCGGCGTTAAAGCGGATGCGCAGTGCGCGCTGCCGTCGCCGGCCAATGTCCAGCTGGGAGTTCGGCCACCCAGGGCCGCAGCTGGGCACGAGTGGCAAACGGCGCTGGCCGGTGCATTGGCGACCCTGAATTTGCAGCCCCACCGCTCGCGGAGAATCGCGCTCCACTCTGCCAAGCGGACGGTGCTCACATGGGCTGGATGCGCAGGAGGCTTTTCTGATCGAGAGTTGGAGACCTTTGGGCGCCACCGGTCAGCGGGCGTAGGCCGAACTGTCGGGGCCCACAGTGTGCAGGAATTGTCAGCCTCGGTCGCCAAGTGGCGCAGACTGCTCGACGAAATCGCGAGCGGCCGCTTCCACCCAGACAAGCCTCCAGGACTGCAGTGGGACATCGATGCCCGCGCACGCTGGCAGAGCAGAAGCACGAGCGACCTGCGCAAGAGATCGCGCGAGGTGGAACCTCCGACGGGGCGCGCGCGAGGTAGGAAGAGCGCGCGCGGCGTCAAGGATGCGCCGGCTATTGTAGATGTCTCGTCCTCGGCGGATTCATCTGATGTGGGGGTCGAAGAGGCGCGCGTTGCAGCGGGCGCGGGGCGCCGGTGGGGCCGCGCGTCACCAGCGCAGCCGGCCGCGCCTTGTAAGCCCATGGCCAGCCCAGATAGCGAGCGCGAGGCCCCGATAGAGCCATTGGCACCCAGCGTGCCAACGCCCGGCCAGACGCCTGCGCCAGGGGTGATCGTAGCGAGCGTGCCCTACCCCAACGCGAGCGGCAAAGATAGTAATTAGCGCCACGCGGATCAGACTTTTGACTCTGGCAACCGGCCCCGCGGGTCAAGTGACTTTTTGCGCGATTTGTGCATTAAGAGCGCGCGGTGGGAAGCCGAGGCCCCAGTTGGCTACGTCGCGTGCAAGGTCTGTGCTGCGCGCGCGGGTGCGTCGTCCAGCAGCGCGGCGTCTGCGAGTAATTCATAGGATCGGCGGATCCCAGCGTCTGGGATAGACAGCGTAAAAGAATGCAGCGCGCGCGTGCAGGACAGGTCGCGTGGCCCCGTGCGGCGAATGCAAAGGTCTCATGGTTGCCTGGTTGCGTTCTAGTCCGACCCCCCCACCTCTCAAGGTTCGCGGGAAGGGGGGCCCGAGAGGGGCCTCATGCAGACCATGCGGTGCTCTGGGGCCCCAGCTTGATCCGATGAACTGCGGCTCTTTCAAGTTTCCCCAGGCTGGAATCAATGGGGATCCCAACGGGCAACCTTGGGCAAGTAATCGCGGGTGGCGCTGGGCGCGCCGCTGTGGACCCTTTCCCTATACGTGGGCGGAGTGCGCTGGGCCACATCGCGGAAGTAGCAGCAGCGCGCCGCGGCGACGTAAGCACAGCGCCAAAGGCGCGCCGAGCCTGCGCGATGCGCGCGCGTTAGTGCCGCGCGCGGGAGGGGGATGCAGTTGCCGCGCGTGTGTGCAAGAGAGAGATCGGCTGGCCGGCTACTCCCGCCCTCAGCACATTTGCTGCCAGCGCCACAGTCAGGTCATGGAAGGGCAGTGAGCTGCTCGGAAGTCGACCGAGCACCTTCAACGATGCTCGAGCAGTCCACATAAGGTTGAACGCGTTAGCCACCGCGACGCAAGTCTAGGCGGCGACCGGCCCAACGTCTGTTCGCAGGACTGCCCCAAGATCGGGCAGGCTCGGGAAGACCGACTCCTTGATGCAGAACGAAGCCCGGTAGCAGAGCTCTGCCCGCGCGAGGATGAGAGCGTGAACCACCGCGCAATTTGCTTGTTGGCAAAGTGGAATGTCTTGCATGCTGAACTCTGCCCGTGCGAGGAGGAGAATGTAAACCACAGCGTAAGGGGCCTGATCGGCAAAGTGGAATGTCTGGCGCGCGAGAGATTTGCGAAGGCAAAGCAAGCTGGCCGAGAGCTGGGCTGGGCGTGAAGGCTGGGCCCGTAAACACTTGTGCTCAAAACCATGTGTTGAGGTAGTGCGGCTCAAGCATCAAGCCACCCCGCGCCTCTGCAGTCGCCCGTAGGAGACGCGGCGATGGCATCCTTTGCGCAGTGGGTGAGCGAGCTACCCCAGGCCGTGCATAACCATTTGCAGACGGAAGGATTCGACAATCCCAGCCTGGTGGCAGACAGCGCCCCCCCCCCCAGTACGCGGGCGAGGGTGCGCAGGGTCGCGTGGAAACAGCGGGCGTCGTTTTCGCGGAGACCATCCAGGCAGCGGTGGCGGATGTAAAGCCCGGGGCCGTGGCTTGGGCTAAAGTGATCCAGTTCTTCCGCAAATGCCACGGGGCCGCGGGCCCCGCGGCGGGCGCGGAGCCCGCGCCGATCGAGGCGAAAGATGCGCAGGCCGAGGAATATTATGAACTCCCGCCAGAATGCCGAAACCGCCGCCTGCGCGAACTGAATGAGGCGAGGCGGCGCGAGGTCGACGACTCGCGGCTCCCGAGCATGCGGGCGTGGGGCCGCGATGAACGCCTCAAACGTGTTAAGCGCGAGATTGAGCCGGTGCAGCCGAACAAATTACAATCAGAGTCAGCCAGTGAGAAGAGGCGAGCGCCCGCGGCATTGATGCCGGCCTGCGGCGGTGTGCTTGCATGGAGGTTGCCAGCGATCGACGAGCCGCCGCTGGTGACCACGCAGCAGCTGGAGGGCTGGACGTGCGGCGTCGAGAACCTCCTCTTCCTCGCGGGATGGGTCACCAACCTGACGAGCGTGGAACATGTCACGAGCGCTTCTGGAGTCGCGTCCGGCACGCAAGCGAGCCGCCGCCAGGCTATCGCGGATTGAGCGTGGCAGAGTTGCAGCATGCGTACATGCTTTTCCAGAAGCAATGGGCCAAGGCGTCCAGAACCAAACAGACCCTGGACGACACGATCCTGGTGTCTTTGCCACCGGACAGCGACGAAATGGATGGGAGGCTCGCCCTCGCGCCGCGATTGGCAGGCGCCCCGAAGATGGCCCCGCATGGGGCGGGCAATCCGAACAAGCGTAGCCTTGAGTACGGGGCCAATGGAGGCGCGGGATACGACAGCGGAGAGCCGCCGCGCAAGGCTAGGGGCAAAGGGCGCTGGACCAACCAGCCAGCGGCGCAGATGACCACTGGGGCACAACGAGACGCGCCGCTGGCAAAGGGAGGACCCAAGGGCGTCGCCAAGGGCAAGAGCAAGGGTAGCGGCAAGAGCAAGGACAAGAAGTTGTGCAAGTTCTGGGCGGAGAGCAGGCAGTGCCCCTACGGGGACAATTGCCGCTTCCTGCATAACTGACTATACACGCCGCGGGAAGTTGCGGCAGCGCCGCCGCATTACCAGCTGGGCGCGGGCGAGCAGGATCGCGCTCGTGGGCAAGGTGCCCCCCCTGTTAAAGAGCCAACGCCTTTGGCCGTGCAGACTGGGAGCAGCGCTGAAGGGCAGCCGCGAGTACCGGTTCAGACAGGCATCAGCATAGTCGACCTGGCAGCGCCCCTGCTAGATCAAGAAGTGAACGCGCGCACGGATTGCGTCGACACCACCGAATTAGCGCCAGACGATCCTGGGCAGAGGGATCGGCGCCCCGTGCAATGCGCGCAGCAGGACTGCGCCCTGGTCGGAGGTCAAGGTTCTGACTCGATAGTGCCGCGCGCCGGCAGGTGCAGTGGCGATGCATCCGAGTGCTCGCGCAGTCTCACCCCAGAGGAGCACATCCGGCAACACTGGAACGCGGCCGCGTCGGTGCCTCTGGAGATGCACCCCCTGAACCAGCCGCCGGAGATCCCAGAGGGCATCTTGAGCGCCCTGAACCTGAAGTGGATGCATGAGTGCTCTGACTTCGAGGGATGGGCAGTGGCCCAGGTGCGACTCTGGCAGCGAATCTCGCGACAGCTGGAACTGGCACGATTGCAGTGGCGCGAGGGACTGGCGCCCGATGTTGCGGCCGTGCTGCCGCCCCAATACCACGGACCGCTTCATCGTGAAATGCTCGTGGCCTCGGGGCATCAGAACGCACGCCTGAGCGATGACGTAGCGAGAGGGTTCCCCGTGTCGGGGATTCTGCTTGATTCATTACAGCTCGAATCTGTGATGCCCGAGGTGCAACCCGCAGCGCGTGACCTGGAGCGCGCGCTAGAAAGGCCGCGGAGTGGCGAGATGACACCCTGAGAGCGCTCCTAAGCAAGCCGCGCAGAGAGCCAGGCACCGAGGAAGTCAGGCGCCAGACCCTCGAGGAAGCCCACGCCGGGAAAATGGCGGGGCCGTGGCGCGTGTATTTAAACAGCGACGGCGACTTGGTTTCACAGGTGCCTTTCAAGCGGTGGTTGCCGACACGCCGATTCCCGCGCATGCAGCAGCGCGTGGGGTCGAGTATTGCAGTGCGCCCGATCGACGATTGCACCGCCTCGGGACTGAACCCCGCGGCCGCAGGGTCGAGCGAATGCGCATGTCAGGGCTGCCTGTGCTCCTAGCTATCTGCGACATCATCGCCCGTGATTTCGCAGACTGGCAAGATGATGGCGCGCCCGTTTTAGCCAAGGGGGACCGCAAACCAGCTTACCGCCAATGGGCGGTGCGACCCGAGCACCAGTGTTATGTTGTTTCACTCGTCTGGGGCGAGGACGTCGGACCACAGGGCGGTTTCCTGGCGTTCGCTCACAAGGCGTTGCCCTTCGGGGCGCTCGCGGCCGTCTGGGGGTATGGAAGGACTGCGGGCAGCGTCTGCCATTTGTTGCGGCGCCTCTTCTCTGTGCCACAGCTTGCGTGGGTGGATGACTTTATGCGAGCTGCGCCGAAGCGCTTCGCAGCATTGCTCCAGTGTGTATTTAAGGAGCTCCACGCGACGTTGGGGATACCACTCAAGAGCGAAAAGAATGAGGGACCATCTGCGCGCTTAGAACTCCTGGGCGTGGAGATCCCAGCGACCAGCCTGTGGTCCGGCCTCCGTCTACCTTGCAAGCGCAAGGAGGATTTGCGTGCGGCAGTAAATGCAGCACTGCGCACGGAACACTTGTCTGCGCGCGAGGCCCAGCGCCTAGGAGGCCAGCTAGGATTTACCAGCAGCGCCTTTTTCGGCAGGATAGGCCGCGGCTTTGCACCGGCGGTGTCGCACCACAAGGGCGGTTGGACGCCGCAGCTCGAGCACGCACTCGAATGGTGGCACGCGCTGCTCCAGGTACCCTTCAATTTTTACCAAGAGCACGGACATGCGGGCACGCGATCCATGACCTGGGTGGGCGGCTCGTGGGAGCGAGAGACCGCCACCGGGGCCGTCGGCGCGGTGCTGCTTGTGCAAGGCAAGGGACAGTGGAGCCTGTCAGCGCAAATTCCTCGTGGTCTGCGGCAGAAGCTGCTGCGGCTCGACAAGGAGCAGCGGAATGCGCAATCCGAGCTCCTCGCCGTTTTAATGCTTCTGTTGTCCAAACCAGAAGAACTGCGTGGGCCCCTCCTCGAAGTATGGGAGGACAGCACGGCGGCGTTGTATAACATTTTAAGCGGCTCGGCCGGGAGCGAGCATGGCCGCGAGTTGGTAGCAGCTACCTGGCTGCTCGCTGCCACCCTGAGGGTGCACATCTGGATCGGATATGCACCCTCAGAAGCGAACTGTGCAGACCCGTTTTCGCGACCGGATGAACGCGAGAAGCAGTGCGAGGCCGCGGCGCTGGCGAACGCTGTCAAGCTGCGCACTGCGGTCCCAGTGCTGCCGGCCAGCATGTGCACTGAGCCCGAAGTTTGGGCTGCGGCAGTGGCAGCCGCAGACAAGCCGAGCGCGTGCAGCGATCGAGTAGAGCAGGCGAAAGTCGCCACGCATTTAGGCGTTGGCGCCGGAGACGGCGCAACGCTGTGGCAGCTCTTGAATCGAGTGGCGTTTGGCGCGACCGATACAGAGGTTGTGCTGGGCTGGCTTACCCTGCGTCGAAAAGGTCTGGTTGGGGCCGCGACGTGGTTCCACTCGGATCTAACCAGAGTGCTGCGCGCGTCGTTAAGCAGCAGTGCCCCAACACGCGATGCACGAGCATCATTTTTAACGCGGGGGCGTGCAACAACGCCCAGCAGAGCGGGGCCGTGCGTTGCGTTTGCGCAAGTCAGTTGCGCGAGCTGCACCTGGACGGCGCCAGGGTCGCAGTGGGCAGCCCCCCCGCCTTGAAATGCAGTGCGGGCATCGTTCTTTGCAGTAAGCGGCAAGTTTCAGCCCTCCAGCCGGCATGCGGCAGTCTTGGTGAAGCATGGGTTCCCGCTGTGAAAAATATTGCCCAGTGGGAGCGCGCGCCTCGCAGGGCGCGCTGTGCGCGCAGCCATTGCGGCGGGCCGGCTGACGTGCGCGCGCGCAGGTATGCCAGGGTCAGAGGTTGCCCAGTAGTGGTCAACGGTTGAGTTTCCGGGTTTGAATTTCCCGGCTCCTGGGACGAGGGCCAAGTGGGCCCCGCTACCCCCGCTTGACCTTGCGGGGCCGAGCTGTCTTGGGCCCTCGGTGACCTCGGGACCCCGGGAACCATGGGTGAGGAGATGGCAACCTCTGGCGAGTGGTCACGAGTGTCGTTGGGTGCACCGCTGTGGACCCAAATATGGCAGAGCGCGCCGGGCCACAATGCGGGAGTAGCAGCAGCGCGCCGCAGCAAATAATACGCAGTACCGAAGCTGCGCGGGTGCGTGCGCGTGTGCACGGTTGGGTATGCGCGCGCGTGCCAGTAGTGTTGTAAGAAGAACATTCATACATTAGTGGCGCCCGAGGTGCGCGTGCGTGGCGCCAAAGGTGCGCGACGTGGCGCCGAAGTTACGGCGTGCCGTCTGTCGTGCGCGCGTGCAGATGCGCCAGGGTCAGAGGTTGCCCAGTAGTGCTCATGGGTTGTGTTTCCGGATTTTCCTGGCTCCCGGGCCGAGGGCCCAGAGGGCCCCGCTGCCCCCGCAGGCCAGAATTGTTTTAGCGCCCCGCGGTGACCCCAGGATCCCGCACATCTCTCATGCACAATGACAGCCTCTGGCGCGTGATTGCGAGCATCGCTGGGTGCGCCGCTGTGGACCCAAATATGGCAGAGTGCGCTGGGCCACAATGCGGGAGTAGCAACAGCGCACCGCAGTAAAGAGGATGCAGCGCCAAAGCTGCGAAGGGCGCGTGCGCTATGCGCATGCGTGCGTGCGCGCACGGTTTGGCATGTGCGCGCGTGCTGGCATTGCAGGCAAAGCAGACGCACACCAGTGGCGCCAGAGGTGCGCGTGCGTGGCGCCCAAGGCGCGCGGCGCGGCGCCAAAGGTGCGCGCGCGGACAGCCGGGGCGCGGTGGGGAAGCACCGCCGGCCGGGGGAGGGGCGCAACCACTGGCGGGCCCAGCCGCGCAAACTGATGGCGTCGGGCTGGGCCCGTCGGGGTTCGCCCCCCCCCCCCCCCCCCCCTGTGTCGGTGCGCGGCACTTCCCCGCGTTTGGCCGCAAACGCGTCTGTCCCGTGTCGGGGGGGCCCCTGCCCCTGTCGGTCTCGCCTGCCCCGGCCTTGGGCAGGGTCGGGCTGGGCTCGCGGGGCTGACGGGCGCAGGGGGGGGGGGGGGGGGGGCGCGCGCGCCGTCGCCCAAGAGCAGCGGCGCGGCCGGCGGCTCCCGCGCCCCGCCCCCCGACGCGGCGCGCGCGCGCGCGCCCCCGCTTTCTCCCCCCCCGCCCACCCGCGCCTTGAGGGAAAGAGGAGGGTAGGTCCGACGAGGGCCAGGTGACATGGCGCCGAGGTGGGCGGCGAGCACCTGGCGATGCGAAGATTCGGCGCGCCATGGCCGCTGGCGGAAGCAGGGGGGGGAAGCCTGAGACCCCCAAGGAAGGCCGCTCTCTCACAACGGAGCGCCTCCGAAGGCCAGAGCCTCCTGCGTGGGGCGTCGGGCCGGGCCCGTCGGGGTTCGCCCCCCCCCCCCCCCCCCCCCCCCCTCCCCCGTGTCGGCGCGCGGAACTTCCCCACGTTTGGCCGCGAGCGCGTCTGTCTCGTGTGGGGGGGGCCCTGCCCCTGTCGGGGGGATCATCCTTTTCTCCCTTCGCTTCTGGGGGCGTGGAGGGCAATGTTCTTCTCTTTCCCATCACCGCGCTTGGAGGTTGAAGCTCCTTCTTTTCCGTGTGAAAGCACAGTTGTTTTTCTTCTGTGTCAGTTTCCATTCTTTTCCGCTCTTCGTTCCTGCGGCGACCCCCCTTCCCCCTCCTCCGCCTCCGACTCCGCGCCCTCCTCATCCACGCCCTCCCGCCCTTCCTTCCTGTCCTCCTCCTGCTCCGCCCCCCCTTCCACGCCCCCCCCTTCCCCGTGCTCTTTTTTTTTTCCCATGGGGAAAAAAGGGTAGATGCGTTCCTCTTTTTCCTCCCCCCCACCCTCAGTGGCGGAGTTTTTTTCCATTTGAATGAGAAGAAGAATAATAGTAAGAAGAAGAAGAAGAATATGAAAAACAAAACCTCTTGTTCGTGCTTCGTTCCCACGGCGGCACCCCTTCCTCCTCCTCCTCCGCCCCCGCCCCCCTTTCCACGTCCGCCTCCTCCTCCCCCCCCCCCGTGGGAGAGAGGAAATGAGTTGTTTGCCTTCGTTTCCTCCTCCTCGCCCTCGGAGATGGAGCTGCGCCCCCCCCCCCCCCCCCCCCCCCCCCCCTTGTGAAAACATGTATTCCATATGTTTCACGCCGTTTTGTCGGGCCCCCCCCGCGAGGCGGCGAGCGGAGATCTCCGCCCGGCAGACATGGAAGGAGAGACGGCGGCGATTGGGGCAGACAGATGATGAACTCAGCGAGGACTATATTCTATATGTTTATATATGTATATATTGATGAGGGCTTGACGGAGCACTCAGGCCCCACGCGCGGCGGGGAAACGGGCGGCAATTGGGGGGGCGGCATATGGGGAGCCGAACAGTCAGCGGAGCAGCAGAAGGCGGCCTTCGAAAGTGACGACAGTTTCCCAAATCAGATGGTGACGTCTAACCTGGGCTAGCGTATGACGTCACTAAGCAGGGCCCCCCACCTGCCATCGAAGGCGGCGACAGTTTCGCAGATCGCAGCCCCGCAGGGATGGCAATGTCCAATCTGAGTCAGCGGCAATAATTTCGCAGATCACAGCACCCTCCGGCAGCCATCGAAGCTGGCGACAGTTTCGCAGATCGCAGCCCTGCGGACGGCGAGGTGCAATCTGAGTCTGCTCGAAAGTGGCGACAGTTTCGCAGACAGCAGCACCCCAGGCAGGGGGGAGGGGCCGGGGGGGGGGCGACTGCGGCGCTCCATTCAGGACGAGAACCCAACAACGGAGGGCTGGGAACAAGTGCTCGGGTCCGGCTCGTGAGATGGCTAAGGCGGGGAATCGCATGGCGCTTGATCGAGAACGATGGGCGATCCCGCGTGCACCTTGAGCTTAGAGGAACCGGGCAAAAGACGACGACCCACGAGACAAATGGCAATCTCCAGTTCACCATCCGGGCCCCGAATGGAGTTGCGAGTCGAGAGTGGGCGAGAGAGGTAGAAAAGGTTGGCGAGGGGGGATGTGGGGATTTTCCCCGGCGGGGAACTCATGGCGGACCTGTTCGACTCATTCCGGCTGATCCAGTGAGCCCCCGTTAAAATCCAGCCAAGCGAATGCGGGGGGCGCCAAGACAAGCGGCGAGGGCGGGGGCAACGAGTTAAGCGATGTAGAGGGAGCGCCTGTGGGAAGCGAGACCGAAGCGCCCGACAGAAGCATTTGCGGTTTGAGGGCGAGCAAAGATGAAGCCGAGTAAAGCGACAACACTCACATGCCACGCTGGAGCCGTCGCCCCCCCCCCCCCCTGCGTTAAAGAGAAGGCAATGGGGTGGCGCGCAAACGGAGGGTGGGATCGCGGAGGCAAGGGGCACCAGGGATCTCAATCGACGGCATGTCAAAAGGGAGTTGGTGAAGAGGAAACATTCCCTTGTAGTTGTGCGTTGGTAGAGTGCAAACTTAACCTAGATATGCGTTTCACCTGCGAAGGGGGCGACCACTTACTCGACCTCGGTTGTTCTGGCATGATTTTGCCCGCCGACCACAAGAGAGAAATCTTCACAGGCGATGGGGCATCGCTCGTCGCAGCGCTCATGGGAGCTGTTGAAGCTTCACGTGACCTAGACTTCGGAGTTGAGGTTAGCCCTGTCGGGCGACCCCAAAGCGAACGGCGAAGTCGAAAAGGGGGCGAACCCAGATGTTAAAGAGTGCTTTGAATGACAAGCGCAATGCTGAGGTTGGCAAACACCATGCGCTCATACCCTTTTTCGGTTGCCTGTGCATCTCTCCTCACCGACGAGTTTGCCGTCGACGCTGGCGGGAAGACGGCGCGTGGGGGGCGCGGGGGGCGCGCGCCCAAGAAGGCGCTGCCCGAGTTTAGGGGGTGCGTCGCGCAGCTGGAGATTTCCTCTAAAGTTGGAAACAGTGACCTCGACGCAAGATGGGGGGGTAGAAGATGTTTGGAAGTGCGCGGAGCATGGCGGGGGCGAGTCATCGTCGGGGCGGGGCCGTCGCATCCCGCGAACGCGCGCGCGAGGGGGTGGCAAGGAGTGATGGAACCTAGGAAAGCACCAACATGAGGATTGCTATGGCAACCTGATCCGCGCGCATTTAGACTGGCAGTTGCAGCCAGGGCGGCGCGGCCCGCGGCGGCGCCTTGCAAAGATTCGACCTTCGACGCCCGGCCATTAGTGGCCCGAGGGGATGCCGCGCAGATCAGGGCGGATGGCCGCGGGGGCGACTCCCGGGCGCCACGGTTGCAAAGCCATCGTTTGGGGAGATGCCGCGCGTGAGCCGCGTGGCCCGGAAGAATGTCGGGGGCGCGTCGCTGAGTTGTTTGCGCGACAGGACGATCCGAACATCCATGGAAGGTCAGCGGCGGCCCATTTAAGGGCGGGGCCCGACGGCGCCAGGCAAGACAAGAACGGGGGAGCATGGGAAGACAACTTGGCATGCAACGACGGGTTGGCCGGTCGACAACGCCGCGAAACCATTGCCAACGCGCGCGCGCCCGGAGACATGGGAGCGAAGCCCCTCCAACAACAACAAAACCAAGCACTGGAAGACGATTGTGCGCAAGCTATCTGGGCGACGGTGAGATGGGGGACGTGGCTGACGCATGGGAAGATGAAGTTGAATGAGAGCTGCGAGAACAGGCGATGGGGACGCGCGACCCGCCAGCGTGTTTTTTTGTGTTCCTCTTTTTTTTGTGTTCCTCCTTTATTTGAATACATATATATATATATATATATATATATATACTCGGTTCCCCCCCCCCCCCCCCCCCCCCCCCCCCAGCGACCCCCCAAAACGCCCAAAACGCGAAGCCGCGGTCTTGAGATGCTGGCACCGAACAGCCGCGGACACATGGTCTGTCACAGCGGGCTGTGACCCGAGAAGTATTCCTCCTCATCTTACTCTCCCTCATCCTCCCCCTCCTCTTCCATCTCCCCCCTCGCCTCCTGCTTCTCCTGTTACTCGTCCTCCTCCTCCCTCCTCCCTCGTCCTCCACCTTCTGTTCTTCCACCTGGTCCTCTCCCTGTTGGAGAACTCAACTTTGGCCTGCCATCCAGGCTGACGAACTCATCCGCTCGGCCCATCCGTCACGGGCACCGTGCGCGCAAGCATATCGGCTTCGGCCGAGGCCACGAAACACTGTGTATCACAGGTTTTTCTGGTTTTTCTGGTCTGGGAACCAACGAAACACTGCGTATCACATGTTTTTTCTGGCTTTTCTGGCTTCTGGAGCTGAAATGCTCGCCGCGGCCTCGCCCCACCGCTCCCCCACCTCCTGTTTGTCGGCACCTGAAAACCAGAAAAAACCAGAACAACATGCGATATACAATGTTTCGTTGGTTCCCAGACCAGAAAAACCAGAAAAACCTGTGATACGCAGTGTTTCGTGGCCTCCGAGCAAGAAATCATTGTGCACTCTTCGGGGACTACAGCGCTCGCCGCTCACTGGCAGTGCTCCTTGAGGAAGGCCTCCTCCAGCATCTTCCCTGTTGCCAGCCACAAATCCTCGCCCCTGTGCCAGTGCAACCACTGGTAGGAGCCAGAACCAGAACCAGAACCAAAGCCAGAACCAGAACCAGAACCAGAGCCAGAACCAGAGCCAGAACCAGAACCAGGGCCAGAACCAGAACCAGAACCAGAGCCAGAACCAGAGCCAGAACCAGAACCAGAACCAGAACCAGAGCCTTGCTCGGAGGCCACGAAACACTGCGCATCACATGTTTTTCTGTTTTTTCGGGTCTGGGAACCAACGAAACATTGTATATCGCAGGTTTTTATGGTTTTTTCTAGTTTTCAGGTGCCGACAAACAGGAGGTGGGGGAGCGGTGGGGCGAGGCCGCGGCGAGCATTTCAGCTCCAGAAACCAGAAAAACCAGAAAAACCTGTGATACGCAGTGTTTCGTTGGTTCCCAGACCAGAAAAACCAGAGCAACTTGTGATGCACAGTGTTTCGTGGCCTCCGAGCAAGAAAACACTGTGTACTCTTCGGGGACTACAGCGCTCGCCGCTCACTGGCAGTGCTCCTTGAGGAAGGCCTCCTCCAGCATCTCCCCTGTTGCCAGCCACAAATCCTCGCCCCTGTGCCAGTGCAACCACTGGTAGGAGCCAGAACCAGAACCAGAACCAAAGCCAGAACCAGAACCAGAACCAGAGCCAGAACCAGAGCCAGAACCAGAACCAGAACCAGAGCCAGAACCAGAACCAGAACCAGAGCCAGAACCAGAACCAGAACCATAACCAGAACCAGAGCCTTGCTCGGAGGCCACGAAACATTGTGCATCACAGGTGTTTCTGGTTTTTCTTGTCTGGGAACCAACGAAACATTGTATATCACATGTTTTATATTGTTTTTCTTGTTTTCAGGTGCCGGCAAACAGGAGGTGGGGGAGCGGTGGGGCGAGGCCGCGGCGAGCATTTCAGCTACAGAAACCAGAAAAACCAGAAAAACATGCGATACGCAGTGTTTCGTTGGTTCCCAGACCAGAGAAAACAAGAAAAACTTGTGATACACAGTGTTTCGTGGCCTCGGCCGAAACCGATATGCTTGCGCGCGCGGTGCCCGTGACGGATGGGCCGAGCGGATGAGTTCGTCAGCCTGGATGGCAGGCCAAAGTTGAGTTGTGCATTCGTGCTTTGGGCGCTCTGGGGGGTCGCTGGGGGGGGGGGGGGGGGGCGACCATATATATATATATATATATATATATACAATTTTTCCCCAGGGTGAGCGGCGGCGAAGAGGACGGCGGGGCATCCCGGATATGGCGAGAGGGCCATCGGAGAACCAGAACCTCAGGGCGAGTAGATGCTGGGCGAGGGCCACGAGGGCGAGGTGAGTCAAGAGCTGGACGACGAGAACACGTTTATAAAAACAAGCCCGGGCACGCAGACGAATAAAAGGGTGCCATGATGAACGCAGATGAAGTATTCACCAGGTTAAACATGAGGGGGGCGACGCTGAGGTTGCGGGGGTTTGTCCAAGTGCCGATTTTGACGTCATCGCGCAGGCCAATAAAATTAGGGGGCAGTGAGGTTATGCTGCGGAGACCAGTGCCGCGTGCAGTCGCGCGTCTCTGGGGCCGATTCGCCAGTCGAGGTCGCCGGCGTGGCGAAGACGCCAGGAATCATGCCGGGGGGAGCTGTGGGCTTAGCAACGTCTGGCACATATGGAAACCGTTGGGATTTTGCCTCGGTGCGACGCGAGCGAAAACGCAGCAGATCATCAAGCGCAAAGCGGCCGAATTTTTCATCGCAGGTCCACCGCGCGCAGCCTCCAGCCGGCTACGGGCATATCATTCGAAACGCCTGGGGCTGGAGAAGATGAACAGAATGCTTGGTCACGGGGTCAAGCACCTCGCGTTCGCGTTGGAATTGAGACTCAGAAGAGCAACGGGTTCTATTCCTGTTTTGGAGAGACCCGCGGGGGCTGGGGGCCGGGCCGCCCCGCCAGCGCCCGGAATGTTATGGCGCGAAGGTGTGCAAACATTTGATGGCGATCTGTGCTGATATGACTTGAAGCAGGTTTCGCAAGGAGAGGAGGTGCTCGCGAAGAGCCCCGCGCTGCTCATGTTCGACAAAGGTGCATCGGAAGGGCCCCCAGTGCGCAATGTCAAGGCCAGCGTTCGCGCATCGATTTCACGGGGGGGTGCAGGGCGAGGAGATCAGAGGCATATTTGGACCGACTCTGTCGAGCTATACTTGAGAGCCCAGTTAACCAGATGGTGGCCGATGACCGATGGGGCATTCCATCAGAACCTGCGATGCCGAGGTCAATTGGAGCGAAACAGAAGAAGACATGGGAATGAATGGGTTCAGGTGCGAACCGAATGCGTGTGAGCATGGGCGTGCGTTAACCTGGGCCAAAAAAGATATTTGCCGCGCATCTCGTCTCCTGCTTCCAGGAATAGCATGGCCAGCGCGGGGCGAGTGCCCGCGCATAGTAGCTCGGGAGATCTGCACCAGCCAGGTACTCATGGACATGGAGGGTAGTGAGATTAACAGAAACGAGCAGAGGATATAATTGTGCGCCAACATCGAGGGTGGCCGAAAGCCCAAGGAGCGCGCGAGGTGCGCGGGTGCGATGATGGAGCGCAGCCGTTTACCAAAGGTGACACTTGCGCAAGTCATCGCAGGCGTGGAAAGCGCAGGCGTCGGAGGGTGCGCCGGGGGCGAGCTTGATCCAGAATGCGCGCGAAAAGCTCGGGGGGAGGAGTTGGGGTAATTTGGGAAACGCGAGGTTTGCGAGAAAGGAAAGGCGGCGGAGTGCTGGGCGTTTGCTGGCAGGGCCCCCACTGGCGCGACGTGGGTCGATATCAGCAGGGGGGCGAGGGGGATCCTGATTTCTGATCCCAGCTGGTGGTCCAACAACTTGAGTATCATTCCAAAGAGAAGAACATCGTTGCAGCCGCGCCTCCATTGGAAGCCCCAAAACTAGGATTCTCCATGGCTGTTACTGAGGGGGTAGCGCATAATCGCGGGGAGCGGGAGAAGGACTCAAGCTGGCGTTTATACATGTAGACGGGCATACTTTTACGCCAGAGCCAAAGCACACATCTTCATCAGGTTACCTGAAACAGATCGTGAGCCGGGAATGTGTGGCCGATTGTTGAAATCGATGCACAGAGCCCGAGACCCTGCCAGCAATCGGGACGGATGGTGCATGGATGCTGCACATGGCACCGGCTTTGACATCGGGAAGCGCCGCAATGTGCATGTCAACCTAACAAGCGAATCAGGCGAACGGTGCATGGGGAAGGCGTTGCGCCGTTGGGTAGTTACAGGGGTCTTAACTGGTTCGAAAGTGAGATCGAGAGGACAGTGGGATGTTTGAGTCTGCGGTCTGTTGGGCCCTCTCTTCGTTGTTAGTTGCTTTATGATTATTCCTGTTTTGTTCGCGCGCGTAGGTGGCGCGCGCGGGGGATGCTCCCTCGTCCGCAAAAAACGCGCGGCGGACGACAATGCATCTTACATGTATGTATGTATGTATATATATGTATACACACATACATATAGATACATATGTGCTGCAGTTTCTCCGGCGGGAGGGGGGGCGCGTTCAAGGACAAACGAGCGAAGGATGCGGCGGGCGTCTCTATTTGTTTGCGGGCGGCGCCGGTAGCTGTGGCGGTGGGCCTCGCGCTGGCCGGCAGGGTCCAATGGGGCTTAGCTGGGCTCAACTGGGCTTCGCAGGGCTTGCGAAGGCTTAGCAAGGCTTCCCAGACTTCCGCGGGGCTCAGCAAAGCTGAGAAGGGTTTGAGGCTTCGCAGCGATTCGCAGGGCGGAGCAAAGTTTGCCAAGGCTGCGCAAGGCTCAGCAAGGCTTAGCAGTGCTTAACCAAGCTTGCCAATGCTGATCGCGGCTGAGCAGGGCTTAACAGGGCCTACCAGGCCTTAGCAAGGTTTACCAAAGCGTGCCAAGGCTTAGCAGGATTTCGCGTGACTTACAAACGTTAACTAATGCTCAGCAAGGCTTCGCAGAGCTTTGCAGGGCTGGGCAACGCTCGCATGGTCTCCGCTGGGCGCATCAGGACTTGGCAGGACTTTGCACAGCCTGCCAGGGCTTACTCGTGGCTAGCAGTGCTCAGCAGGGCGCGCCAGGATTCAGCAAGGCTTTGCAGATCCTGCCAGGGCTAAGCAGTGCTTGGCAGCGCTTAGCAGGCCCAATAGGGCTTTGCACGGTTGCCAAGGCCCGAGCAGGGCTAAAGAAGGATTAGCAAGGCTTACCAAGTCTTAGCAGGGCTTACCGGGGCTCAGCAAAGCACAGCAGGGCTTAAGGCTTCGCAAGGAGCAACAGGGTTTAGCAAAGCTGGCCAAGGCTGGGCAAGCCCCAGCAAGGCTCAGCAGGGCTAGCACGGCTGAGCAATGCTTGCCACGCTTAGATGGGTTTCGCAAGGCGTGCTAACCTTGGGAGATTTTAGTAGAGCCCAACAGGGCATATCACAACTTACCAGAGCTAAGCAGGGCGTGCCAGGACTTAGCGGGGCTTCCCAGAGCTTGCCATGCAGTGGCTGGCAGGCTTAATCGAATTTAGCAGGGCCTACCAGGGCTTAGCCTGGCCCACCAAAGCTGAGCAAGGCTTGCTGCGTTTTGCCAGGACCCAGCAGGGTCAAGCAACGCTCAGCATGGCTTAAGGCTTTTTTTTTCGCAAGGGTCAGCACGGCTTCGACACTTAGCAGGACTTAGCAGCGCTTACCAATCCATAGCAGGGTTGAGCAAGGCTTCTCAAGGCCCAGCAGGGTTTAGCAGAGCTTACCAGGGCTGAGTAGAGCGTGGCAAGGTTTATCCAGGCCTGGGGGCTTGCCAGGGTTTACCTGGGCTTCGTGAGGCTTGGCACAGGTTGGCAGGGCAGGGCAAAGCTTCCCTGGGCTCAGCCAGGCGCGCCAGGACTTGGAGGGCTTTGCAGATCTTCCCAGGGATTATCAGTGAACGCCGTGCTCAGCCGATCGTACCAGGACTTAGCAGGGCTTTGCAGAGCTAGCCAGAGTGTAGCAGTGCTTTGCACGCCCAGTAGGGCTCAGCAAGGCTTGCCAAGGCCCGGGTAGGGCATGCGCATTCCTAGCAAGGCTTACCACGTCTTAGTTGTGCCGAGCAGGGCTCAGCAACGCCCAACAGGGAATAAGGCTCCGCAGGGGGCCGCAGGCCTTCGCAAAGCTTGCAAAGGCTGAACAAAGCCCAGCAAGGCGTCGAAGGGCAGCGCAAGGCTCGCCAAGCTTTAGCAGGGCCCAGCAACATGTGCCAAGGCTGAGAAATTCGCAGCAAGTCCTAGCAGGGCTTAGCAAAGCCTGCCTAGGCCGAGGAAGGCCTAGCAAGGCTTAGCAGGACTTACCAGGCCTCACCGATCCTTAGCACGGCTTAGCAACGCTTACCATGGCCTACCAAAGCCCACCATGGCAAGGCGCACCCACGGCCTGGGGGCTCAGCAGGGCCTGCAAAGGCTGAGCAGGGCTGATCTCCCACAGTCTGTGCAGAAATGCGCATCCTCACCGCGCATATGCCCTCATGACATAGGAAGAGCCACCAACAAATGCTCGGGGGACATTTTGTCTGTCGATCAGCAGTTTTCCTAGATATGCACAGATCGCGAATGTAGCTTCCACGATGTTCTCATCTGCGTTACGATGCTGAAGGAAAGGGCGTGGATAATGAGGCGGAGGAGGGGGAAGGGGAGGAGGAGGAGGAAAAGGAAGAGGATGAGGAGACCATGAGGCGTGAAAGCGTGCACGTCTCGCGTAACAGACCGCGCAATCCACAGTCCACAGGCCTCGAGATTCAGTGGAGGTTCGAAACTTAAGTTGAAATCCGAGGCAGACTCGGACATGGTCCAGCAGCTTTGAGGTCGGTCAGGATCCTCAGCCGAATTATGAAATGGCGCTTGGATGGGTTCCGGTACGGGGCTGATCCTTGACACCGTGAGATGTGCGTCAAGTAAGCGGGCCTGGAGCAGAACAAGGCATTGAGTAAGTTGCCAGGTGAAGAGCAACCTCGCGAGGAAGTGGACGGATAACTCTTCCCAACTCATGACGTTCGGGAATAACAGGCCTTAGCGGCACAGGCAACTTATCCTGCACAGGACCGCGCGGACATGCAGCTTTCAGCCAAGGAGGTTGCACGCTCTATGTCAGCCCCAACCCGATGGGGCATGGACAAGTTTCACAACATTGGACAAGTATTCCAAGCACCATGACATATTCATATCAATATGGTCCATCAAAGTTAACTGCGTGGACAGACGCCGTTTCTGCAGGGTGCAAAAGGGCGCGCAAATCGACAAGTAGAGGAACAGTTATGTTGGGATCTCACTTGATAAAGTCACGGGTTTCGACACAGAGTGTCGCAGCAGTATGTTATGGAGGAGCGGACCGTGGCGGAATGGTCATTCAAAGGTGCCTTCGTAACCTTAAGGGCTTCAAAAAGCATGTCGTTAAAGAGCGATGCGACTGCAGCCGTTGCAAGTGCGAGCAGGCGCGGACCAGGAAAGGTCAAACACACCGAAGTCTGCTAACTTGGGTTACAAGAAAAGGTACGACGATGGGGCATCAAAGTGATCAAAGTAGAAGCTCATGAGAATATTGCCGATGCTCTTACTGAGTTTGCGAGCAGAGAAATATGTCCATGCATATGCGAGGCATCAACCACCATCTGGTTAGTGGAAGCCACGAAGCGGCGCCCTGCCACGGAGTGTCCACTAAATCCACATCTGGGTTATCATCGCGCGCCGCTTTGCGGGATAATCGCGTGATTTGAGGCCGCTGCACGTTTATGCCCAATTCACAGTAGTTATCAGCTTGCATCAGGTGTGCTTCCAACCATTTTTGTTCAACTCGATTTGCTATGATGGAGTCCTGGCTCAGCTGCACTGCCCATTCGTTTCGCACTTTTCCTTTCTTTGGACGTTTTTGTTGTTGCAGGTCGTATCGGTGCATCGCAGTTTCAGACTGCATCCAGTGCTGGTTCCCGCGTCCCGCGGGCGTTTGCCTCAAGTATTCGTTTATCTTTTCGGGGAAAAAAAACTCCTGCCATATTTTCAGGAAGGGTGAGGAGGATGGAGGAGGAGGAGGAGGAGGAGGAGGAGGAGGAGGAGGAGGAGGAGAGGAGGAGGAGGAGGGAGGAGGAGAGGAGGAGGAGGAGGAGGAGGAGGAGGAGGGAGGAGGAGGAGGAGGAGGAGGAGGAGGAGGAGGGAGGAGGAGAGGAGGAGGAGGAGGAGGAGGAGGAGGAGGAGGAGGAGGAGGAGGAGGAGGAGGAGGAGGAGGAGGAGGAGGAGGAGGAGGAGGAGGAGGAGGAGGAGGAGGAGGAGGAGGAGGAGGAGGAGGAGGAGGAGAAGAAGAAGAAGAAGAAGAAGAAGAGGAGGAGGAGGAGGAGGAGGAGGAGGCAGGCTGCAGTCAGCCAGGGATCGGGTGCCTGTTTTTGCAATTAGTCTCCAGTTTTCTGGCGAATGCCGCCATGGTGTACCTCATGGTGTACCAGCGCGCGTGAGCCATTGTTTCGGCCAGCCATTGGTCAAATGGTTAATTTCCGCCCGTGCGGTGGCAGCGACTTACCTTCGCTGAGGACGCCGGCTTCCCAAGCGTGGCTTCGCATTGCCGTCATACGACCCTTTGGTTGGTGTGGAAATTAACCCGCTTAAAAAAGCGGTGCTGCGCACGTCGTTCCAATGTCGGCCCATATGCGGGAGATGTGTCAACAGCGCGCGCTCAATGTGAGAACTATATTTTTTGGGCTGCGCCAGGTAACAACATGTAATGCCTGATGAAGCAGACACGTTTTCCTGCTGCCTTCTGCTACATCCTTCAGAGCAGTTTTCTGACTTCTGCAGCCAGTCCGAAAGATAAAGCAACGGGAGGACGGCCGACAAGGAGAAGGGGGACGGGCAGGAGGCGGAGTGTTCCCTGAAAGCAGTTGTGCAGACCTCGGGAGGAGTTCAGAGGTTTCAGCGCAATTCTGTATCTCGGAGTGTGGGTCGGCTTGTCCGTCTGGGATGATAAACGGTGTGCTCCGGTCGCCAGGAGGGCCCGCCAGGCCCAGGGCCCTCCAGCAGAGGAGGCGTGCGAACCCGGATATGTAACAATTGCACCGTCCAACATCGCTGAAGTTCCTCAGGCTTCGGCTGTCCACTGGCTGGAACATCGCCGCCTTGCCTGTCTTTGGAGCGTCCAAAACGGCCTTCTGGGCTCCCAAGGTAGGCCTCGAATGGTGCCACGCAAGCTTCCCGCTGGCCCACAGCGGCCCAAAAGGATTCCGGGACGGCCCAAGAGAGCGACACGAGGGTCTCATGAGAACCCCAAGAGGCCCGCAGGACGGCTTCGAGAGATTTAAGACGGCCCAAGAGGAACCTAAAAGACAGCCCAATGCGGCTCCAAGACGGCTCAAGAGAGTACCAGGCTGCAAGAAGGCCCAAGAGGGAGCTCTTCGACAGACCCAAGACAGCTCAGGCGGGACACCAGATCATAACGCCATTCACGTCAGTTTTCTATTCATTATCGTTCACACGCGCGTGGCGATTCTTCCAAAGGCAGAGGTGCGGTGGTGATTCGCCGAAGGCGTCTTCTAGATTTCTCTTCCTGTGCTTCATCCTCACTTTTCCCTTCTCATCTTCCCTCCTCCTCTCCTAAGCACTTCTGCTCCTGCATCCGCCTCGCGCCCTTCTTGCCTCCCCCTAAGAGGTCAAAAGAGTGCCCCAGTCGGACCTTCGATTCTAACATCCAGTTCGCACCCTGAGATATTCAACTCTATGAGACTATAGATGAGATCTCAAACTTTATCTCGGAAGTTGCTCAATCGCGTGCGTCTACACAGATTTCAAGACGCCGTCGCCACCCGGCGGGTCGGGACTATCATGCGGACCCTGTTATGCGCTATGCCCTGGCGCCCAACCTAGCAAGAATGTGCATCTTTCTCTCTATCACTCTTTCTCTCTCTCTCTCTCGTTGTCTCTTCTCTATGTCTCTCCCTGGGCGTTTGGGCCAAGGCTCCCTCGCGAGCCTGCGTCGGCCTGGAACCCAGCCCCCGGCTAAGTGGCTTGGCGCCCAGACGGGATTCCGCCCAGGTCTCCACCGACAGGGTTCCTCCCTTCACCCCCTTCTGCTCCAGCGGCCGTCGCCATGGCGGTCCCCCTGACGAGAAGACCACGGAGACCCCGCCGAAACGGAAGACGCGGCCCTCCACCGACTCCAGTCGGCGTGCGGGAGACGGGTCCTCGGGGAAAGGGGGCCGTGGACCCCGGGGCCGCTCCCGGGCGCGGCGCTCTCGCAGAGCGCGCGCCCGCGCTCTCGGTTGGCGCCCCGCTGGCGGAGGCCGCGAGCATTTGCAGCAGGCGCGCGCTCGCGGAAATCTGCCCGCACTCCCTGCGGACTCCACGGCCTCGCGCTCCTCTGGCGCTGCGCTGCGCAGGGCACGCGCGCCTTCGGCGGGCCTCGGGGCTTTCGAAGCTGCGAAGTGCAGATGTGCGAGATTCGCGTGCGCGCGCGTGAATCTGCGTGCGCGCTGCGCGAATTCAGTGGCCCCGCGCCCTCCTGGCTAGTGTCGCGATCGCAGAGTTTGCGGGATTTGCGAAGTTCGCGCGCGCGAGTTTACGCGCGCGTTGTGCGAACTAAGCGGCCTTCCGCCCTCGTGGATGGTATCGCGATTGCAGACTCAGCAACATTTGCGACATTCACGTGCGCGCGGAAATTTACGTGTGCGTTTTGCGAACTCCACGGCCTCGCTCTGCCCTGCGTTGTGCTTCGCAGAACGCGCGCGCCTTTGGCTGGATTCGCGATTGCAGAGTCTGCGAGGTTTCTCAAGTTCACGAACGCGCTCTACGATCTCAGCGGCATCTCGCTCTCCTGGCTGGTGTGGCGATTGTCAACAATGGAGAACTTACGAAATGCACGTGCGCGCTTAAATTTACCAAATTCACGTGCGCGCGTGATTGCACGGTCGCTCGCGCAAATTTACCAATTGTGTTGATCTTCTGGAAAGCCTGAATGCTCCAAGCCCGCAAAACCGACCTTAGGCGGCTCAATTTCGTTTCACACAAATGTTTCCACGAGCCTCCACACAGATTTCTAGAAGCCTCCAGGAGACCCTTCGCCCACGTCCCCGGCACAGTAAGCGGTTTTGCCGAAGGCCGCCACGTACTCTACGGGCCAGCTCTCGGCGGCACTTTCTGCTTTCCGAGTGCAGCCCGACTATCAAGGTGGCGCTCGCAGGGCCCCAAAGCGTCCCGAAAAGCCCAGGCACATTTCGTAAAGTCGTGCTTTCGGCGATCTCCCCCCTCCTCCCTCCCTTTGCTCCGTCGCGGCCCACATGAACCGACAACTATGTCCCAGACGCGCGCTTCTTCAAGGGAAGGTGCTTGGACCAGTGGACGCCGCGACGATCCGCCTGCCCCCCCTCATATTTGCAATTGCGGGAAGCGAGGTGCGCCGCAGGCCCTTCCTTCATCTTCACCAGAGCCGCCAGAATGTCAAACAAGCATACGCGGGGGGCCACCTTTAAGACACCACGACATCGGTCCCATGCCCGCTTATACAGTCTTCGTTATTATAGCACCAACTGCTTATATATACATATATATACACACACCTATACGACCACCCAGCGGGTGACAAGGAGGTTTGGGGGGGAGGGGGCCAGCAATGGGCAACAGTCGATCTCACTATTCATCTCACTATCGATTCCAGTATCGATCTCGCGATCGATCCCACTCGATCGATCTCACTATCGATCTCACTATCGATATCACGATCGATCTCACTATAGATCTCACTATCGATCTCTCACTAAGGGTCTCACTATCGATCTCACCATCGGTCTCATTATTGATCTCACTATCGATCTCACTATCGATCTCACTGTCGATCTCACCACGGGACACCACGGGACACCAGCGGGACACCAGCGGGACACCAGCGGGACCGGCGGGACACCGCGCGCCACCGGTTGCTGGGCGGAGAACCTTTTGGTCCGGCCTTGGCCCAGCCACGTTGGGACACCGGCGCGACACCAGCGAGACACCAGCGGGACACCGGCGGGACACCGCGCGCCACCGGTTGCTGGGCGCAGAACCTTTTGGTCCAGCCGCGGCCCAGCCACAGGAGAATTTCCTCGATCCCCCGCCCACGCAGCTTCGCCTCGCCCGCACGCACGGCACGAACACGAAACCGAAATCGATTTCCCGGTAGGGGGGCTCTCCGTTCCACTTCGATCTTACCCCCTAACCTCCGATATATGTATCGGAGGTTGGGGGGTGAGTCCGATGTGAAACGGAGACCCCCCCTACCGGGAAATCGATTTCGGTTTCGGGTTCGTGTCGTGCGTGCCGTACGTGCGTGCGTGCGGGCGAGGCGAAGTTGCGTGGGCTAGCGAGAGGAAATCCTCCTGTGGCTGGGCCGTGGCCGGACCAAATGATTCTCCTCCGTCAGCCAGTGGCCCGCGGTGTCCCGCCGGTGTCCCGCTGGTGTCCCGAAATCCTCCTGTGGCTGGGCCGCGGCCGGACCAAATGATTCTTCTCCGGCGGCTGGTGGCCCGCGGTGTCCCGCTGGTGTCCCGCTGGTGTCCCGCTGGTGTCCCGTGGTGTCCGCCGTTGCTAGGGCGAAGTTAAGACAAATGATTCTCCCCCTCCCGCCCGTCCAGCGGTGGCTCACGGTGTCCCGCGGTGTCCCGTGGTGTCCCGTTGAGTGAGATCGATAGTGAGACCGATAGTGAGATCGATACTGAGATCGATGTGGTGCCCCGAGGTGTCCCGTGGTGTCCCAAAAAGTGAGACCGCTAGTGAGATCGATAGTGAGATCGACAGGTGTCCCGTGGTGTCCTGTAGTGTCCCGTTGAGTGAGATCGATAGTGAGATCGATAGTGAGATTGATGTGGTGTCCCGAGGTGTCCTGTGGTGTCCCGTGGTGTCCTATAGTGTCCCGTTGAGTGAGATCGATGGTGAGATCGATAGTGAGACCGATCGCGAGATCGAGAGGTGTCCCGCGGTGGCACGTGGTGGCGCGTGGTGGCACGTGGTGTCCCGTTGAGTGAGATCGATAGGGAGATCGATAGTGAGATCGGCAAGTGTCCCAAGGTGTCCCGTGGTGTCCCGTTGAGTGAGATCGATCGTGAGATCGATTGAATCAGATGTTGGTTCCCCCCCTCGCCCCCCACACACAACCTCCTTATCACCCGAAGGGTGGTCGTATAGGTATGTAAGCATGCATACCCTTTGTTGGTCAGGGATCAAAGCGGCTTCAGGGTTACACACAGAACTGCGAGCACTACAGCATAGCACGGCAGCTGCGGAGATGAAACAGACGGGCCGAACGCTGACGAAGCGTCCATTGTTGGAGAAGCGTCGCGAGAGTGCCAGCCTGGAGCACGCGAGTCAGGCCGACGCGAGTGCCGTGCAGCGCGGGACAGCGGCCGGAGCGCCGTTACGACACAAGCCGAACAAGCCTATACAACAAGACTGCAAACGAGAAGCGCTCAGCGGCGAGCAAGCCTCGAGACTATCTGCACGTGGCTGCAAGTCACGAGGCGTGCTGTCGGCCGTGTCCGACGCGCTCGCTCGCTCGAGCGGTCGCGGCCGCGCGTGCACGCGAGCGCGTGCGCCCCGGAGCCCACGCCCCTCGCCTGCGCCCCAGCCCCCCCGCGGCGGGGCGCGCGCTCGCTGGCGGTCTCTCGGCGGCCTGCGGGAGCCAAGGTGCGCGGCGAGGGGCCCTCCTCCTCTACTCCTCCTCCTCCTCCTCCTCCTCCTCCTCCTCAGCCCCAGCAGGCTCCCTTTTTTTCGTCTTTGGAAGCCATCGCACTGGGGTTCCATACACCCGAACAAGGTGTTGGGAGGTCGACGCGCGCCTCTCCACAGCAGACCATGGCGCCGATGGGGTCTGCTCTTCGTATTCTTGCTTTCAACCCTATGTTCGCGACGGGCCCTCGGATGTCAGAGCTGTTGCAGGCCACCCACGGTGCGGACGCCCTACTCCTAGCAGGTACTCGGGAAACTTGTAGGCGTGGTGGTGGGGTTCTACGTCGTCGCTTGGAGGGTCGCCTGATCATTGAATCGGTCTATCAGAAGGCCCCCCTTTCCAACTCGAGCACCGGTTGCGCCGTCTGTCTGGGCCGAGCTTATCGAGAGAAGGATATTGTTCAGACGTGGGCTGCTCCTGTACAATGTGCGGGCAGAGGGGTCGCGGTCCGAGTCAAGAGGGGTGCCCAGGATCTCGTGCTCGGCTCCCTCTACTTCCCTCCTCAACCGTCAAAAAAGGGGCAGGCGGGGAGTTACTATGCGACGGTACAGGCACTTATCAGGTGGTGGAACGACGTTCTCAACTCCCTCCCGTCCCGCACGCTCCCCATTTTCTACTCGGACCTCAATGACGGGATGGGGCTGTCGAAGATTGCGGGGCAGTGGGAGGAGGTCGTGTCGTCGGCGATTGGGAAGACAAGAGGACGGGAACAGCGACGACGAGGAGCAGGGGAGGAGGTTAGGAAGCTGCTGGACCAGCACGGCATGTGCGCACCTGCCACGTTTCGTGCACGTGAGTACACTTACTTCTCCTGCACGAACCCGTCCAGACCGTCGATGATTGACTACCTGTACTTGCCTCAGGGGTACCATGAAAGGGTTATCCACTGCCACACTCTCCGCACACTAGGCGCGCAAGTTCAGGCAGTACGGGGCCTTCCCCCACGAGACCACGTTCCATTGTACCTGGAAGTGCAGTATGTAAAAGACCCTCGACAGCTACCCCCCCCTGCGGAGCCTCGGATGAACACGTCGGCTCTGATGATGGCTGTTAGATACGGGCACGGCAAGGCCGCCTTCCTTCGTGACCTGGCGGCAGAATTGGAGTCCAACGAGGAACAGTTGTTAGAGCTTACGCACACGGGGGCCCCAGATCAGGTGTTCGAGGCGTACGAGCGCACGTTTACCACCGTTGGCCTTCGTCACTTCCAGAGAGCACCATTGGCCCCCCATTCGGACGATTGCGAGCGTCGCAGGGAGCTTCTGAAGATAAGGAGGGACATGAAGGCCAGCAAGGAGGGGAAGTCGGAGGAGGAGGTGGAGGAGATCGAGAGGAAATTACGGCGGCTCTCGAACACTCTCAAGAGTGAACGGCGGAAGTCGGCGAAGCTGGATAGGGACCTCAAGATTGAACTCATCGAGGAAGCCTGGCGGGAGCGGCGGATGGCAGACGCTATGCAATTATCCAGAAAGGCAGCCAAGTGTAGGTTCGGTGCGAAGCAGAGGGACGGACGACGACTTGGGCCCGCTCTCTTGGATGCTCAGGAATGGGAGGAGTACATGTCACGAGCTGGGGGACAGGGAGGGATGGCCACACATACTATATCTTGGGACACGTGGCGTGCACAACGAGATAACCTTGTACCCCCAGTAGTCTCTGTTGCAGACGAAAGCTCGCTTGCCGATCTGGCCGCCGAAGACTATGCAGCTATCAGGAAGTACTGCAGAAAAGGAGGCAAGCGACGAGTGGTCCCACCTGGCACGGCACCGTTAGAGCTCTGGGACATGTTCCTTACACCTCTGGGAAAGCATAAGCACCATCACGGAGTTGGTTATTCTGACCCGATCCCATGCCTTAAATCTTGTCAACACGTCTTCCACCAAGCCTTATTACAGATACGGCGTTGTGATCTTACACCTCTTTATTGGCACAGAAGTAGGGGCATCGGACTGTACAAGAACGACATGTTAGGCCCGAAGGGGCGCCGGCTCATCCACACGTTGCCCGCGGTGGGCAAGGCATGGTATGCTAAACGTCTCCCCTTGGTTCTACCCCCACAAGATCACGGCTTTGCCCGTCACAGGAGGAGGGAGGACGCGATTATGAGCATCATGGCTATGAGTTACCGCCTCAGGCAGGCGGGATGGTCGTATGCCATTAGTATGAAGGACATGTCTAATGCTTTCGGAAGTACCCAGTGGGACGCTCTCGACACCGTCATCCAGGAACACGTCCCCCCCCAAGATTGGAACTTGTGCAGGCAGCGCTACCGGTTATCTACTATGGAGATTGAGACGACCACCGAGCCGATCCTGTTAAAGACGGGCTGTGGGGGAGTCATGGGTGACCCGTTTAATGTACAAGGATTTGCAGGCGCCTTTAGGAAACCAGTGGAGGATTGGGCCGAACAAGTCCGAGAACGCATCCCCAGCACTAACCTGTTACAGTCGTCATGGGCGGGGGGAATTGTGGACATGTCGTACCAAAAGTATGCCGACGACCTCCTTCGTATAGTACCATTACCTATCGGCGACACCATGATAGATGTTATTGCAGACCTTAGGACCATCGATCGGATTCTTGATCACACCTTGGAACCAGCAGGTTATGTTCAGAATCGTTCTAAACAGGTCACTAGTTTCTATATTGCGGGTGCAGGAGCAGCAGCGTGTAAACGGTTTTTGAGGGAGCAAGGTGTGAAGGAGGGTAGGCTGGAGGGCACCGTGTCGGACGTGGCGAGATACCTGGGGCCAGTTATCACCCCCCCTGCAGCAGTCCTCCCCCGAGATCGAGCGCCGCATCGCAGCATCGTCAGCTGGCTTCTACAGTATGGGGGCCTTTTGGTCATTGAACATACCTCGGAAGTGGAAGCGGGTGATCTTTACAGGTCTTGTCCAAGGCTCTCTGCTTACAGGAATGGAACCCTTCATACTCACGGATAAGCAGACGCAACTTCTTGACAGACATCTAGCACGATTGGGTCGTACAGCGATGGTTGGGGGGGCGTGCACGCACGATGAGAATCATATTCGTTCCCTCACAACACGGGAGGTCTTGGATTATTGGGAGCTCTCGGATTGTAAGACGGAGTTACTTTGTAGGCGCTTGCGTTGGTATCAGTCGTGGTCAGCACACCCTGAGTCACATGTACAAGTACTCCTGGCACTCTTTGGAGGCGACATGCCATTCGAGGACCCTCTCAGATGGCCGTGTGCAGTTACAGGTTTAACGGAATGGGCCTCCCCCTGGGCACGCAGAGTCGGCACGGATATGGGGGAGGCGATGCGCGCCTGCCCCGACGCAGAGGAGCTTCTCTCGAGAGTGTCGGAGTCCCCCTGGTTGCTTTTCGAAGATGAGGAGGTGATGATGGACCTTCAGAAGGTGGATTTCACTAGGGTACGAAGTAGGACGCACACATACGAGGTCCCTCCGTGGTATCATAACGACGACCTTCCAGGTCCCCAAGGAGGAAGTCAAGATGAGGAGGAGGAGGGGCTACCTTACGTTTGCAACTTGGAGGTGGAGGACGGGGAGGGCCACAAACAGGGATGTGGGTGTCGGTTTGCAACGCAAAAAGGATATATGGAACATCTTAGACATAGACATAAAGTACGAAACCTCAGCCACGTCCTGACCACGTCGAACGAGTGCCCCGTTTGCTTGCAGGTCTTCAGAAATCGCACTATGGCGGCTCGTCACTTGCAGGCGGCGCTCGCTCGAGGGTATTGCGGCAACTATGCGCCCCGAAGTATGGTCCCCCTGGTTGAGTCGAGCTCTTACAGCTGCCAGATATGCGAGTTTCAGGGCCGAAGCCACGAGGATCTACGTAGCCATATTCGGGCTCACCTTCCATGGCCAGTCGCGGCACTGCGACCTGACTCACACGCTCGATCTACGCAGACACCTCGGCCCTCCTCCTCCCGAGCTGCGGATGGCGGCGGCCGCGGCCGCGGAGCAGCCCTCGGACATCGCAATGCCCTCTTTCATGAAACGTGCTGGTGCGGACCTATCATCGGTGGAGAAGGTACGCAAGACAGCGGACGGGGGCGGCGGGGGCGGACCACCAGGCGGTGGAGGGGGTGGCGGCAGTGGTGGCGGGGACGGCGGCAGGGACTTGAGGCAGACGGTGCGCAAGATGGCTCGGCTCACCCTCTCGCACGCGCGACAGTTGGCCTTTCTCGAGGCGGCGGTCTACCTGTCGTTCATGCTGCCAGAGAAGAGCGACGACGACCTCGGCTCGGCCATGAAGGCCCAGGGCGTCGTGTACGACAACGAGAGCAAGGCGCTCAAGGAACAGCAGAAGGCCGGCCAGAGCGTGGACTTCAAGCTCCGCGGGCCCCCGCACGTCCACCTGTTCATCGCCCTGCTCAGGAAGATTCTGAGTTTGACGGCAGGGGGAGGCCACCTCGAGGACAAGAAGACGTACACAATCATCCGAGAATTCTGGGAGTCCACGATCCTCGTCAAAGAGGTGAGCCAGATTGCAGAGTTGATCCTTCATTGTCGGTACAAGAAGGCCAGGAGCGACGCAGAGGAGAAGTTCGGGGTGATCTGCATGGCGATCGAGAGACGATCGGCGGAGATGGTGATAGTATTCGAGGCGGTGTGCTCGTTCATGGTCCTGAAGGGCGGAGCCAAGAAGCTGACGGGGCCAGCGCCGCGCGGGCCCCTCGAGAGGGACCTGGGGAACTTTGTAGGGGCCAAGGGCGGGGGCAAGGGCCAGCAGTGAGTCCTTTCGTAGGCAGCCAGCGATTGATTGAGTTGATTGCCAGAGGTGCTGTGCCCAGTGACATCCTCTCACGTCGTGAGGGGCGAAATTGGACCAAGCAGCGGGACACCGCAGCGGCGCAACAGGAGACTGTTGCCACAGCAGCCGCCCCGCCCACCGTCGCTCCCGGCCAGGAGACTGAACAGAGTGGGCAGGCTGTCTCGCACACGTATGCCTCGTCATCTTTGCCCCCCATCCCTGTTGTCATTCTCCCCTCCTCTGTGCCGAAAGGGAAGGGTAGGGGCCGAGGCAGGCGTACAGACACTGCTGCCCCTGCCGACGCAGCTGGAGGCCCCGCGGCTGCCGCGGCTGTTGGCCGTGCAGGCCGTGGACGCGGCTGGAGGGCCCGCGATCGCAGGGAGGGTGGGGTTGTGCGGACGGGGTCGGAGGCGGGTGCGGGGAGGGAGGACGATCAGTCAGTCGGTCCCCGATGAGTGGCACCCGACCCTCCAGGCTGCGCGCCATCGGAGGGGGGCCGCCACTCGGGGCTGCGCGGCTGTGTGGCCGACTGGCCATAGGTCGCATTCATATCATACAGGCGACAGTCGGTTAAATTCCGACGCTCAGAGGCAATCCAGTTGTTTGGACGAACTTGATGGCCCTCCCAGAGCTTTCTATTCTATTCTATTCTCCTCCTCCTCCTCCTCCTCCTCCTCCTCCTCCTCCTCCTCCTCCTCCTCCTTCCTCCTCCTCCTCCTCTACTCCTCCTCCTCCTCCTCCTCCTCCTCCTCCTCCTCCTCTACTCCTCCTCCTCCTCCTCCTCCTCCTCCTCCTCCTCCTCCTCCACGCCTCGCGCCTGCCCGCCCGATCCTGGGCTCCGAGGCGGGCCAGCACGAGGGGCCCGCGGCGGAGGGGTGCCGAGCAGGCGCCCGCGCGGGGCACGCGGGGGTCCCTCGCCGGACGGAGGGGCAGTGCGCCTCGGCCGTGCGCGAGCAGCTCGCGGCACGGGCTGGGCACACCCCGGAGCCGTCGCTGCGCGAGGTATGTCTCTGTGCATCCCAAAAAGGGTGTTGCGCGACGGCGGCTGGCCGGGGCGCGCTCCGCCGGGAGGCGCGCCGTGCAGGGCGGCCCGGACCCTCGCCCCGCTGCATTGCTCAGAGGGCCCAGGCTGCGCTGCTCTGTCAGCCTCCTCCTCCTCCTCCTCCTCCTCCTCCCGTCCTCCTCCCCCTCCTCCTCATCCTGCTTTTCTTCTTCTTCTTCCTCCTCCTCTACTCCTCCTCCTCCTCCTCCTCCTCCTCCTCCTCCTCCTCCTCCTCCTCCTCCTCCTCCTCCTCCTCCTCCTCCTCGCCCTTCCGTCTTCCTCCTCCTCCTCCTCCTCCTCTTCCTCCTCCTCCTCTTCCTCCTCCTCCTCCTTCTCGTCCCTCCGTCCTCCTCATTTTGGCTCAAGCACTTGTGGCTCATGTAATAACACATTTCTCGAGGTGGCGAGTGCCAGGCCAGCTCGGAGGGCACAGAAGCCTGCCCATGGCAGCCCTCGGGAGCAGTTCCCTTTCACTGCTCACATACTCATTGTTTTTTAACCTACCCGTACATCGCATTTTGCACCGTACTTTGTTAATATTACGCGCATCACACCAGTTTTTCCAGCCATGGGCCGTCGCCGCATTGACCGTGTTTCTCGTGAGGCTGAAAGGTTTGACATGGGCCAGTCTGCTCCTCCTCGTCGTGGGCAACAGCGGAATCATCAGCGACGTTCCAGTCCGAGCTCAGATCGTGGCTCCAGTCGAGATGTCAGTCGTGATCGCAACCGATCCGAGTACAGCCACGACTTCAGGCACAAGTCCGACCGTGGTGAGAGTGCGCCGTCCCAGGCGCCCTCATGGCTCAGCTCTCTCGTGGAGCAGGTGCGTGACACCAACAGCTCGATCAAGCAGCTGGAACAGAACATGCAGCAGGAGGTGGACAGCATGCGCAGCGCGCTCTCCACTCACGGCGCGAACCTCATGGCCGTCCACACGCGGCTTGCTCAGGTGGAGGCTGCCCAGTTAGGCGCCGTCACCGCCGCGGTCCAGGCCGCGATCGACACCAAGCTGGAGGGCAACCAGTCCGAGTTGGCCTCGCTGAAAGCTCGCCCTACTCCATCATCTACGGCAGGCAGCAGTGCACCAAATTCGGCTGGCGGTGAGCGCCAGTAGGGACCACAGGGCCCACCTGAGGTCAAGACGGGGCGCTGGGTCGGCACGTCCCCGCGCGCCCTGACCGTGCAGCAGCGCCAGCAGCACTGGGACAGCGTTGTACCGCCGCAGATTCCACAATCTCTACGTGGCGACGCATCTCTGAAGATTGCTCGTGTAGCTAAGTCATGTTCCGTCGAGTTTTCCACTGAGGAGAACGCGGACTCCTTGTCCAACTTGCGCAGTGGCTTGGATCTTACGTGGCGTGACCCGCGTGCTCAGCGGGCCAGCATCATCCGTGTACGTGGTGACATACCTATTGATTACGTACCCGCCAACGAGCAGCCAGCCAAGTGTGGCAGCAAACTCTCGAACTGCTTAAGAAAGGTGGCCGTCCCATGGGCAAGTTTTGATTGGGCGTGAATGGTTACCAAGGCTTGGTACACTTGTCACCATCTAAAGACGCATTCGAGCTGTACTACATCAAGGGCGCCACCGGGACGGGCTTCCAGTACGAGCCGAACCTTGAGAGTTTCCGCTACTGGCACGTGGCGGGCAAAGATGTGCTCAACCTCCTCGAGTCAGTGGCAGCGTCGTCAGCTCCTGCTGGCCAATAGGAACTTCTCGGACGAAAACCAGCAACCAGAGCATCGTGGACAGCAGCAGCTTCAGTCTCCTGTAACACTTCGGCGCGAGGATTGCCTCGGGGAGCCGCCTGCCTGTATTCTGAATGTTGAGCCTGTCGGCCCTGTCTCTGCTAGCTCTGTGCCTGTCTCTGTTAATTTGTCGCCCTCGCCCTCGCCCTGTGGCCCCGTGCAGTCCTCCCCTTTTCTCCCCGCTGAAGGTTCTCTATATCTTACCACGTGGAATGCGCAGACTCTCTTGGGTCGTATTTGGACGTCTCACGAGATGCAAACCCGTTCCTTGACATACTTTCGGCGGCTTTCGAAGCGCCACGACGTTATCATGCTCCAGGAGACCCATGGGGACGAGGAGGACTTGGAGGAGGTTCGTCGTGGTCACCCCAGATTTAAAGCTTCCGGCGGCTTCATGGAGTCTGGAAATGCTGGTGGCGTGGTTATTTTGATCCACGAGAGGCTTGCATCTCAGTTTCAGGTCTTCGATGTGTTGGAAGCTGTCAAGGGGCGCATTCTGGTCGTTCAGATGTCCGGCGCAGCTGGGTGTTTCCAGCTCATCGATGTCCATATCGACCCCTCCCTGTCTCACGCGGCGATAAAGCGTCAGCTTTGGAACTTGCGCACGCTTCTCTTGGGCCTGTTGCTGCTACGACTGTTCTGGCAGGGGATTTCAATTTCTGCGCCGCTGTTGAAGGGCGGCTTCGGAATCGAGACGGCGCGACACATATGCACTCTCCTCACCTCGCTCACTACTTACAGGCCAGTTCAGGGGACGTGCATAAGTATTTCAACCGCGCCGCACTCGTAGAACACTTGGGGCGATAGGGTTATCTCTGTGGGAAGGAGTGACCGAATTCATATATATATATATACATATATTATATTATATAGATCCACTCCCTTCATGGCCCTGCTTGACTGCAAGCCTATCCCGGGTGCCGTCTCCAATCTCTTTCAAGACAGTCTGCCGCGTGATCGCGTTGCCGTGCCCCCCCCTCGCTGCTCCGTCTGCTGGTGCCTGCCGCTGCGCTGTTCCGAAATGGGCGGTCCGATCTGAATTCTCCCGAACTGAACGTGAGAGTATTTTAAGATGATCTCGATCTTTCTGGCGACCCTGCGCAGAGGATTCTGGATTGTAAAGAGGTTATATATGAGGCGGCCCGCCGCCTTAAGCATCGGCACGAGGCTCGTGGCCCCAAAGCGTCGAGGAAACTAGCATTGGATGCTTGCGCTGTCTCGGGCAACTAGGAGTAAGGACCATTGCGCCGCTAGGCGAGCCTGCGGTGCGTTTCCGAGGCAACGGCAGCTTTTCGCCTGCGAGGTCACGCAGTGGCACGACCAGCAGAGCTTACAGGATGAGTTTGCCAGTCTGAGCAAGAGCTACTAGCTGACCAATCTACTAGCTGACCAATCTATTAGGCCAGAACGTAAAACTCAGAGAATCGCTCGACGTTGTGAGTTAGCTGCTGCATGGGCCCCGCTCGATCGTCGGATCTTTCATCGCGGCATTGCCAATTCTAGTGGACTTCCATTCGCGTCGCCCGAGGAATCGGCCAAGGCCTTGGCGGCTTACTGGGGGGAGATCGACAAAAAGCGTTTCGTGGACCCCATGTTTTTAAGGTTCTGGACCTGTACATTCAGACTGTCTCGCCCGATCCGAATTGGAAGGCATCGGAGGAGGCGCTCGAAGGTCTGATTCGTCGTTTCCGTGAGTCAGCACCCGGGCCTGATGGCATATCTTATGGAGTTTGGAAGTCTGGGGGCCAGGTTTTTTTTCCTGCCATGTACGGTATGTGCCAGTTCGCGATCGCTGGAGGCGAGGTCCACGACTCTTTCAACGAAGAACTTGCGGCTTTTCTGCCAGAAGGAGATGGGGGGCCCTCCGCCCGCGCCCAAACCCGTGGCCCCGCCTCCATTTGTCCCCTCGCCCTCACTAACACCGATAATGATATTATTGCCGCTGCCCTCGCTGCTCCGCATGCCAGGGCGTCGACCTACCTCCGCGGCATCCAGCAGGGATTGGTGCCTGGCCGCCAAGGACTCGAGCACATTATAGATGTCGGTTCGGCGCTAGCGATTCTCAACGATGTTGAGTTCGAGCAGGAGTGTGGAGCATGCTGCTTGGACATAAACACGGCCTTCCCGAGCTTGCATGTGCAGTGGGTCGAGCGCGTGCTCGAGAAGATAGGTGTTCCGTCTTGGTACCGAAGCTCAGTAATGAAACTCTATCAGAACGTGAACATTTGTGTCCACTTTCGGAGGGCCAGCGGTCATTCTTACAAAGTCGAGCGAGGGGTGAAACAGGGGTGACCTCTATCGGGATCGCTCTTCGCCGTCTGCTTTGACCGTGTGCTTCGGTGCCTGCATTGCTTCTCTGGCTCCATGTGCGGGTCCGAGGTCTCGCTCCACGGGTTCGCGGATGACCTCGCCATCGTCTCAGTTCACATTTACAGCTCTCTCCCCAAAGTACTTTGTGGGCTTCTTGAACAGGCCAGAAGTACTGGGTTTCATATCCACATTGCGAAGACTCATATCATCTTTTCTCGTCGCTTCGATCCCGGTGCCGTTCGGGAAAACCCTGGGGCCTGAACATTCGGAAGTTCAAGCTATTTGATCATGGGAAATATTTGGGCATTATTCTTGGGGTTGGATCTCGGGAGCTCTCGCGGCGAGGGCCGGCCTCGTCTCTTGCCGAAAGAAGCTTCCACCTCAAGTCGATCGGTCTGTCCTTCTGCCAGAATGTAGAGGCATATAACCTATACTGCTTCCCCGCTTGCACGTGCGGCGCGCAGATCCCCCTTTCATCCGCTCAGGTTTTGAAGGTCGAAGCCAACCAAATACATGACGCGTTTAACTTGTGGCCCCAACAACGCGATTACTCCCAGCACGATGCATAACCTGACCGCGTTCGGCTTCGCTATTGACGCGCGACGATTAGATCTGCATTGTAAAGCTGCTGCCTGTGGAGTTTGCTGCAAGCGTGTGGCCTTCCACCGCAACGAGAGATTGCTTGCCGCTATATTAGAGGGGGATGACTGGGCGGTAGCACATCGGTCGCAGCAGCTCTACAATAATTCAATTTTAGAGTACATCGACTCTGTGTGGACGGAGCTGTCTGCCATCCCTGGCATCCCGTCTGACCCGCTGCTCGTCGGTCTGCAGGCGAAAGCAATGCAACTATGCCAGTTTCATCGTGCCCCATCCAGCTGTCGTCGGTCAGTCTTCACGCGCAGCAAGCACTTTATCCTGCATGCTCAGAGCAAATCGTCGATCGCCAGCTTATGCGCATGAAGCTTGTTGGGCGGGGTCTTCATCCGTTCATCCTCACCTCCGCCCTCAAGACCATCTCGAATTGCTGGAACACCGCGTCCCGATATAGAGCGGGGGCCCAGAACTGTCTATACGGATGTGCGGCCATGGGTGGGGAGACTCTCCAGCGTTACCTTCGTCGTCCAGCCTTTCAACCTGATGCGATGGCCCTCCCCCCCCCCCCTTCCCCCTAGTTGGGCCACGGGTGAGGTTAGCTCTTGGATTGTTGAAATTCCCCCTTCCCTCTCTCGCCAGGCTGTTCTACAGATCAGCATTGCCTTCGATTTAGCTTTGAATCCGTTCAATCAGCTCCATGTCAGTGGTTTCCCGATCGCGCGCGCGCGTCTCGCTTAATTCGGGCTCGCGTTCGTTCGATCGCTGCTGCCTCTGCTTCTGCTCGACGGCTTCTACAAGGGGAGCCAGTGTGAGTTGAAGTACAGCGAGGCGGCAGCTGGGGCGGGATAACCTACGGCGGGAACGGAGTGCGCTCTCCTCCTCCTCCTCCTCCTCCTCCTCCTCCTCCTCCTCTTCCTATTATCTTCCTCCTCCTCCTCCCTCTCCTCCTCCTCCTCCTCCCGTCTTCCTCCCGTCCTCCTCCTCCTCCTCCTCCTCCTCCTCCTCATCCTCCTTTCTTCCGTCCTTGCTCGGGCTCTTCTGGGGCAGTCTTTGGAGTCCCTTGGGCGACTTTGGGCCGTCTTGGGTCTTGTGGCTCTCTTGGGCCGACTTGGGCCTCTTTTGAGCCGTCTTTGGGCCCTCTTGGGCGTTTGGGGTCGCTTGCGGCCGTCTTTGGGCCGTCTTGGGCCAGTTTGGGGCTCGTGCGTGGGGCCCTCCTGGGCTGTCTGGAGGCCGTCCTGGGGGATGATTGGCCAATGTTAGAGCCCTGTTGGGCCGTAGCGGTTGCATCTTGCAGGCCTCTAGAGCCCATCGGGAGTTGAAGAAAACCCGAAGAAGTGAAGACACCCAAATGTTTCGAACATTTTTTGGGGATGCGATATTCTTGGCTTCTTCGGGCCCCATTGGGGGTCCTCTTGTGGCCCTCTTGGGGGCCTCTCGGGGGCCTCTTGGGCCGCATTCGGGACGATTTGGGCCGTCTTGAGCAATCCAGAGGACCATCCGATCTGGAATCGGGATCGACGCATCAACGGTGCATTTGATCATTTTCACATGTGAAAGTGACCTTGGGGCCACCTTTGGGGTCTCTTGGAGGCAGAGTGGGCCATCGATGCGGCCTTGGTTGCCTGCCGTGGCCGCCTTGGAAGCTCGGGAGCGCGGGCCCAATCCCCAAACGGTGCTTCCTCCTCCTCCTCCTCCTCCTCCTCCTCCTCCTCCTGCTCCTCCTCCTCCTTGTGGCCAGTGCCGCCGACCCTGAAGGCGGAACCTCCCCCGGGACCCCCGCTGGCGCCTCCCTATTAGACCCGCTGGGATCCCTAGGGGGGGTATTCTGGACTGGTCCTCCCCCCCACAGGCGGTACCTCCCCTGGGACCTCCGCTGGGGACGCACCCTCGGGTGGGGGGTTGGCCCCTTGTCCCCCCTGTCCACACAGGGGGCCCGGGTCAGCAGCCTGCCGGCAGTCTGGTTCTTCACGGATCTTCCGCGAGACGGTGTGGATGAAATGAGAAGACCCTTTGCGCCGTTTCGCGGTGGATCAGGGCATGGGCAGCTGGAGGCTCTGGCCCGGGACCGGGACCAAGCCGTACACGGATGGGTCCGCCTGAGGAGCCCTGCTCTGGTTTTCGTTTTCGTTCGCGCGAATATATCGGGCCTCTCGGGAGTTGCGCATCTTGCCATCTTGCCTTCAGGACCCGCCAGGACCCCCCGAGGGGGGGTCATCTGACCCTGGGTCCCCCTCCCACCTTCTCCCCCCCTAGCCCCTTTTTAACCCCCTCCCATCAGGGAGGCGAAAATGGGGAGGGAATCGACTGAGCTACGACGTTTCGCTTGTCTGTTCGTTCCTTTCTCTCTAGGGATTGGCGCCGACGACGACGGAAACGACGACGAAGACGACGACAGAGTCTCACACAGGCCGGAGGGTCGGCGGATTTCTCCTCTGAAAAATTGGGCATGTCTGGCGGTCTGGCGGCTATGTTGCCGCCGTCGCCGCCCCGTCGCCGCCTCGTTGCCGCCCGTCGTCTGGGCCTGGCTGGTGCCTGCCTTCGCCCCGCTCCCGAGTTCTTCCTTATCCCTCTGCGGCGCCTGCAACCGCTGTTGTTGCTCCTGTTTCCTCCTCCACCTCCTCCTCCTCCGTCATCGAGCTCGGGCAGGACTATCACAAAGATCGGCGGCCAGCCCGGGAAGGAAGTGAGAAGTGGCGGGCCTTCTCGGAAGGCTCGGGAGGCCTCCAGCCTTCCGAGAAGCTCTCTAAGCCTTCCCCGAAGGGACAGACAACCTTTCAGACGCCTGGGGGGGCTTCTGAGAAGCCCCGTCGCCTTCGTCTGAGAGGGCATTCTCCTTCTCACTCCCCCACCTTGCCCGCCGCCGAACGGGTAAATCGTTCCAGAGCCTTCCAGAACGCTCTCAGAGCGTTCCGAAGGTCGCGGCTCCCGATGCATCCTCCAGAACCGCCGGATCTCAGAGATCCCCGATTTGTCCCCGTCCGATTTCTGTCCCTGTCCTGACCTTGTCTTACGAGCACGGAGGCGTGTTGCATGGCACGTGTGAGGGACTCTGGTGCTTCTTCTTTCTCTCGATGCACTGCTTCTGCGTGACCCTACCGCTGTCGCGGTTCCGTTGGCTCGGACTCGCGCTCCATCGCTCGGGGCCTCCACCCGAGCGATGCAGAGGAGATGGGGCCGTCCTCGCCGACGCTGGCGCGCAAGCGTCCCGCGTGAGGTCGCGCGCAAGCGCCCTCGCTTACGGCGTGGCGTGCCGCGCTGGCAGCCGGCGTAAGCCGCCGTAGAAGGTCGCTGTGCCAACGCTCCGAGCCTGGCCCCCAGTGGCCAAAACATAGCCATATCCACCGCCCCTGGGTCCCCAGGACGTCGGTTCCCAGGCGGTGGATATGGATAAATCCACGCCTCGCAAACGCGCGCAAGACCCGTTTCTTCTCGCCGCCCGCTTCTTCCTCCCCGCCCTGCCGTTGCTGCAGCCGCCCCTCCTCGTCCGTGGCTTGTGTCCCGTTGCAGGGGTCGACCTGCACGGTGTTCTGGCGACCTCGTGGGCCGCTTTCGTTTCGATCCCGTTGTGCAGCAGGGGCAGACTGAAGACACAACTCGCAGGCCTAGAGGTTAACACCAACACCAACATCGGCGGTGTGCCTCCACCGAGGGAAGAAGATCCCGATCTCGGTGATGGTGGCAATAGACTGGCTTCCAAGGTGACCGAAATATTACCACCATTACCGAAATCTAGAATTATCTTCCCCCTATGGAGGCAAACCCCCTGTGTTGGTGTTGGTGCCCATTTCCAAGCCTCTACAGAAAGAGGGACCACGAACACAGAACGAAAAACGGACAACAAAATCGCTGCTGGGGTCGATCCCTGCCCCGCTGCCCTCTCGTGCGACCGCCGCGGCCTCCCCGGTGGATCCTCGTCGCCCGCGCCGGCTCTCGCGCTGCCCGCTCGCCCCCGGAGGTGATCGACATCACGGCCGCGGCAGCACACGCCCAGAAGAAGAAGGGGCAGGCGCGGACGACGGCGTCTGGCCTCCTCATTATCCTCTTCCTCCTCCCCCTCCTCCTCCTCCTCCCCCTCCTCCTCCTCCTCCTCCTCCTCCTCCTCCTCTTCCTCCTTCTCCTCCTCCATTTGACGTTGAGCTGACTTCAATCCCGAGATTGTAGCGTCTGACCTCCTCCTCCTCCTCCTCCTCCTCCTCCTCCGTGCTCTCGCGGATTTCGGAGGCAGGTTTGCAAGCTTCTCTGGCGTCGACTCCCGCCCTGCTCTTCGCCGCCGCCGCTCTCGCCGTGCCTCGGCTAGAGTCTCCGCCCTGCCCCTGCGAGGCGGAAGTGTCCGACCTACTGTTTCGCACTGGTGCGTCTCCGACAGGATCTGAAGGCAGAAGGCCAACAGAAGTACGGCGGATCCGGAGTCAGGGCTCAGGAGTCTGACTTGACAGGTGCAGGCTTCACATGTGTTTGACGATGACGATGGCGTCCTCGTCACCGCCACCGTCATCGCTGAACGGGCCACACCTCCGTATCGTTTCACGTATCCCCCCCCCATCCCCACTGGGCCAATGCATCTCAGCCCCGCCACCCCCCCGCCCCCAATTGGGGACAGGCCTTTTCGAAACAGGGATCTCCAGAGCCAAGAAGGGAGAAACGGTCTGTTTTGACATCCGTACCCAGCGCCCCGATGACGATCACGATGATGATGATGATGATGATGATGATGATGATGATGATGAGGAGGAGGAGGAGGAGGAGGAGGAGGAGGAGGATGAGGAGGAGGAGGAGGAGGATGAGGATGAGGAGGATAAGGATGAGGAGGAGGATGATGATGATGATGATGGGGATGATGCTGATGATGATGATGACGACGACAAGGGTGATGGTGATGCTGATGATGATGACGACGACGATGATGATGATGATGATGCTGATGATGATGATGATGGTGTCGATTGTGATTATGATGATGATGGTGAGGATGATGATGGTGACGATGACGATGATGATGCTGCTGATGCTGATGCTGATGCTGATGAATATGATGATGATGATGATGATGATGATGATGATGATGATGATGATGGTGATGGTGATGGTGATGGTGATGGTGACGATGATGATGGTGATGATGATGACGATGACGAGAATGATGATGATGATGATGATGATGATGATGATGATGATGATGGTGGTGATGATGATGCTGATGACGATGAGGATGACGATGAGGATGAGGATGAGGATGAGGATGAGGATGAGGATGAGGATGATGACTATGAATAGATGATGATGATGATGATGATGAGAAGGAGGAGGAGGATGAGGAGGATGAGGAGGAGGAGGATGAGGATGAGGATGATGATGATGATGATGGGGATAATGGGGATGATGCTGATGATGATGATGACGACGACAAGGGTGATGGTGATGCTGATGATGATGATGACGACGACGATGATGATGATGATGATGATGATGATGATGATGATGCTGTCGATTCTGATTATGATGATGATGGTGACGATGATGACGACGATGACGATGATGATGCTGCTGATGCTGATGAAGATGATGATGATGATGATGATGATGATGCTGATGATGATGATGGTAATGGTGACGATTATGATGCTGATGATGATGACGATGACGATAATGATGATGATGATGATGATGCTGATGATGATGATGATGATGATGATGATGATGATGATGATGATGATGATGGTGATGATGGTGGTGATGATGATGCTGATGACGATGAGGATGACGATGAGGATGAGGATGAAGATGATGATGATGATGATGATGATGACTATGAATATATCATGATGATGCTGCTGCTGATGATGATGATGATGGTGGTGGTGGCGATGATGATGATGCTGATGATGATGATGATGATGATGATGATGATGATGACCCACGCTTCTAAAGGGGTCAGGAGTTTCCCTATGTCCCTCGGACCGAGGCGTTCCCCTATGGTCCTGCGGAGGCAACGCTCGGTCTCGTGCGCCACGGCACACCCACGCAGATTCACCTGAGTGCAGAAAGGCCGCCCTCCGCCCCGGCCGAAGCAAGCTCATCATCACCAACATCAGTATCAGTATCAGTATCCCCATCATCATCATCATCATCATCATCATCATCATCATCATCATCATCATCATCATCATCATCATCCGTTTTGTCTCAAGATCTTTTCGGGGATCCCCGAGAGCGCGCGACTTGGGGCTCTTGCAGCACCCCTGTTTCCTTTCAGTTTCTTCTTCCCGAGTTTGCGTCTTGCCAGTCTTTCCTTCGTGCGATGGGAGACCTCTTCGGCGAGGAGGTCGCGGGGCAGCCTCCGCTCCAACGGGCGCGCGTGGGTGACATCATAGACCTCGATGGTGACGCCAGAGGGGCCCCTGCTCCAGGGACCCCAGGTGGAGGAGTGACGCTCGACCCCGCTTTCGGTCTCGGTCGTGAGGCAGCTGCGATGGTCAATGCGATCAAGGCGGCCCTGAATCCAGTTTGCAGCAGCATCAGACGAGATGTCGAGAACGTACGCACCCAGCTGATGAACATGAGTCTGAAGGTGGATCTGATGACCACCAGAATGGACTCGCTCTCCCGCGTCGACAAGACCGACAAGAATGTGCAGGACCTCATGAGCAGGACAGCCGCCCTGGAGCAGGGCGGAGTTACATCGAATAGTTCAGTGAAGGAAGAGATGTGGGAGGTACCCGAGGTGGTGGGCCTGGTGGCAGTCACCCGGGCACCCCCTATAGTCGTGGACAGGGTTGGGCACCAAAGACACGTCGCCAGATTATTGTTGTGGGTGGTTCTCCGACAGACACCAAAAAGACAGTGACATTGACAGGGATACGTAAGTTTGTGGCGTTGAATCCCCAGTGTCCAGTATGGACGGGACCGCACCTCGTGGAGGACATCTACACACCAGGGCCGTTCGCTTCGTTCGGGAAGATAAAGTTCATATCCTCCCAGAACATGTGGACCTTCCTGAAGGCCCTCCAAGGCCACAAGTTCCAGTTCCAGGGCAATAACCTTTTCCATCATATAGACAGCACGGAGGACGAGACACATGTTAGTAAGAGGACCTCTGCCGCCCGCAACGTCGTCGCGAAACACCTGCAGGAACCGAGCGCCCTCGGCCTAAATCCTACGAGGAACGACATTCTACACGCGGTGCCGTGCGACTGGGACGGGGTTATCGTGCGATTCCGCTCCAGAGACGGCCAGACCACGAGGCGCTACGAGGCGAGCAGGTCCACGGGGCTCTTCGAGGTTTCTTCCCAGGCCGGCGCCGCCGCTTTGAACCTCCGCTATGCACAGCACCTGCAGGACATCAATTCTGGCACGCGCAGAGAAGTGGGGCCCACAGTGTCCCAGGGGCGGTGCTTTACATTACAGGCTATCTCATGGACTGTGCGAAGCACCGAGAATAAATTCAACGTTTGTTCGCACAGACGTGGGGGCGGAGGGGCACTGCGATGTTCTTCTCCTTCAGGAGGCAGTCTGTTCCGAAACCTTCCAGATTAGTGCCATGGACGGCGGCCACATCCAATTTGTTTCGAGCTCCTATGTGGGGCGTAGAAGGACTGCTGTCATCGTTGATCGTTCGTTCGGGTGCGACGTCGACGCTACCTTCAAACAGCGGGGTGAAGCCATATCCGCGGGGCTCAGGTGGGGCTCGCAGAGTATCCTCCTCGTCTGTGTTTATCTACTCGTTTCCATAAGGTGGGCGAATATTGTCAAATTATCGGTCATGTCCATGAATGAATCGGCGAACGCTCGCATGACTACCTAATCATTGGTGTGGATGCCCAGGCTACCGTCGGAAATCGTCAAGGTGCACCGTTGGCGGGGCCTCGCGCCCCCTCTATACGCGATCTCGTCGCCCCCCATTTCCTGGACTTCGTTGAGACCCGTGACCTCGCTCTCCTCAACACCATGGACTCCGTTCTCCAAGGTCGTTGGACTTGTCGCTATGATGATAAGCTTGGCTTCCCAGCTCAGCAAATCGACTACATCAGAGTTTCTCGAGACCTCCTCATCGATCGCCCGATCAAGTTTGACGCGTCCTTGCTTGCGTCCGCGGCAACGGAGTCTGACCGCAGACCGATCTGCGTCGCGCCGCGGAAATTCAAGGTGCAGCTCCCGCCGCGCAGGTTCCGCGCAGGCCGTTCCGCGTCGGGGCGGGGAATGCAAGGAGTGGGGCTCCTTCTTTTTCCAGGACAAGAGCCCGAACCTGAAAGGGGCCCCTGGGCCCGGCACGTCTAAACTGACGGGAGCTTCACCAAGGGGCGCCGGATTCCGAACAGAGTGGGACCAACAGCTTCAGGGATGCGATGCCCCTGCCGTCAGGTCTGAGGCTTTGCTGTTCGCCAGTGGGCCCGCAGCGGACGACCCGCAGCACGAGGCCTTCTTAGGTGCTGCTCGCAGGACCAACGGCGCGGCCGAGATCGCGGCCTCGATCGAGTTCAGTTTTTGGCTTCTGAAAGAGGGGCAGCATCAACTAGCTCCATCGGCTCTACCAGGTACCCGTACGCGATGGTGGTCCGACAGATTCCTGGCCCCTTTTGGAAGCATCTCGCGCGTCCACGTCAACGCGAAATATGCGATCCTAGCCGCCGAGGGCAAGATGCGACCGCACGAAAACGCTATCCTGGCTTATCTCGTTCGGCAGCTTTACCAGCAAGCTCGCAAATACAATCGCGTGGATTTCGTCAGGCACCGCTCGCGCCAGGCCGATAACGTCGCGGGCGATTTCTCGGATTACCTAGCCAAACAAGGATCCAAGCTCGAAGCTCATGTACCGAAGTGGACTCGTCCAGCTCAGGTGGACTGAGCCCAAGAAGATGTTATCCCTGCCGGGTGGCGCCCAGCAGCTCAGTCTACGATTCACGAGCAGATGCAACGCCAACAAATGGCTCGAAGTCAGCTGCCCGTCGCCCCTCATCGGGGACTTCTCGGAGACGACGCTTCCCTCGCCCATGCCGCGCGCGGGCGCAGATGAAAAGAAAAAATAAAACGACCCTGGGCCAGTTCACGAGCGTGGTAGCTAGCGTTGCTCCTCGACGTGGTCGAGGCTGTCCCAGGCGCTCCGGGCGCGGCCCCGCGGGGCCATCCCCTGGCAGCGCGGGCCGCGCATTGATGGCGACATCTGCGCGTGGGGGCGGGGGGCCACACGCGCAAGCACCTAGCTGAGGAGCTGCGTCCAGCTAGACGGCAGATCTCCAGAGCGGTCATCGGCAAAACTGAATGAGGCCCTGGGGGCGAGACGATTCCCGGTCGAAACCCAAAGACCGCCCCCGAATCCCCGAGCTGAACTGGGCCCTGGACGACGCTACCTCGACGGCGACGACGACTCGACAGCAACCAAAGATACGAGCGGATTTCTTTTCGGTGCTTTTAGGAAACGAGGCCCCTTCGCCCTCGTCTTCAGCGCCCCCGGCCCCGCCCGCGTCGTCGACGAAGGGCCCGCCGTGGCTGCGACGTCACTGGGGCCCGTCCGCCTCGAATGCTCTCAGAGCTCTGGATCGTGGGTGGGTTCAGGATGCGCTATTCAAAATGAAGATGGGTAGGCGGGGATCTAAGCTGGATGGGGCGGCGGTGGAGGTGCTAGCGCAGCTGCCCGAGCAGGCTTTTGAATGCGTTGCGGAATGGCCCCGACACCGCCCCCTGAACTCTCGGGGGGGGGGGGGGGGGCGGGGGCAGGCCGACGGCGCGCGGGGGGCCCGGGCGATAATTCTTCTCACCGGGGCCGGCTTCGCAAAGACTGGGGGCATCGCGGACTTGCGACCCGCCGCGCCACTGCCAGTGATGTGCACGTGGCATAGCCGCGCACTGCTACTTCTACTTAGTCCAGAACAAAAGCAATACTCGACGTGCCAGTTTGCTTGCAGGACATGTTTCCAGGCCGAAGAAGTGAGATTATCCTCATGCAGCTTTTTGAGAAAGGCAACTAGTGGGACCCCGAAAGACCTCCTCTTCACGATCGCGGGTGGCATCCTGAAGGCCCGCGACTACAGATAGAGGGGGAGTAGCTATAGCGGGGGCTAAACGCGGAATGCCAAAGATGCGATTGGCGGGCTGGTTTAGAGAGATTGGCAAGATGGCTGTGACTGTCTCCCTGGGCGGCCTCGCATGTTCTGCCCCGGTGGGGCGCGTTCGTTCGCTGGTGTAGGGGCGCCCTGCAGCTCCTCTCCTTCTAAAACCTACGTCTCGACAGCCTGATCGTGATTTTCGTCAGGCGGCGCGAGAAATACAAGCGGGGCGTCCGCTGGCAAGTTTCCCCCGACCCTCCGAGGACCTCTGTTCCGATCCTGTGTTTCGCGGGCAGTTTCTGGGCCCTTGGCCGCGCCCGAAGGGAGATGAAAATCACGGCGGAAAGCTGGCGCCAGATTTGAGGGGGGGAGGCTGCGAGGTGGACCTCGCAGAGTGCCAATGGTCCAGCACGTCTTTTGCCTCGGCGCACTGATGGGACGAATCTGTCAGCACCCGGGGCCAAGAGATCACCGCAATCCCGAGAAACGAGGGCATCAAAGTTTCAGGGGCGATGCTTTCACGCTGGGGGCGTGACGAGACGGCCATGGAGTGCAGAATGCCCCAGGCTTGGAAGACTTGGTTACAGTGGCGCTCGGTCTTCTGCCAGCGCCACTCACCCGTGGGGAAGCGGCTCCTCTTGTGCGACAGCATCGCGCGCAACGGTCTCTTTTGGGGGGCCAAAGGGTGGGCGCCCAGAACCAGTTCGCAGAGCTCAGAGGCGCCCAGGACACCATGCGCAGAAGAGTTTTCGGTTCCAGAAAGACTTCGGAAGAGCCCTGGGGCCGGTTCATGCACCGTGCGCGTGGAAAGATCAACACGATGAGGGAAAGACTCGATATCCTCGACTGGGACGACTATCTAGAGACAGTACAGTATCGGTGAGCAGGACATCTTGAACAAATGAGTGAGAGCGACCCCGCCCGCCTGACCCCACAGGTCCCCCATTTTCGCGATGCCAGGTTCCTTCGTCGGCAAGAGGCGGCCCGTACTCGCGGCCGACAAGGCCACCCGCGTAAGCTTCGCACTTGGAGGTGGGAGTCCTTTCTTTCTCGCTGTCCCCACCTCACCCAACCATGGAACTTTGTTGCGCGATCTCCAGAGCTTTAGTACCATAGCATGAAACAGTTTTATAATGACGTTGGGTTGCGCACTGTCTGCACGGTGTATCATTGTAGTCCGCCGCTTGTCCCAAATCTCGTCAGGGCCGAGACCCGTCTCGAGGATCATACCTACATCATCATCATCATCATCATCATCATCGTCGTCGTCGTCGTCGTCGTCGTCGTTGTCGTCGTCGTCACCATCAGCACCATCTTCGGGCGGAGAGCCCCCTCGCCGAGGAGGAGGGGCGGGAGGCAACATCCGCGGACGACCTGTGCGCACCGTGGCAGCGTTGGCGTCTCCGGAGGCGCAGTCGATCCTCGACCTTCGGAGGGCGCGCGCGGTAGGTTCGTGTCTTGTCGACCGGCGGCGGCCCCGCCAGCGGCGTTCAACGTTGAACGCCGCGGGCGACCCAGAATCTTTCGATGTGGAACGATTTGGACGTTTCTGTAACGGCCGATCGTTCAAGGTTGAACGATCCCCGCGGTGGCAGAAACCAGCGCTGGGGTCGGCACGGCGCGAACCTGCCGTAACGGGGGGGCGGTACATGGGTCAAGCGTGCAGCGTATCGGCTCAGCGGTGAGGGCGGCCATAAAGCCCACGTGAGAGGTCCCAAGTGTCAACGGCCAGAAAAAACGCATGACAGATTTGCGCCTTGATCTGCAGTGTCGTCACACATCGGGGGGGCAGCGAAGGCTGCCGAAAGGGGACCCTTCAGGGCCCCTCAGAAGGGGGGCCTTTTCGGGCCCAGAAAGGGGGCCCTGCAGGGCCCGAAAGGGGCACATCCCCCCCCCCCACACGCCATTTATCCCCCCCCCAGTAATTGGCGCCCAACGACCTCGGAATGGTGCGGCGAGTGGTCTTCGGCCCTCAAAGCCACAGAACTATGCACCGTGCTGCGCTGGAGCGTGGCCCGAAGGGAGTCCAGGCATTCGGCGGCGAACCCTAGGGGAGAATTGGAAAGGGGCGGGCATTCTTATTAGGCTGGGAAGTGGGAAATCCCCCGGCCTTCTGAGAAGTTCTCTGAGCCTTCCCCGAAGAGACAAAAAACCTCTCAGAAGCCTGGGGGGTCGCCTTCTTCTGAGAGGGCATTCTCATTCTCACTTTCCCACCTCGCACGCCGCCGCAAGGATAAGTCGTTCCAGGGCATTCCAGAACGCTCTCAGAGCGTTCCAAAGGTCGGCCCGATGCATCCTCCAGAATCGCCAGATCTCAGAGATCCCCGATTTCCCCCGTCCGTTTTTTGTCCTCGTCCTGGCCTCGTCGGTCCTCGTCCTTGTCACGCCACCGAGACATGGTACTGTGCATTTGTCGCAGTGCTCAGTGCAGGGTTGGAGGCGGAAGAGCGCAGGCGTTTGTGGTCTACAGGGACATCTCTTGCGCGACCAACGCCCTGAGAGCGCTGCAGGGGCTCTCCCGATGCCTCGGGGGGAGCGCGCACAGAAGGAGGAGGAGGAGGAGGAGGAGGAGGAGGAGGAGGCGGAGGAAAAAGTACTGGTACTGCTACCCTTACCTGTTTTTCCTCCTTTTGGGGGCCTGGCTTCGCTTCGAGTTTCAGGTCAGATAGCACCCCAGGAGCGGTCCGGGTAGTAGCAGTATCGGTACATGTTGATTTCCCTAGAGGAGGCGGTGGAGAAGGAGGATAAGGAGGAGGAGCATGAGGGAGAGGAGGAGGAGGAACAGGAGGAAGATGAGGAGGAGGAGGAGGAGAAGGAGGAGAAGGAGGAGAAGGACGAGGAGGAGGGCGTTGGTGAGCAGATTCCCGCACGCGTGACCCGCTCTTGACCAGGGCCATCAAACCAGAGGGAGGAGTTAACGTCGGTGAGGTCTTTGGCAGCTCGCAGCCGTCGGCATGGGCCCATGAATTGCCGTCGTAATCAGAAGTCGGCGGAGCCATGCATTCTCAGCAGTCGGAGCTGAACTTCCTGGCACGTGAGTTGCAAGACCGAAATGAACGGCTTTGCTTCTACGTGGGGCCGCCCACCGGGCCTGCGCCAGAAAGAGACTCCTCCTCCTCCTCCTCCTCCTCCTCCTCCTCCTTGCGTCTCGATAGGAACCGCGTCTTCAACAGATGGACTACGGAACGCTCAGCCTGCGGGGCCGACCAGGCCCGTGCGTATTCGGATGCTCTGCGACGGCGGTCGATTCAGTGGAACACCATTTCCCGTGTCCCGTGTGGATCGCTTGGCAGCGCGGCCGCCCTGGACAGCCGAGCTCGCACCGCGGTCTTGCGCGCGGGCTGCTGGGCGTCGACACGGACGATGCGACCTCGTGCACGCCGGCGGCCTGCACGCACGCGCTCTGCCGCGCCGCCGGCGCGGTTGCGACGCCGCACTGCACTTCCGGGAAGCGATCGGGGGCCCCCGGGGCCCCTTTGATGCGACAGTGCACGGGCCGGCTGTGGCATCGAGGCCTGCCGCGTGGGCACGCCCAGGCACGGCGACCCGTGCCGCGCGGGCGACTGCTGTCGCAGCGGCGTGCTCGGGACGGGGGACACGGTGAACGTCGCGCACGCCGGGTGCACGCCGCCGGCTTCGACGGGGCTCGACGGCGAGCTGCGGGCGAGGTTCTCGAACGCCGTGGGCGCGCCACCTTCGTGCACCGCCAGTGCCTTTGCCGACCCCCGCGCCCTCGGCCCATCCTTCCTTTTCCCTGCGGCCACGCCTCACGCGCTTAGTGATTCTGCAGGCTGCTCCCGCTGCCTGGGTCAGGGGCTTTCCGCCCGAGGCCCGTGGATGCTTTACAGGGGGTGCGGCAGGTTCGTGTCGTGCCGACCAGCGGCGACCCCGCCAGCGGCGTTCAGCTTTGAACGCCGCGGGCGACCCAGAATCGTTCGATGTGGAACGATTTGGACGTTTCGGAAACGGCCGATCGTTCTGAAGGTTGAACGGTCCCCGCGGCGTCAGAAACCAGCGCTGGGGTCGGCACGGCACGAACCTGACGTGATGGGATGGAAAAAAACTCCTCTTCGTCCTGCTGCTCCTCCTCCTCCTCCTCCTCCTCCTCCTCCTCCTCCTCCTCTTCCTCCTCCTCCTCCTCCTCCTCCTCCTCCTCCTCCTCCTCCTCCTCCTCCTCCTCCTCCTCCCTCGTCGTCCTCGTCCTCCTTCCTCTGTCGTCCTCCTCCTATGCCGTCCTCATCTCCACCCAGCCTGACCAGGAGGCAGTTCTGCCCCGTGGGGGGGGCGCGACGGCACGAAGTTTGTCTCGCTTCGCGCTTCGAGCACGGCGAAGCGCGAAGGTAGGTGACCTGGGAGACGGGGAGGGTGGGGTCGGGCATTCCTTCCTCTCAGCATCGTCAGGCCTGTCCCCATCCCCAGTGGGCCAAGGCTCCTCAGCGCCACCGGCCTGCCCTCTCGAGGTGGGGCCTGGTGTCGCGAAGCCCGACGGAGACGGCGTGTGTCCCCACGTGTGCAGGGAGGTGGGCTTGGTCGGACAGCCAGTGGGGATGGAGAGAGGTCTAAAGATGCTGGCGCCGTCGAGGGTGCGAAGTTATTCGCGCTTAGCGGTTGGGCTCCGATTCCTCCTCATCCTCCTCCTCTTCTCCCCTGGGTGGCGGCACGAGAGCGCGAAGTCGTCCGCGCTTCGCGCTTCTCGTAGCGCGAAGCGCCTTGTTAGGCGCCCTTGTTGATTTTCTCGCCCTCCTCGCGAGTGTGAGCCCAGTTGCAGTAACAATGCGCGCCGACGCCGCCTTGGCTTCCGCACGGGAAGCTTCCGCGAGGCGCCGGCGCGCGTGGCGGCCGCCAGCCGCGCGTTCCCGCGCCGTTGCTCCGCGATCTGCCCCGCCCGCGCGTGGGCCGGCTCGACTCCTCGTTCGCCAGAGGGGATCTGCCCTGAGATCCCGGCGTTCCATGCTTGCTCGTGCTGGGCGGCTCTGCCCGGCTTCGGGCACCGGGGCCCGCAGAGATCGAGGCGGCCCGAAGAATGACGCAGGCAGGCGGGGTCCTGGGCCCTGGCTCGGACAGGACACTCCACGCGCGATGTGCTTCGTTTCTCTGGGGGGCGGCCAAGAGGGGGGGGTGATGACTAGGGGTTGGTGGATACCATGGCGTGGGCCATGATACTTCCCCAGATTTCATGGCGCCTCTTCTTGTTCCAACACGTCCCCGGCCCCCCCCCCCTGGGCCGCGCACGTGCCGCTGGCCGTGATGTGCGCCCCCCCCTCTTGGACGCCCCCCTCTTGGCCGCCCCCGATTCTCCTTCGCTGCGCCGGACCTCGGGCCCCGCGGGCCCCCTGCCCACGTGGAGCCTGGCGCCCGGCGGGCCGGCCAGGCACGGCTCCGCCAGCCCCTGGCTGCCCCGCCGGCCTGCCGCTTTCGCCTGCTCGCCCCGTCGTCTCGCCGGCCCGTTGCGGCGGCCGGGGCGGCGGCGCGGCAGCCTAGCCGGGGGGGCGGCGCGGCAGCCCAGGGGGGCAGGGCAGGCGAGGCTCGGCGCCCGCCGCCCCGCTGCCTCGGAGGAGCGGGGGCTCTGGACGTGAGCAGCCCTCGGTGCCCTGGGGTTCCAGGGCGGATGGGTGGAGCTGGTGGCCCAGTGGCACGCGGGGCCGGCAGGAGGTCCAGGGCAGCACCTCGCGCCGGTTGCAGCAGTCGTCGGCTCCCCTCCCGCCAAGCCCAATCCCCTCAGCTCTCCTGCCCCAGGGCCCCCCCCGTCCCCCATGCGAGGGGGATGAGAAGAGAGGGGGGAGGAGGGTCGGTAAAGGAGAAGCAGGAGAAGGCGGGGGAGGATGTAAGAGTAGGAGCTGAGGAGGAGGAGGAGGAGGAGGAGGAGGAGGCTGGAAAAGAAACAGAAGCGGGGGAGAGGGGAGAAGGAGGGCGAGGAGGAGCAGCGAGAAGAGGGGGAGGGAGGAGCCTGGGAGCCAGGGAGCGAGGCGGGAGGGACGGGAGCACGGGCATGGGCGCGGCAAGAGAGAGAGAGAGAGAGAGAGAGAGGGAGGGGCTCGGACGGCGCTGATGGGGCGGCCCCAGGTTCCCTTTTCTGGACAAGCCGATGCGCATCGCGTACGCCAGGCAGCGGCGCCTGCCCGCCAGTGCGCTCGTTGTGGTGCGTCCCATAGCTATGGGACACACCAGCGAGCGGGCACGGCATAGCTGTGTGTCCCATTAGCTGTGCCTATTATGTTGACTATATGTGTGCTACATGCTACAACACATCTCTCTCGGCCATCCCAGAGGGCCCCTCCCGACGTGCCTCGCCGCCCCGGGGCTCCGGCGCCCGGCGCTCGGCGCCCCGCGCGCACGAGCGCGGCGCTCCCGCCCCGGCAGCGGGAGGGGGGCGCGCACGAGGCGGGGCACGCCGCGCCACGAGCGGCCGCCCCCCGCCCCGGCCCAGAGGCGGACGAGGGGGGCGAATAGCCCCAAGGAAGCGAGCAGAGGTCCGATCGGACGCCTCAAAGCGTCACGCCCCGCTCGTGAGGACGGCGACACTGCAAAGCAGGCCTGCCATGGCGAGCAACGCTGGCGGCGAATAGCCCATGGGGAGAGCAATGCATGCATTCGGGTGCGCCGAGCAAGTTGCCGGGGGCCCGAGGCGGGGCACCGAGGGGGTGTACGATGTGAGAGAGCCGCGAGGGCAGGGGGCGGGGGAGCGGTCAGAGAGGCCACTGCCCGGGCGGGGGTGCCACGCTCAGTGCAGAACGAGGGCGTAGGGCGGCTGGCTGAAAGCTCCGAGCGGTGGCTGCTAGGAGCTGGCCCGCGCTGGCTGTATGTCTTCGAAAAGGCTCCCGGGCGACTGCGTGTAATGCCCGCCCTTGGGCTATTCGCCCCGCCATCGTCGCCGCCGATTGGCCCCGGGGCACGCCTTTGCACGGCACTCGGAGGAGGAAGAGGTGGCCCATACTGCTGGCCTCCGCCCGTTTTCCCTTTTTCAGGCGATCGCAACCATGGGTCAGGGGGGCGTGGATTAGCGACGGGCCCCGTTTCCATTGGAAATCGCGGATTTCCGCCGCCGAATGAGGCGGCACCGGCCGCATTTTGGGGATGGCACCCTCCCCCGATCCATGGATTTGGCGACCGCGCATCAAGAAACCACATGCTTTTCGTCGGGGTATCCTGGGTTTCTTCGCTCCTCGCGCTGCGCGGTGACTTCCCGCAGACGTTGAAGGGGCTGCTACGTTCAGGGTGCTCGCACGGGCTCTCAGGGTTGGGTTTCTTGCGAGGGTTTCTTGCGGCCGCGCCCGCACTGTACCCCATACTGCTGACCTTCGCCCGTTTCCCCTTTTGTGGGTCTCCCTGGGAGGCTGGCCACCGCTGGATTCGCCTCGCAATGCTGGTCAGAACGGGCCCCCGGAGAGGTCCGGGGAGTGGCGGTATCGGTACCGTTTGGTGGTTTCCCCAGAGCGTCCCGAAACGCTCTCAGAGCGTTCCGGAACTCCTTGATGTGCCTGTTGTTTCTCGGTTTGGTGCATACGTGGCGTCAGCCTGCCGCGGATCGCAGCGGGCATTGGTTCTGTTCAGCCCGTGGGTCTCTGCAGTGGGCCACCAAGACCTCGTGCGCGGGTGGCGGTCGAAACAAGCGTTGGCTACTGCGCAGGATGCGCTGCCGATTTCGAGTTGCGCTATGAACGCGGAAGGGGTTATCTCGTGTGGGCGGCGCTCTGTCACACCGGGCTTTTTCAGGCGCGAGCGGGCCTTGCAGGCCAGCGCGCGCGAGCTTTTTGTTCAATATTCTCGATCGGTTGAGCGTGTTTTTTTGTCAGTCAGTGTCTTGCCCACCCTCTTTTACCATCCTCATGTCCCCCATCCTCCTCGTATCCTTCCCTTTGAAACCATTGTGTTCGACCTCCGCTAATGTTTTCTTCTGCCTCCTTCCCTTCCACACCCCTCGCCATCCCTCCTTTCCCTCCTCGTCGCCGTTCTCATCCCCGTCCTTCTCCTCATCTTCCTCCTCCCCCACACTTTTGGGTTCCTCCGCCTCCTCGTCCTCATCCTTCGTTCACCTCCTCCCAACCCCCATTCCTGCCCTGCTCGTCGTCCTCCTCTTGTTCTCATCCGCGCCCCCCCCCCCTCGCGCCGGCAGCCAGCAGCCGGCAGTCGGGCCTCCGCCCCCCAGGACCAAGTCGGACGTCGTGGCCCTGGAGGACGGGACCTACAAGCCCAGGGTTAAGGGGGAGCCGGCCAAGCCCGAGCCGAAGAAGGCGCCGGGCAGCGTGCGAGAGTGCCAGAGGGGGAGGGGGAGGAGGAGCGAGGAGGAGCCAGGAGGAGGAGCAAGGAGGAACGAGGAGCGACGATAAGGAGCGAGAAAGACGAGTAGGAATGAATACTTGGGTGATGATGATGCTGATGCTGATGCTGCTGCTGATGATGATGATGATGATGATGATGATCATCATCATGATGCTAATGATGATGCTAATGATGATGCCTATGATGGATGATGCTGATGATGATGATGCTGATGATGATGCCTATGATGATGCCTATGATGGTTATGATGCTGATGAGGATGCTGCTTGTGCTGATGATGAGGAGGAGGAGGACGAGGACGAGGACGAGGACGAGGACGAGGACGAGGACGAGGACGAGGACAACGACGATGTTGATGGTGATGATGATGCTGATGATGGTGATGATATGATGATGCTGACGATGCTGACGATGACGACAGTGCTGATGATGACGATGATGATGTTCCTGATGACAATAGTGATTGTGGCGCTGCTAATACTGGTGATGGCGATGACGATCACGATGGAAATGATGATGCTGACCAGAATGCTAATGATGATGCTGATGCTAATGATGATGATGATGCTGATGCTGATGATGATGTCTATGATTAGTACGATGACCATGACACGTATGATGATGATAATAGTAATGATGGTTATGATGATGATGGTGGTGATGCACATGATTATTATTCTGCTGCTGATCAGTATGATTATGATTATGATGACGAATGTGCTGATGATCCTGATGATGATGCTGATGAAGATGTTGCTGATGACGCTGTTGCCGCCGCTGATGCTGCTGATGATGATGGCGATGCTGATGATGATGATGATGATGATGATGATGATGATGATGATTAGGAGGAGGAGGAGGAGGAGGAGGAGGAGGAGGACGAGGACGAGGACGAGGACGACGACGGCGGTGCTGACGATGTTGATGATGTTGATGATGGTGATTTTGATTCTGCGGATGATGGTGATCATGATGATGATCATGATCTTGATGTTTATGATGATGATGATGATGATGATGATGATGATGATGGTGGTGATGATGATGATGATGTCGACGACGACGACGATTATGATGGTGATGATGATAATGATGATAACGGAAATGATGAGGACGAGTAGGATTATGTTGCTAGAGGATATGATGATGACGATGATGCTGCTGATGCTGTTGAATATTATGCTGCTGATGATTACGTTGATGATCATTATGATGATACTGATGGTGATGATGACGATGCTGATGACAATGATGATGATGATGATGAGGATGATGATGATGCTGATGATGATGCTGTTGATGATGATGACGACGACGATAACAATAGCGACAAGGACGACGACGAGGACGACAATAACGAATACAACGACGATGACGATGATGGTGATGCTAATGATGCTAATGATGCTAATGATGCTAATGATGATGATCATGATTATGATCCTGATGATGATGCTGATGATAATGATGATGCTGCTGCTGATGATGATGCGAAGGACGAACGCGATGATGATGATGATGATGATGATGATGATGATGATGATGATGATGATGATGATGATGATGATGCTGGTGATATTGGTGTTGATGTTGTTGATGATAATGACGACCATGCTGATGATGATGCTGATGATCATGATGATGGTGATGATAATAAAGATGATGATGCTGATGATGATGACGGTGATGATGATAATGAGGAGGCTGAGGAGGAGGAGGAGGAGGTGGAGGAGATGATAACGAGCAGGAAGAGTGGGGGGAGGAGGAGGAGAAGGAGGAGGAGGAGGAGGAGAAGAAGGAGGAGCGAGGAGGATGAGTAGTAGGAGGATGAACGAGAAGCGAGGGAGGAGGAGGAGGAGGAGGACGAGGAGGAGGAGGAGAAGGGAGCGGGCCGATGCCGTGCAGCTGCCATGCATGGCGGTGTCCGTGGCGCTGGCCGGGCCCAGCAAGACGCATGACTTTCCGGCGTGCGGGCGCGCCTGGCCCTCTGCTGACGGGCCCCAGGCGCCAATCGTGGGCAGGCGGCTTTGCGACGACGCTTGCGACGGGTGCGGGTTGGGCTCTGCAGAATTTCGAAAAACCCCGACCTGTCAATCAACCAGCCCTCTAGCACTCGATATTCGCACGGGCGCGGGCACGGATTCTGGCGAGAGCCTCCGTTTGAAAAAATGCAGCCCCTTTTCCACCTCTGGCCGCTTGAGCTTAATTTTGAGAAGGAGCCGCCTTCCATGCGTGCAGCTGTGGCGTAGTTCCACACGCCAGGCCACGGAGAGCCTTGTCAAGTTTCCGATCCTACATAAGCCGGAAGCAGGAGCCCAATCTTGAAAAGGAGGCACCACCCGCTTGAGCAGTGCAGTTCGAGGACGATGGCCCCATTCTGAAAAGAGATCCCCTCCATCCCTGTAGCTGCTTCGGACTTTTGAATGAGCGCGGCTCTCAGGCGAGGGCCGCGGTTTTGAGACCCTCCCGCCTCCACTGGTGTAACAGCTGGAGTGTGCGAAAAGAGAACTTGCGCGACGCTAGGGCCAGAACCCTCCATGTTACTGGCGGGATGCGTAAAACAAAGGTGCGCAGTGCGAAAGGCTAAGGCGAGTGGAAGGCAACCCGACCTCCGTCCGTCTTCCTGTCGGAGATGTGCAGCTTTGGCGAACATAATGTAAGCAAGCACCAGGCGAGGCCCCCGTCGCACCCCGCTAGCGCGCGTGGCGATGCGACAAAGAGGAGCCATGCCAACAGCAAGAGGAGGTTAGGAGGAGAAAGCCGAGGAGAATGAGGAGGAGGAGGAGCAGCAGGAGGAGCAGCGGGAGGAGCAGCATGAGCAGGAGGAGGAGGACGACGAAGACGAGGACGAAGATGAGGACGAAGACGAGGACAAGGGATGAGGAGGAGACGGAAAAGGGGGAGAAAGAGGAGGCGGAGGAGGAGGAGGAGGAAGAGGGAGAAAGAGGAGGGAGGAGGAGGAGGAAGAGGAGGAGAAGGAGGAGGAGGAGGAAGGAGCAGGAGGCGGATGGACGTGGAGGACGAGGAGCGAGAGAGCGAGAAAGCGCCCCCGCCAGGCGCCCCAGCCGGCGAAGCCCAAGGGCGCCCCGGCCCCGGCGAAGGCTGCGGCGCAGGCGAAGATGATGGCGCACCCGGGCGCCGCGCCCGGCCGCTCCCGGGGGGCGGCCGGCGCGGGCGGGCAGGGCTCCGGGGGGCGTCCGGGGGCGGGGCGTGTCGGGGGCACCGGCGGCACCTGGGCGCGCGCACGCAGACCTTGATGGCCCGAGCTCGCGGCGCCGTCGCCTCCCCGCCTCGCTGCGGCCGCCTCGCGCCTCGGCGCGTCCTCTCCTCTCCCCGGGCTCCGCCGGCTGTTGGCGCGCCCTGCCGCTGCTCGACCGCTGTCTGACCTTTCTCGCGGCCGCTGGCCAGGAAGTCCCATCGGGGCAGCGTTTAGGGGAGGGGCTGGGCATCGCTCGGACGTGTGCATTTTCCCTTCGGCGAGGACCATCGAGGAGCATCCTTGATCATTTGGCGGAAAAACCACGCACGAAACCGAAAAAAACACAGGGAATGGACGTCCGAGCGATGGCCAGATGGGGCAGCGTTTAGGGGAGGGGGGGACAGGCCCAGGGGGGGACGCATCGGCTCCCAGTCGCCCAGGGATCGCCGATGGAGGGTCGAGGCTTCCCTCCACTTGAGCCTGTCCCCCTGGTCGTGGCCCCTCACCGTGGAGGAGGGGGGGCGTCGAGGAGGCGGACGCACGGTCTGGATTTACTGCGCACTTGTCCCGAATTTTGAATGCGTGTGCGATGCATGTTCGGAGTGATCTGCCATGCTTTGGCTCAAGGGAGAATAGGGGTATCGCCGCCATCCCGAGATGGTATTGGAGCCTGGTTCGTTCCAGGGGCCGCTCTTAGCCAGAAGAGATCTCAGATATAGCAGCCAGCCGCCATGGAGGAGCATGTGCAGGCAGATGCACACGAGACTGCAGAGGTTCGAGGAGCAGCTGCAGACGCAGCGGGGCACGCTCAACGACCAGTAGCAGCCCATCGGCTCGGAACGTCAAGCGCTTCGGAAAGCAGCTGAACAGGTTCGGTCTGTGAGAGGCGATCGCCAAGAGCATCAGCATAACCAAGGGGCGATTCTCGGACGCTTGGATGACAGATTTGATAGACAGTAGGCACCTCGGGAGAGCACGGCATCCGTGGACACATGATTATTGGGCAAGCCATCGACACTCTCAGGCGACACGGGCGAGAATGGCACGCCTCGAGACGGAATCGCGTTGACTGGGTGGTCGTTGGTGTTGAAGACATACTGCCAGTCCGTAGACCCGGGGCTGTCGGAAATGTGGAAGAAGCGTCAGTCGATCGATTCGGACGAGTTGGACAATGAAGAGCTGGACAGCCAAGCTGAAGGTGCATCAGCGGCAATATTCTACATACTGGCGTTGCAGTGTAAGGAGAAGGCGCTTGGCATCGTGCAGTCGGTGCCCGAGCGAGCCGTATTCCAAGCGTGGCATCGCCTGCGCCAGGAGTTCGAGCCGAAGGTAGCGAGTCGTTTCCATGGCATGTTCTAGGCCAGGCGCTATATCCGTAAGGGCTTCGCCCCCAGCCGCCGGCCCCCTCTCTCGGAGAATGGGCCATGGAAGAGCTAAGTCATGAGGCCTTGGCGCGGTCGTGAAGCAGTATCGAAACTTCATGCGAAGCCGATTCGCAATCAGCAAAACCAACTGATCACAAGAGGGGTTACCACACCTGGCGATTGGTAAGACGTGTATGGTTTACGGGCTTGGTTACCACACCTTGCGATTAAAGGGCCGAGGTAGTTCTCGCAGTTTGGGTTACCACGCCTTGCGATGGATCTGCGTGAGGGGAGGCACCGAATTTCAGAAATGTTGCAAATCCCGTGTGTTTTTGGACCCTGACCCCGCGGATCTGCGTGAGGGGTGGCACCGAATTTCAGAAATGTGGCAAATCCCCTGTGTTTTTGGACCCTGACCCCGCGGATCTGCGTGAGGGGTGGCACCGAATTTCAGAAATGTAGCAAATCCCTTGTGTTTTTGGACCCTGACCCGCGGATCTGCGTGAGGGGTGGCACCGAATTTCAGAAATGTGGCAAATCCCCTGTGTTTTTGGACCCTGACCCCGCGGATCTGCGTGAGGGGTGCAACCGAATTTCATGAACGAATTTCAGAAATGTGGCAAATCCTGTGTGTTTTTGGACCCTGACCCCGCGGATCTGCGTAAGGGGTGGCACCGAATTTCAGAAATGTGGCAAATCCTGTGTGTTTTTGGACCCTGACCCCGCGGATCTGCGTGAGGGGTGGCACCGAATTTCAGAAATGTGGCAAATCCCATGTGTTTTTGGGGGGACCCTGGGACGCCAGGCGGTCTGCGAGGAGGGGTGGGCACCGAAATTGTCAGACATGTGGCAAATCTCCTGGGTTTTTTGGTCCCTGACCCCGCGGATCTGCGTGAGGGGTGGCACCGAATTTTAGAAATGTGGCAAATCCCCTGTGTTTTTGGACCCTGACCCCGCGGATCTGCGTGAGGGGTGGCACCGAATTTTAGAAATGTGGCAAATCCCCTGTGTTTTTGGACCCTGACCCCGCGGATCTGCGTGAAGGGTGTCCATTTCGAGCCCCCCCAGCAATTCAGACAACGCGCCCAGGGGGTGCTAAAAAGCCGGTTTGGGCCTCCCCCCGCTCGCGCGGTCAATCAACCAGTTACAGTAACCAGCAATAAGCATATGTAACACTGGAAACTACAAGCTACAACTGGCACAGGAAACTGCGAATCCCGCTCCTCGCAGCCTGGTGGCCCCGCAAGGGGGCCGGCGGATTCCAGCATGGTAGACGATGACCCGATCAAAGCGATCGTGACGTGGGAGCAGAGGCTCAAGAGGTGCGAGGGTCCGACGGCGCAGCAGCTGCCAGCAAGTATTCTCAAGAGTGTGCTCAGTAGGAGGAGAGCCCCTGTGGCGTTCAGGGACCACTTGATGTTGAACGCGACGAGGTTGGAGGCATGCCGGTTCGTTCGGTCATGTCAGAGGTCATTAACTACCCGAGGGCTCGGCCAGCGGTTCATGTGAAGGATGGTCCACCGGCAATGCACATCAACACTCTAAGTTCTAAGCTTTGCTCGCGACAAGGGTAAGGCTGGGCGCGGCACGGACAAAGACGAGCGAGGCGGCAGAAGCATTACAGGAGGGGCCAACGCAGCAAACGAGCCGCGCAGCTACTGCACACGAAGGGCCGCAAACCCAAGGAGCGCAGGCAAGCGGACGCGGAGACCAAACCAGGCAAGGTCACGAAGGACCAGCTGCGCGAGATCAGCAAAAGCAAGGGGGAGAGCGGCACAGGAAAGGACGCGGACAGCAGGGAGGACGAGCTAAAGAGCGGCGTGGCAGTTCCCGAGGTTCGCGACGACGCTTCCATCTTCGCCTTGGAGGCAAACCTCCGCGATGGCGCGGAGGGAGACCTGATGCCGATCATCAACACCGACAGCGGGCGCACATCAACGCGGAGGACAAGGTGGAGGTATCGGTGGGTAGTTGTCCCCCTGCCTTTGCGCCCAGAGTCGAGGAGGGAAGCGGGCAGGCCCTGTCCTTCGACGAGCAGACGGGCCACCGCTCACAAGCAACGCCAGCAGTGCGGCCGCCGTGCAAAAAGGTGGGAGCCGGCAGGCCGATCCAGGGGGGGCTTCGACGCTCGCGACGTCCACCGCGCCGCCGCCCCGTGCAGCGCATATTCGAACTGTGCTGCCATCCGTTGGGCCCAAGGCGCGGCGCGATGCCAACGTTGTAAAACACGCGGACAGCGACTTCTGAGAGTAACCCAGCAGCAGTTTCCGGCGCCACGGCGCCACCGCCGCAGCTCTTTAGAGGGCCGTCTTCCGCGACGGTTGCCGGCGCCCGCCCGCGTCGGCTCAAGGTGCAGCACAGGTCTCGCCATCCTCGGCGCATTCCAAGGTTTCGCGCGGTGGCTCGCCTGGCGCAGGTTGGCCCTCGCGCGACTCCCAGCTTGAATGGTACATCATCGAGGAGGGGGGCGCCGATGCAGGGGCGCATCGCCGTCGGAGGGGGGAAGGGGGAGTTTCTGCTGGCTCTTTGGGCTTTCCCGCCCCGGGGCGCCCTCGGCTGGCCGCGGCTTCGGGGGTGCCCGGCCTCGTCCCGAGCGGCCGTCGGAGCCCCGAGGTATGATCCGAAAGCCACCGGGCGTGGAAGGGGGAGGCGGGTGGTGATGAGGGGGGGTGTGCACGTCTGTGTGTATGAATCCGTAAGCCTGGAGAGGGACCTGGATCTTGAGGCGACGCGCAAAGAGACCTCTGCTGATCGCAGGCAGCGAGTGAATCACACGTTTGCCGAGCGCCCCGGGCTTTGAGTTACCCTTGTAAAGTCCATGTCCCACGCTGCGGGACCAATATAGAGGGGCCAGGTTGGTGCGCCTGATCTCAGTGAGCCCGAGCAGCATCAATTCCTTGAAAATCTTCATACACACAGGAGGAGATGCGAAGCCCAGTCCCTGTCGCCCAGGGAGCGTCTCCTTGTCCGCCGACATGCACAGGTCCCAGATCTCAGCGGGAGCGGTGTTCATGGGGACGACCCGACGCTTGGACGTCCTGCGGAAATACGGGATCAGCGCCGCGTAGTCTTCCGCAGCACGGTAGGTTCGTTCACTTTCATCAGCAGCGGAAAGGGGAGTGCGAGTGAGAGAGTCTCGCCGTTGGCGCCAAGCCGTCCAGTCCAGCTCCTCCACACGCATGCCACCCATGGGTCCGTCCTTGCTCCAAACTTCCAACCAATCCGACTTGCTGAGCGTGGTGGAGCCCAGCCGTCGCCCGTCCCGATGGCGCGCGCCGAAGCGGCAGCGAGCGGCCTGCCTCGAGAGGCGGGCCGCCTCGTGCATCCGCCTGTCCCTCCACGCCTGGCGAACCTGGTCGAGCAGGTCCTCCTTCGCAGCAAGAAGTGCACGTCGTCGTTGTTTAGCCAGTAGTCGCGTGAGCTCCTTCAGCTGCTGCTCGATGGTGGCCAGGGCTTCGTCCATGGATTCGGAGGGTGGCAGGCTGGCTCGGTCCCGTCGAAGTGCGGCCCGTACCTCGAGAAGGCGACGGCGTTCCTGGCAATCCTGAGGGCGTGGTGCCGAAGCTGGTTTAGCGAAATGGCGCTGGCCCACCGTGCAGAGCAGCTGCTCAAAGGCCTCCCAGTAGTCATCGTGCGCAGGGCGTAGGGCCAGGTCGCGGAGGTGAGGTTCACATTCGCGGAGCTGGGTGACTAGGTCGTCGAGGAATGCCGCCTTGCCCTCGCCGCGAACGATGGCAGCCAACATAGCGTCACCATCAAGCCTGCGAGGTGGCGCAGGGGGGGGAGGTCACCAGGGTCCTTGGCATGCCGGAGCTGCAGTAGGACAGGGATGTGATCTCGTGGTGGTAGACCTCGCACTGGTTGTAGGATGTCGCCTACGCTGCGCAATATATGAGCCCGCTGCAGCCTGTCCAGCCAGCCTCGCGGGAGAAACCAATAGTCGATCATGCTGCACGTCGGAGGCGTAGTTGACGAGCAGAACGTCGGGGCGTAGGGGCCGAACGAGGTGGCCGAGACCATCCGCTGCTCCGTGAGTAGAAGTCGCACCAGTTCGCCCGCTCCCTGTCGCCGACGTTCTCGAGTGCGCGTGTTGCCGAGGGCCGAGCAAGGTGGTTCATATCTCTGTCCTCCAACGCTCTGCGCACCCAAGCCGTCGTTCAGATCGGCGTAGAAGAGGGGGAGCGTCCTGCACGGTAGCTGGACCATGACCGAACGCCACCAGTCCGTGAGTTCACGCACCGTCTCGTGGTAGATGCGGTTCTCACGATGAGAGCGGGGCTGCGGCGGGTAGTAGAGCACCCCATACGTCACATCAATAGCTCCCCGTTGTACGCGAACCGCGAGCCCTCGTCCTGCAAGCCTCGGTGGTGGTGTCCAGGTCCGCTTTCTGTGTCTGTCGGAGTACCCCCTCCGCAGGATAACAGCGCAGCCCGTGGCCTTAGTGGTAAGCATTCCAGGTTGTGCCACTGCTTCCAGTATAAGTCGTCCTTCCATCCTTGTACGTAGGACTCCCTCACCCATCCGCCAGGAGTTCTGCGTCCCACAGAGCAGGACCGCGTCATAGGTACATGTGTGGAATAAGATTTCCAGCATCCGCAAGCCATGTGCCCACATCGGGTTATACCCAAGCGCTCGCAGAGCAGAGCCAAAGCCTGGCGCCATCATCCGCAGGCGTCAGAGTTGCACGGGAGTCATTGCAAACCAACGAGAAAGTGCGGGTGTGTCCTCAGGGTGAACCCCACAGAAGGTTCGGTGGTGTGTCCTGGGGCTGGAGGAGGAGGAGGAGGAGGAGGAGGAGGAGGAGGAGGAGGAGGAGGAGGAGGGGGGAGGGCAGTGGTCATCGGATGGGGGCACGCGGCCGCAGGGGGGGGGGGGGGCAGGCGCTCGGGAGCGACGGCCGCGCGGGGGGCGGGGTCGACGCGAGCCGACGTTTCTGTCGGTTGCCGTCGCCGCTCGGGGTCGACGTCTGACCGACGCGAGCCGACGCTTGTCGTTTCCGACGCCGCTTGCCACCTGGCGGTGCGTCAGGCCGAGTGGCGGCCAGCCGTTCGCCAGGCACAGTTCAACGATGATCGCGAGGTCGCAGTTTGGAGGCGACAGCGACGGGAGATGAAGAAAACGTCGCGCGCTCTCTTGGCGGCCGAGCCAGGGCGGAGCAGCGGTGGAGCGGTGGGCAACTAGAACCCTCTGAGCTACAGCCTCCGCCCCTTCTAAGAAGCAGCCTCCTTCCAAAAAGCCTTCCCCCCTCCCCCTGCCCCCCTCTGCGCGTGGCCGAAAGGAGGAGGACAACGAGGACGAACATGTTGTGTGTTTTTTATCCTCTGGTGCGGAACGGTCGTTACCCCGGCAAGTCGCGTTCCCCCTTCCCAGGGTAACATAATCGATCATGCGTGAGGGGGGGGCCTGGACCCGGCCATATATTGGTGCTCGCGTGCGTACCGTGGTGATCGCAGCGCGCCCCCGACCCGACGTGCCCCACGCCGCCCAAGCGTTACCTTTGTCGGGCCCCCAAACCCCGAGTGAGAACCGTTAACGACAACAACAATCTCGAGGGGAGGGGTGCAGGCACCAGCGCTTCTCCCAGACATGCGCGCGCTGTGAGAAGATCACGACGGGAGGGTCTCGGCCGGTTTCGGCCTCCGGGGGGCCTCGCCAGGCCCAGGGAGCGCAACAGAAACGACTCGCGATGATGAGTTGGCCATGGGGAGCGGGGCGGGACCTCCGGGGACCCCGTGCTATAAACGACCGGGACGTCGCATGTCTGGGCCATGGGGGCGGAGGAGGAGGAGGAGGAGGAGGAGGAGGAGGAGGAGGAGGAGTAAGGGGGGGGGTAGGAGGAGGAAGGGGAGGGGAGGAGGAGGCAGGGGGGGATGACAGGGAGGGGAGGGGAAAGGGGAGAGGAGGAGGGTGAGGCAGAGGGCGGAGGGAGCCAGTGGCCTCAGTGACGAGGCGGGGGCAGCGGCCAACGCTCGTCATTCATCTATCAATTATACGTTAACAACATCGTTCAAAAACACTAAATCGTCATTCAAATAAAAAATCACATATCCGTAATCTCCCATAATAATACAACTATAACCATATTCATTCCGTTAAAATAACCAAATAATTCAAAGCCGAGCACAACTACCGGAGGAGGCGGGGCGGTGCCTATGGGAGTGGGTATGGACTTGTCGGGAGAAAACCGGGCTTCGTAGGCGGCGCCGTTCGGCGCAGGCCGGCGGCTGGACGTATTCCGTGATCTGTAGGCCCTGTAGTCGGCGCACCCGCGTCGGAGCTAAGAGTCGAGGACATGCGAGCCGTTTATGTGAGTGACCCAGGCGGAGGAGCGTCTGCGCGTATGGTCTGCCGTCGACTGCGTTCGTCTCCCTCCTCTGATGGCTTCGGTATGAGTCGGCCCGCAAGCTTCGGCGTCCATCGAGTGAGGGGGAGAGGAGGTGTGCGGAGGAGTTCACACCCGACCGACGGGCCTGGGCTCACTGGAGGGACGCGGACGAGGAGGGGGGTGGCGGGTTGTGGCAGAGCCTCTGGTGTATGGCGGGGCCCCCCGCGGGCGGGCCGGGGAGCCGCCCGCCCGCCTTGTTCTGTGCTGCCCCCAGCCGCCCCAGGCGCGGGGCAGAATAGGGCGGGGGAGGTGAGTCCTCTCCAACGTGCTCACAACGTGCTCTTCGTGGAGAACCTGCCCAGCCGCGTAGGCGGCGCGGCCATCCCCCCCCCCCCTTCCCTTCTCCCTCTCCCCCCCCCCCCCTTCCCTCGTTCTGCCATCCCCCCCTCTCCCTCGCCCCCGCCCTGGATGTGCCATCCCTCCCCCCTTCTCCCTCCTGCCTTTCCCTCCTCCCGCCCCTCCTCCTCCTGTCCTCTGCCTTCCGTCCCGCCGTCGCTGTTTTCTCCGTCGCCGCCGTCGTCGCCGCCGTCGTCGTGTTCGTCGTCGTCGTCGTCGTCGTCGTCGTCGTCGTCGGCGGCGGCGGCGGCGGCGGCGGCGTCGGCGTCGGCGTCGGCGTCGGCGTCGGCGTCCCCGCCCCCCAGACTTGCCCGCGCCACGGCGCGGGAGGTTCTTGCCCGTCCTCGGCGTCCAGGGTGCTCCAGTGGCCGCGGCAGTCGCGCTCCTGCGGCGCGGCTGGGGGGGGGGGCTCCCCCGGCGCGGCCGGGGGAGGCTCCCAGGGGCCGCGCACGTGGCGCCTCGGAGAGGTCGGGTCCTCCATTCCGCGGCGAGCGAGGGGGGAGAGTGAGAGGGAGGAGGGCTCCTCAGAAGGCGGCGGGGCTTCTCAGAAGCCCCCTGGTCTCCTGCGTCTTCGGGGAAGGCTCGGGAAACTTCTCGGGAGGCCGGGGGACTTCGAGCCTTTCTGAGAGGGCCCGCCCCTTCTCACTTCTCCCGGGGCGCGCCGCTTATCCTCCTTTTTCTTGTGAAGAACTTCTTTTGTCGCACCCCGAGGGGTGTCGGTAGGGCGGGCTGCGGTGCTGGTCTGGGGGCGTGGTGAAGGGCGCCTGCTGGGTCGTCGTCTGGCACTGTGTGGTCAGCGGGCGCGGAGGGCGCAGTGCGAATCTTAGAAGGAGGAGGAGGAGGAGGAGGAGGAGGAGGAGGAGAGAGGAGGAGGAGGAAGGAGGAGGAGAGGAGGGGGGGGGGGGAGGAGGCCTAAGGGGGAGGGGGAATATACTGCGTAGTAGAAGGAGGAGGAGGAGAGAAGGAGGAGGGAGGAGGAGGAGGAGGAGGGATGAGGAGGGAGGAAGGGAGGAGGAGGAGAGGAGGAGGGAACGGAAGGAGAGGACAAGGGAGGAGAACGCGTCCGTGAAAGAGCCATTTTGGGCACAAGTCCCGGAGGCATTGCTTCAAGGAGTTAAGGACTGAGTAACATTTGGCAAGGGGAAAGGATCTAGGCGCGGCCCCACCTGCTTTCAACGGTCTCAAACAAAAAAAGAGGAGACCCGCAAATAAACCGTAGTGAGGTTTCATCCCTCGCGGCTGCGGCCTCTTGCACCTCTGTTTCGCTTACAATGGATGGCTTCTCTTGCTGGACCTGCCCCAGCAAGCGCTGCGGCTACCGAGGCAATTACGTATGGCGCTCCACCTGCCGCATCTGTGGTCACGCCCCCAAGGGCCCCTCCCCTGGCGGCAGCGGGCGCGCCGCACCCGTTCAAGGAGTCTGGCGCAAGGTCCACCACCCAGTGCGCCGAAGCAGCCGCAGCAGGCCACACTCACGGAAGAGCTCATCGCCGCCTACGCGCGCATGCCCGAGGCAGACTTCAAGCTGCTCTCCGAGGGCTGGCCCGCCAAGCAGGTCAACCGTGTGGCGGCCAAGCGCGCCCTTGACGCAGGGGCGCCCACCTCCACGGCCAAGGCAGCGCGTCAGGCCACCGACTCGCTCCGACAGCAGGTCGCACAAGCGCAGTCGCGGTTCGACCGTGCCCAGGACGCCGCCGTCAAGGCCATGCAGCACATGGCGAAGTGCCGCGACCAGCTCGAGGATCTCAAGAAGCAGGCGGCCGCCGCCGCCGCCAAGGCCGCAGAGGCCTACAGCGCCATGGCTGGGGTCCCCCAAGTGCCCGTCGGCGACCAGCTGGCGCAGCTGGAGGCCATGGCGGCCTCCTTGGGCACCGCCGTGCCAGACGAGGCGCAGCAGCTCCGTGCGCTCGCGGAGTCCATCCGCGCCAAGCTCCCCTCGCCGCCTGATCAGGCCCCAGGGGAGTCAGGCGCAGATGCGGCACCCGCGGAGGCCGCGGTGCAGCAGCCCGAGGGGCAGCCTGCCGCGGCCGCAGCACCTCCTCAAGCTGCTGCTCCTCAGCCTCCTGACTGGTCTATCTTCATGGACCCCAACAACCAGTTCTACAAAGAGTTCTGCGCCGCCCAGGACATGCCTGTGGATGAGGAAGGCGACTCCGACGGCGGCGACGGAGCTCGGCGCAAAGCAGAGCACATCTCCCTGTCCACCTTCAACGAGCTCATGCGGTACATGCAGGAGCACCAGGCCAAGCGGGCTCGCACGGGAGGATCGTCTCTTTGACTATCGGTCATGGGACTTCGTCACGGCCAATGTCACGGGCAGGCTCGGTCTCGAATGTCTGCTTGAGTCGCAGTCAGTTCTTGACTCTATCGCAGTGTGCGTCCAGGAGCATCACCTGGCGCAAGTTGAAGCATGGGAAGCCCGGCTTCGTGTGCTAGGTTGGGCAGCCAAGGGGCTGCCAGCAGCAGTCACGGCTCGAGGTGGCACCTCGGGAGGTCTCCTTCAATTGGTGCACAGGCGTATTGGGTTGGCAGAGCTCCCCGATCAAGAGTTCTGCATTGAAAAAGCCAGAGTCAGCATTTTGCATCTTCCGGCCGTCTGCCCAGGAGGCGCTCTCTGGGTCAACTTGTATCTTTTTGACTCGCAGGGCGTGACACAGTTGAATTGGCAGCTCCTCACGCGCATCGGCGGCATCCTCTATCGGCACGGGCTGCCGTTCGTGGTCACGGGCGACTGGGACATCACCCCCCAGGAGCTGCAGGGCACGGGATGGACGGAGTCGCTCCAGGCTACAGTGCTCGCGCCCACCGTCCCCACCTGTACCAGAGGTGAGGCGCCGCGTGTGTTGGACTTCTACGTGGTTTCGCGCGGCCTGCACTACGACGCCGCCATCAGCGTGCTCAACGGCGTGGGCACGCAGGACCACAAGCCAGTCAAGCTCACGCTGCAGGGCTCGAAGCAGACCCCGCAGCTTTCGTACGTCAGAGTACCTGGGCAGTTTCCGCGTGAATTACCAGCAGGTTGCTACCCGCCCAGCCAGCGCTGGGATCCTGTGTTGGATTTCCTTCATCGACAGCCCGACGTTGGTGATGCTTGGAGACAGTTCGCCACGGCCATGGAGCAGGAGTTTCTCGAGATATACCAGATCCCCGACGACGAGGCCGCGCGCTACGTGGGCCGCAGTGAGCCGCTGTCAGTGCAGAGCAAGCGCGCGCCTGTGCCTCGCTCCCCTTTGTTCCCTCGCACCTCAACCCTGGCCGTCTGGTTCCGAGGGCTGGTTCAGATTTTGTGCGACCTTGCCAAGCTTCAGACCGCTGACGACAGGGCCGCCACGCTCGCGGCAGCGCGTCAGCAGGCCGCAGCTTCGTATAGGTTTCCAATTCGGCACGTCGGCGCATGGCGCGCCCTCCTGCATGGCGCCAGTTACGTTGATTGGTCGCTCGCGCGCGTCTTGTGCTCGGAGGCCCGTGACCTCGCCACCGCCTTTCAGCGTGACGCCGAGCGGAAGCGGGACCAGGAATGGAAGGCCTGGGCCCGCAAGCACAGCGACGCTGGAGGCGGCGCTTTGTTCGCAGTCAGCAAGCCTCCGACGCCCTGGTATTCTTGCCCCTCCTTCAGCGCTGCTGGCGAGGCCAGGGCTGCCCCGGCCTCGCTGCAGCAGGAGATGCAGCTCTTAGTGGAGGAGTGGAGTTCGTTCTGGAGGGTTGGGGGGGAGGAGGCCCCGCTCGCTTGGCCAGCCGACGCGGGGCCGCCGCTGCCAGATTTCTCGGTAGACGACCTTCGTGCCTGCCTGAAGACTTTCACAGCGTCCTCAGGCACAGGGTTCGATCAGATCAGACCTCGCCAGCTCCTCGACCTCTGCGACGATGGTCTCGCCTCCCTTCGCCTCCTCATCCTCCCCATCGAGAGCAAGCTGGCCTGGCCCAGCTGCTGGGGCAAAATCGTGTTTTAAACCGAGCGCACGGGTGGGCTGCGACCCATCGCATTGCTGCATGTGCTAGCGCGCATGCAGGCGCGCCTTCGTAGGCCCCTCCTTCTGAAGTGGCAGCAAAGTAACTTTCGGAGTTTCTGGTGGTCGACGTCGGGGAGGGGGTCGGAGCGGCTCGCGTGGGTTCAGGCTGCCTCTTCGGAATGGGCTGTCAGCCAAAAGTTGAGTGCAGGCACTGTCCTGCTTGATCTTCGCAAAGCTTTTGAAAGCATCAGACACGATGTCCTGCTAGACGCTGCTCGGAAGACTGGCTTTCCGATGAGACAGCTTCGGCTGCTCGTCGGCTTGTATCGTCTGCCTCGGGTGCTCGAGTACTCTGGCGTCAGTTCGCAGCCCGTCGTCACCCAGCAGGCCGTGCCAGCTGGATGCCAGTTTGCTACGCTTTGCTTGCAGATGGTGCTTCTTTGTCCGCTTGACACCGTCCGAGTTCAGTTAGGAGTTGTTGTTGACGATGTTGGGCTGCACAAGGTCGGCCCGCATCAATCCGTCAAGTGCGAGTTGGCCAGAGCCAGCCACCATCATGTTACATCACGAGTTAGAGAAGATACACCTGCCAGTGCGCACTCAGAAGAGTAGAGTTCTCGCGTCCACCCCCAGGCTCAGGCACGAGCTCGCCGCCGCTCTCAGCTCTCGTCGGGTTCTCGCCGTCCAGTCGGAACGTAACCTGGGGGTGGACTACGCGGCTGGCGGGGTCATCAAACGATCCACCAAGCGCGGTCGCAGGGTCGCCGCCATCGCCAGACATCGCAGGATAGTCGCTATTGCCAGCAAGCTACGCAAGCGCGTAGCGCATCACATGGTCCGAGCTGCCGTGCAGGCCTCCACCGCTTACGGGTCGGGGGTGACGGGCAGCTCGGAGACCGAGCTTCGTCAGACGAGGTTTTTGCAGGCCAGCGTCCAGTGCCAGCGACTGCACGGGCGCAGCCTCACGCTACTCCTACAGATGCTAGGGGTTCGGCAGCTCGACCCAGCATACGCTTTGAATATCATGCCTCTCTTCCACCTGGCTTCCGCGGTCTGGGGGTCCTGGGTCCCGCGGGGCGTCGTCGTGGCCGGCCTCCAAGGGGCCTGCCGCGCTCTGGAGGGGCACTCCTCGCCCTGGAAAGCTATCTGAGGGCCCTTCTCCGCGTGTGTGGCCACGGCCAAGAGGCTGGGCATCAGCATCGACGGCCTGCGGTGGTACCACCCTGTCGTCGGCTATTTCTCACTGGCAGAGCTATGCCCTCGCACGATCGTGCTCGCGCTGACGCGCATCGTAGACGCTTGGTGTTGGCACAGAGTAGCCGAGCATCTCGATCAGCCTGCCTTTCAGCGCGGGCCCTTTCTGGCCCCGATTTTTTCGGGCATGCGAGCTCTGACGGCCCAAGAAAAAGCGCACATCGTCTCCGTCGTCTCGGGAGGTCAATGGCCGCAGGCGCGGCGAGCGGAGTGCAGGCTCTCTGATTCGGCCGTTTGTCAGGTTTGTTTCGATTCGCCTGGCACTCTCCTGCACAGGCACCTCGCGCGCCCTGGCCACGAGCAGGTCTTCGGTCTCGAGACCCCGCCAGTGGCCGCCTCGCTCCTCCGCGCCAGCGACTGCCCTCCCGTCCGCCTCC
>CAUYUJ010021777.1:0-133707 GCA_963575745.1 Prorocentrum cordatum | reverse complement strand
CCTCCTCCTCCGCCTCCTCTGCCTCCTCCTCCTCCTCCTCCTCCTCCTCCTCCTTCTCCGCCTCCTCCGCCTCCTCCGCCATTCCCGTGGACGCCCCCGAGGAACGCGCTCGCCGTGCTCTTCTCTCCAACCTACGGGGGTCTGGGGGGAAGGTGGGCAAAGCACGAGGTAAGGGTAGCGGTATCGATACCCATCCTCCTCCGAGAAGGAGAAAGGGGGCCACACTCGCTGTCCGTGTTGCTTCGACCGCCCTGAGCTGTTGCTCGTCGTGGTGGCAGGAGACTCGCAGCCCAGGCTGTGGTATCCGGCCTGCCCTCCTGGAAGGCCCATCGGCGTGTGGCGCGTCTCTCGCGTGAGAGAAGGGCCGGGGAGACGTAAGACTCGAGAGCCAATCCGAAATTTGACGCGAACTCCCGCTGCAAACATTCCACGAACACTGGACCGTCCAAATCCAAGAAGCCCGCACGGCAAAAAACGTCGGCAAACCCGAGTTCCGGCGAACTCGAGTCTTACTTCCCCTCGAGAAGGGGGGGCACAGACTCAAGAAGAGAAACACATACCGTACATTGACAAAATGTACAGGACTGAACCCTATATTAAGATCGAGGGAGAGGGAGGGGTTGGAAAACAAACGCTAAAAGAACAACAATACGATTTTTGTCCGCGCCCGGTGGTGCAACATGTTGTCGATGTACCGTACCGGTACCGATGTCCTTGCCTCGTCTTCGCCTTCTTGGGCCTCGTGGGGGACTCGTGGCCACTGCAAGACACGCGTTGGCACCACGGTCGGAATGCCTTCCGGGAGAGGCCTGTGGAATAGAAGTAATCATGTATCCTCTGGCCCCCCAAACAAGACCCATAACAGGGACGTCATGATCTTGCACGACATGGACCCCCAGAGATCTCGCCCCCTTCTCCGAGACCGATGTTTCATATCGCATCGTTGTTGACGGTCCCGGGCCCCAGTAAGAGCCCCCAGAGGCTGAAGATGGCAGAAACAACCTCCCGTGGTGTTTGTTTCACGACTCGAGGGGGTCTGGGGACGCCCGGCATCGAAAAAGGGCGCCTGCAGTGCTCTTGCGCGACGCTGGAACTCTCCGGAGAAGGCCACCCACAGCGCCCCTTTTGGCGAGGCGGGGATGCGTCCATGTCCACCAGCCAGGGAGCCGACGCCCTGGACCCCCCTTGCGTGCGGCGGGGGTGGACATGTCTTGGCCCCCGGGGGCCCTCACATATCCGTATCCACCGCATGCCGAGGGCTCCGAAGATCCCGTCCCTCCTCGGACTTTTGCTGCCCCGTTTGGCGGCGAGCGCGGGGGGGAAGCGGCGGTCCAGAGGAAAGCCCCGCCTCGGACCTCTGCTGCCGCTGCTTGGTGGCGAGCGCCGGGGGGGCAGCGAGAGGGGGCGGACCTTCTGAAGAGGCTCGGAGGCCCTCCAGCCTCCCGAGAAGTTTTCTAAGCTTTCCCCGAAGGACCCCCCCACAGAAAGACTCACGAGAAGGCGCGGGGGGCTCCCGAGGAGTCCCGCCGCCTTCTGAAGAGGCCTCCCCCTTCTCACTTCCCCCTTCGCCCGCCGCCGACTGGCTCTCTCTCTCTCTCTTTCTCTCTCTCTCTCTCTCGCTCTCTATATATATCGCTCTCTCGCTCTCTCTTTCTCTCTTTCTCTCTCTCTCTCTCTCGCTTCCTCTCTCTCTCTCTCTCGGCCCACGGTTTCCCAGGACAGATGATGGTATTGGCTGTGGGGATGCATTCGGGCGTCAGGACATTGGTGTGGGAAGGGTGCTTCTCGGAGGCCACTTGGGCACGCAGAGGAATGCTCCCGGGGTGTGCGTTCGCGACGTGCGCCCTCCAGTGCCTCATGCTCGCCCCTTTCGATGCCTTGTTTAAGCACACTGCCATGATCGGGTGCACGATTGACCTGTACACTGATGACATCACGTTGTCCATCCGAGAACCCGCCAACAGTCTCTACGAGGACTCCTGCAAGGTTCTTAGATTGCTGGTCCACGTGCTAGATGGCCTGGGGCTCCCGACGGCTAAGAATAAGATGGAAATCGCTCGCAGTAGTCCTCGTCTCGGGAGGGCTGTCTGCGGGAAGCTACGACGCCTTGGGTACGTGCAACTGCAGCGCCCTCGAGGTCCTGGGAATCGAGATTAGTTCGGGCAGGCCCATCAAGTTCACTAAACTCACGTCGAGAGTGCTCACGACGGCTAGACATGTGCCTAGGATCAAGCAGGCCACGTGCAGGCCACCTGGCCATGCGCTTTGTCAAGCAGGCTGCCTTGCTCGCCATGACTTACGGCATAGGCGTGCACGGCGCCCCGCCGCAGGTCGTTGTTAAGATGAGGCAGGTGCTCCGGCAATCCTGGCATGCTCCTGGAGGGGCCACATCGGCGTGGCTCACCTCTTGCCTGCAGTCCACGATGTATTCCGACCCGCAAGGACTTGCATGGGCAACGCCCATTCACCAGTGGGCCCTACTCTACCGCGGTGGCGCTGTCCCTCTTGGGTGTTTGCAGAAACCGTGCCAGCACCAACTTCGGATCGCTGATCACAGCTCCAAGCCATGGGCTCACGTGTCGGGCCCCGCTGGGGCCAGCCTCCTCGCCTTTAGCGACCTCAAGTGGGCCACCTCAGCGGGACACCTCCTCATGACTGACCGGGGGGATGCTCACGACCTCACCAAGGAGGCCCCCTCTCCACGGTCCTGCTCTTGGCGAGGGAGGCCCCCACTCGGCGCCTGTGGGAACGGTGGGCCATGAGGTATCCAGGCTCAGCTGGGCCTATGAAGCCTAGAGAGCCCACAGGGTACTGGCTGGAGCCCGTCTTACGAGTTCTAGCGCATGAGAGGCTCCCCCACCTGACCACGAGGACCCCCCCCCTGGAGCTGATGATCATTCCGAATGTCCTGGGGAGCCTCCACCTGACCCCAGGGGACAGCACAGTAGAAGCTGGAAGCCCGATCAGAAAGAGGCTGGCACTATCCGCGCATCAGGCAGCTCGGATACTGTGCCGAGGCGCGTTGTCCTTGATGCGGCAACGACTTCTGCGACAGCCGCCATCTGTTCTGGGAGGGCCCGCACCTGGAACAAAAGAGAGACCAGCACTTCCGCGGAGTTGATATCAGAGGGTTTCCTGCCAAAGAGGGAGGCGCTTGGCTATGGGACCGAAGGCTTGTAGGCAGGTCCTGCTTACCGCCTGTGCCTCGACGTATCCGCTCCTCAGCTTGGCATATGTGAGACGGCCCCCAGGGCATCACAGGGCGCGTGTTTACAGATGGCGCGTGCAGAAAGATATCGATGTGGACCGAGAGTGCGAGAGCAGGGTGGGAATTAGCTCAACTGACTACTCATGGTGTTATCACTGATATATTCGGGCCCATACCTGGTCCTGTCCAAACTTAACCAAGGGCTGAAACGTATGCCTTCTTGCAAGTTTTAATTGTGTATCCCACCAATCACCATTGTTACTGATGGTAAGGGTCTCCTAGGTGGGTTCGAGAAGGGCCGTGAGTGGTGCACTGCCCGTCGTAGGAAGAATCTTGATCTCTGGGAGGCCATCTGGAGGAACGTACAGTCAAAAACCCTAACAAGGACGCGCGGTAAGGACGCAAGACCCTTGGAAGCCGAAGTTGGGATTTTGGGGGCGGCGGGCGACGAAAACCTCAAGGACGCAAGGGCAAGGAAGAGCAAGGACGCAAGGGTACCCTGAGCAAAGTCGCGCGTCCTTATTAGGGTTCTTGACTGTAGATGACCTCGGAGGCTTTAGGACCAGCGTGTTTGTTGAGCTGTGCAGGGACCACCAGAGGGGGCCTGGGGAGCTCGCCCGTGGGAACAGGTGGGCCGACCTTGCGGCCACCCGCGGGCGCGATCTCGATTCGGGTCGGGCGAAAGGGGGGGATAGCAAAGAAGGGGGTTGAGAATCAGCTCGCGTAGCTGATTTTCCCGGCGCCTCCCGGCGCCGGAGGCGGCTATGCATCGAGGAATGGGCCCCTCGGTGGGGCCGAAACCAGCTGCATGCAGCAAATTTCGTAACCCCCTTTCCCACTCCCCCCCTTTCGTCCGGCCCGATCCATGCGGGTGGCAAGGAGACCTGTAAGGCCACGGCAGTTGATCACAGCAGTCTCCTCATTCGTCTTCCGTGGACGGTGCAGCCCTTCCTTGCTCTCGAAGGGAGGCGGGGCGGACCAGCACCACGCCCGGGGCTAAGCGCCAAGCCCAGGCCGCCCCCCGACGGGAGGACAGTCCCGGGCCAGCTCGTCAACTTGGGCACGCCATGTGCCACGTTCCTCGCGGGGCCACGCTGCACTGCAGGTGCTGCAACATCGTCGCCGAGGCCACCGCCCAGGCTGAGGAGCTCTCCCTCTGCTCCTGCCCTGCTCGCCTTCGGGCGCGCCGGGGGGCACGCCTGCGCTCGAGCCCGCGCAGCCTCCCACGTCGGCGGGGGCTGGCCCCGCTCCTGGGGTCCCGCGTGCCACCTCCCACGGCGACCCTCCCGGGTCCCCTGGAAGCGTGGGCCCCTCCGGCTCGTGAGGGGCCATCGCCCGCGGGTGCGCCTGCCCGGGGCGGTCTGGGAGGTGGCAGGTGGCTCGGGCGTCTCTGGGATGGAGGCGGCCCTGATTGAGTGGGGCGCCGTTCGCCTCCATGCTGCTCCTCCCTCCCCTCTCGACGTTTCGGACCTTCGTCGTGCGGCTCGTCTTCGGCACTCGGGGGACCTTGGGTCGTCGGGCTCCGAGGGCGTTGGTCGTCGCGTTCGGCCGAGGGTTTCGTTTGACCCCGTTCAGATTGTGAGGTCTCCTGGTCAGATGCTCCTTGAGCGCGCTACTTCAGCCATCGCGATACCTGATCGCGAGGGCCCTGCTCTTCCAGGCCCGGCAAGCGTAGAAGGGTGGGCAGGAAAGGCGGGAATTACAGGCCCGTCCTTGGCGCCTGCACGGTGCCAGCCTGTGACCCCCCCGTCCCGCGGGCCCGTCCCCTCCGAGGCTGCCAGGGGCCATCGGCTCTGGGTGGCCCCGCCCCACCTCGTCTTGTGCGTCTCCTGCGGTTTCTGCACTACTGGCACGGCTGGGCACCTGCTCGTAGACTGCCCCTCTGGCACCCTCGGCCACCGTCCCTCTAAGAGGGCCCAGAGAAACCGTCGCCAGTTTCTGGCTGGGGCCCATCCCGCGGACGAGGGGAGGGCGGACCCTCGCAGAATTCCGACCCCTCGGCCCCTTTTGGGCTCGGACCGAGGCCCACTGGGTCAGACTCTTGAAGGGCCACAGGTTTGGGCCTTGACAGGGGAGCGGCGCGGGAGGGGCGCATCTCATCTGATCGCACCTCGCCTGCCTCCTCTCGTTCCCCATCCTTTCTCTTCTGCTTGCGCCACACGCCCCGCGATCCTCTGGTGGGGGCGTGGCGGTAGACAGGCGTCGGGCGGTCACGAGCGACTGCCCTCTCTATCGAGCGCGCTTGGCGCCCTTGTGGAGCGCGGCGTCCGCCAGCTAGTGCCGTATCCTCCTCCTCCTCCTCCTCCTCCTCCTCCTCCTCCTCCTCCTCCTCCTCCTCCTCATCCTCCGAGATTGATCCTCCTCCTCATCATCATCCTCCTCCTCCTTCTCCGCCTCCTCTTTGTTCTCCTCCTTTCTCCTCCTCCTTCCTCCTCATCCTCTCCTCCTCCTCCTTCCTCTCCTCCTCCTCCCCCTCTTCCGCCTCCTCCTAGTGTCTTCAGCCGCCGGCTCGCCGTCCGCTATTCCTCTCCTCCTCCTCCTCCTCCTCCTCCTCCTCTTTCCTATCCTCCTCCTCAATTAATCCTCCTCTCCTCCTCCTAATTTCCCCCCCCTCGCCCGCCGCCGAGCCGCGGGCGACCGCCGCGTGCCGTGCCCGGGGGGGAAGGGGGCGGGCACAGCAGGGGAGGGCCGCGAGGCGTGGCGCGATAGGCAGCACCACGCCTGCGGGGCGGCGCGGCTCGCACCGCTCGCGGGCGCTGAATGCTCGCACCGCTCGCGGGCTCCTCCTCCTCCTCCTCTCCACCTCCTCCTCCTCCTCCTCTCCTCCCTCCTCCCTCCTCCTCCCTCCTCCTCCTCCTTCCCTCTCGCCTCCTCCTCCTCCTCCTCCTCCTCCTCCTCCTCTTCTTCTTCTTATTCTTATTCTTCGTTTTCTTATTCATATTATTCTTATCAGTATTGTGATTATCATTATTGTGTTTCTTATTGTTGTTGTTGTTGTTGTTATTATTATCATCATTATTATTATTATTATTAATATCATTATTATTATTATTATTATTGTTATTAGTATTATTATTGTTATTATTACTATTATTATTATGTTTACTATTAGTAATATTATTATTAGTACCCTTATTATTATTACTATTATTATTAATAAGAATAATCACTATTATTATTATTAGTATTAGTATTATTATTATTATTAGTTATCCTCCTCCTCCTTTTCCTCCACCTCCTCCTCCTCCTCCTCCTCCTCCTCCTCCCTCATCCCGTAGCAAGTCAGCCTCAAGCCACGTTGGCCCAAATGCGCCTGGCCGACGTCCTGGGGCGTAATGCGCGCCGCGATGGCGCCTGCGGCTCGAGGACGGAGACTTGAAGTACCGCAACACCGGGTTAAGAGACGATGTTGGCCACGATGCTGCCTCTCTTGGTGGTGAAGTACCAGGGCCTCGCGGTGGAGTCCTTCACGCACACCGCGTCGGACAAGCTCGTCCAGTGGATGCTGACGCTCGGGCAGGCGCCCGCCAAGAAGAAGAAGGAAAATACCCCGACGGTGGAGATGATGAAGAACCTGAACGTGACACAGGGCACCCAGATCTTCAACCTGGGCTCCGACGGCCCCGTGGACGGGAGCGAGAGCGTCAAGACGCACACGGACGAACCTGAGGTGGAGGAGCACGCGCCTGGCACCGCGCTGGACATGCCGTCCGAGGTGCCCAAGACTGGGCCAGATCGTGCTGATATGACGAAGAACACAATGGAGAGCGACCTGAAGTCCAAGCCGATCGACCTGATGGGGATGGAGAGCCTCAAGCTCGAGGTCAGCCAGTTGGAGGCACTCGCTGGGCGCCAAGTCGGCGACACCACGAAGACCTCTGGCGAGACGAAGGTGTTGAGCTTCAGCCTGGACAAGCTGAAAGAAGAGGCCATGGTTTACACCAGATATCTTGAGAATATCAAAACAAACTTGCAGCTGATGGCGACCAACACCGATATTGTCAAGATCGGGGACGCCACCAAGCATTTGAATAACGACCTTGCCTCCATGAGGTTGGTGGCGAACAAGGCGAATAACAGCTCCTCTTTGCAGATGAAGCTCAAAGAGCAAATGAATAATGATGGCCTGGCCAATTAAGGCGACCTCTCCAAGGATCTTGACGACAAGATGGAGACGAAGGGCCTAACCGAGGCCACCAATGACATCGAAGAGACGAAGAAGAAGTTCCTGCTCCTCCAGGACGGTCGGAAGCTGGGCAATGGCTGCTAAATCCGTCGCTGCTAAAATCGACCTCCGGGAATTTGTCTTTGTCCTTCTGGGAAAGAACCCGTTGACTGTTTCGCGTGCCGGGCCCCATTCCAGGAAGTTGTTCCTTCCTTCCGGGAGGGCCGCTTTAGCGGCCACGGCTTCAGCAGCCCTCGCCACGCGTTCGAGGCGGCCGGGCTGCGATGAAACTGCAGCTCACCCATGGGATGCAAGAGAAGCTGGCCGAGCACAAATCTGTCAAAGCCTGACTCGCCGTCGCTCGGACGTCCACTTCCTGTGCATTTTTCGGCTTCGTGCGCGTTTTTGTTCCTCGATGGTCCAGGAGGCTCTTCGATGGTCCTCGCCGAGAGAAACATGCACGCGTCCGAGCGATGCCAATGTCAGTGCCTGAGCGCCCGCAGCCGCTGGCAGACGTCGCCCTGCCGCGCGGCCGAGGCCCAGGGCGGCGCCGAGACTCGAGGCGCCCGAGTCGCCGGGCCTGCGCGCGCCGTGGGGGCGCGGCCCGCCCTCGGCCCGAGCGGCTCTGCCGGCAGCGTCGCCCTCGGGCACCTCGCTGCGCCGCCCCCACCCGTCGGGGAAGAGGAGGAGGAGGAGGAGGAGGAGGAGGAGGAGGAGGAGGAGGAGGGCAATTTTTCTGTTCGGCCCCCTGGCGCCCTGCCCGCGGACTAAACCAGGTGCCGTCGAAGCGGCGGTCACGCCGCGCCGCCGTCGCCGAAGGGCGACTCCCAGCCTGCCGCCACGCGCGCCCGCGCCCAGCGTGCCGCGGCGGGCGAGGCGAAGCCGTCGAGCGCGGCCGCCTGCCAGGCATCCGCCACGGCGGGCCGCAGCCCCCAGCGCGGCGGCCGCCCAGCCCCAGCGGGGGCCCCAGCGCCGCCTGCCGCGCCAGCGCCGCCGTGGAGCACGGCCGCGAGCCGCGCCTGCTCCTCCTCCGTGGGCGCTTGCGGGGCGAGGAGCCGAGCCTTGCTCTTCGGCTCCTGCAGGCGCATCAGGAGCCTCCTCGCCTCCGCCGCCCGCTCGCCAGGGGCAGGCCGCCCCTTGCAGCTGCCCAGCAGGCCAGTCCCTGCAGGAGGGGACCTCTTCCAGAAACGGCAGCCGCACATCAGGCACCAGGCCATGGCCCCGTCACCGTTCACGAGCCGCGAGACGACGATGCAGTCCCCGCGCACCTCCCGCGCCACGCCTGCTCCAGCCACCGCTGCCTGCAGCTCGGGGGCGGCCACCACTGCATCCTCGAGCTCGACGGCGGCGGCCCCTGCGGCGGCGTCGGGCGGCTGGCCGAGCTCCGCGCCCGCAGCGGCCCCAGCAGCAGCAGCAGGCGCCTGGCCGTGCTCGAGCTCGGCCTCGAGCGCCGCCGCAGGAGGAGGAGGAGGAGGAGGAGGAGGAGGAGGAGGAGGAGGAGGAGGAGGAGGAGGAGGAGGAGGAGGAGGAGGAGGAGGGAGGAGAGGAGGAGGGGGAGGAGAGAGAGGAGGAGGAGGAGGAGGAGGAGGAGGAGGAGGAGGAGGAGGAGGAGGAGGAGGAGGAGGAGGAGGAGGAGGAGGAGGGGAGGAGGAGGAGGAGGAGGAGGAGGAGGAGGAGGAGGAAGGAGGAGGGAGAGGGGGAGGAGGAGGAGGAGGAGGAGGAGAGGAGGAGGAGGAGGAGGAGGAGGAGGGGGAGGAGGAGGAGGAGGAGGAGGAGGAGGAGGAGGAGGAGGAGGAGGAGGGAGGAGGAGGAGAGGAGGAGGAGGCGGAGGAGGAGGGGGGAGGAGGAGAGGGGGAAGAAGGCTGACTGGCTGCCTCCCCTCCTCCGCCGAGCCGTGCGCGCCACGCGAGGGGCTTCCGCTGGGACGGCACCGTCCAGCACGGTGGGCTGCGGTGGTGTGGCGTCGGCTGTCGGCGTGGAGGGTTGGGCTCTGGGGAGCCCTCCCCTCTGGGGTTGGGCTCTCTGGAGCCTTCCCCCCTGTGCTGCTGGTCCTAGCCTCTGCGACGCGACGCGTCAAATCAAATCCTCTCCCTCCTCCTCCTCCTCCTCCTCCTCTCCCTCTTCCTCCTCCTCCTCCTCCTCCTTCTCCTCCTTTTCCTCTCCCTCCTCCTCCTCCTCCTCCTCCTCCTCCTCCTCCCCCTACTCCTACTAACACTACTACTACTACTTCCGATGGGGAAATTGGCGGCCTCCTAGATGGGGTGCGAGTAGATGGGGTCTGAGGATTGCACCGCATCGCCGATGCATCGGCGATACATCGGCGACGTCGGTGTGGAGAACCACGGGCTCCACATCGAGCTGCATCGTCGATGCATCAGTGATGCGGCGCGATCCTCCGACCCCATCTACTCGAACCCCACCTGGGAGACCTAGATCGAGGCAGCAGGCTGGTCCTTACGATGAAGATCCAGGAGCCCTCGCGCGGCAACTTGAGACCCACTTATCGTCGGATCCACGTCGGATCTACGTCAGACTACAGTCGGCCCGCATCACAAGGATGCGCGATGGGGATGCAAGGGACTTGGACGCCCATTTCGAAGCTTTTCGAGCAGGGTGCGGCCAACAGAAGTGGCCAAGGATGGGCCGAGGAGGTAAGGATGCAAGGGCACCCTTGGGAAAGTCGCTCATCCTTACTGTGCAAGTCGACTGTGATGTCGCAAGCGCGTCTCACTGACGTCGGAACAGCTCCGCGCGAACGTCGTCCCATATCTGACGGGGTGGGCGGGTGGACTAGATGATGCAACTATTGCGCGCTGCATGAGGCCTTCTGACTTTTCCTCGTAGACATACGGTAAGACATCTTGCTACGATAATCTGAAGGAAGCTCGTCGTCGAGCCTTGATCTTCATGAGTTGACCCAGGCCAAGGCTTCTACAGTGGAGGCCCGTCCACAAGCAACCTTCCAGAAGAAACCCAACCCTGAGACCCCAGGACGTCCACTGATTTTTGGTGCGGCAGAGCATCACGTCCTCTACAGTATAGCCATCGAAACCCAAGAAGCCCAGGCCACTTTGGAGGCAAGAAGGGTGTTTCTTGGCATGGGTCTCCACTGTAAGACATTTTGCTATAAGAAATCCGAGGGAAGCTCGTCGTCGAGCCTTGATCGTCCTCCGACCCAGGCCAAGGCTTCTGTTCGGCGGCGAGCGAGGGGGGGGGAGTGAGAAGGAGAAGGCCCTCTCAGGAGGCGGCGGGACTCCTCAGAAGCCCCCGCGCCTCCTCAGAAATGGTTGCTGTGTTTGCGTCATTTTCTTCTGTGCCTTCGGGGAAGGCCTGGAAGACGCCTCAGAAGGCCGGGGGGCTTCCGAGCCTCCTGAGAATAGGGTAACAAAAAGAGCCATAACATAAAAAACTCGGAGGTCCGCGCGGACCTCCGAGTTTGTATGTTGATGCCACTTTTTGTTCCCCTAGATGAAGGGGCCCCAGGACACACAAATAAATACACACAAATAAACAGAGTCCCCATATTTCCCCATCTTTTCTGGGTTTCTGTTTTCCCCCCCACTTCCCGTATTTTCCCATATTTTCTGGGGAATCGAGGATTAATTGTGTCTGTGTGTTTCTTGTCCTCCTGACTGGAGAAGGCCCGCCCCTCCTCGCTGCCCCCCCGGCCCTGGCCGCCGAGCTCCCCTGGGCGCCCAGGGCCGCCCGTGGGGCACCTGCGCTGGCTGGCCGGCTGCTCCGCCGAGGTGCACCCTCTGAGCGCGTGCCCGAGGCACGCGCCAAGCGCTCGCCCGAGGCACACGCTGAGTCCCCCGCCAGGAGGTGCAGAGGGGTGGAAAGGGGGGTACTCCAGATTTCGAAATAAAAGGGAGGGGGTCTGGACCCTCCAAGACAAGCCATTTCAGACCTCCCCCGTGGGAGAACCCTCCAAAACATCGTCCCCAGACCCCCCCAGGCCCTCCAAGATAGCCTGGAAGAGACCCCCCCCCGAACTGAGACCCCCCTCCCTTTATTACGAAATCTGGGGTACACTGAGCGTGTACTTTTGGAGCGCGCTCCAAGGGACCGTGCGCGCTGAGCGTGACATCGCCCGGCGTGTGCCCCGATCGCGGTCCGAGGGAGGGGGGCAAAACACCGGCGAGCGGGCGACCAGCTCGCGGGCACGCGGACCCCCCCCCTTCGTACTCGAAGGCGCCATGCATGCGCCCGCCGCCTCGAGAACGATCACGGAGCAGCATGGTATGTCGAGGAGGAGGAGGAGGAGGAGGCACATCTTGAGGGAAGGACGGCGGCCTACTCCTTAGCCTCCTCCCTTCCCTTCTCCTCATCCGCCTCGTCCTTCTCCTCCTCCTCCTCCTCCTCCTCCTCCTCCTCCTTCCCTCTCTTCCTCCTCCACCACCTTCTTCCTCTTCCTCATCATCAGCCATTCCACTCGCCCTCGCCATCCCCCTCGTCTTCGTCGCCGTTCTCCTTTTCCTCCCCTTCGTACCCGACGCGTCTCCCCTCGTACCCCTTCCCTTCTGCTCCTTATGATTTGCGGGAGGAGCGCTCGTCATCTCGTGGACGACGCCGACGGGCGCTAAATGAGCGAGCTCGGGGACCAGAGCAGTTGAGCCATGAATGGAAGACCAACGGGCGAACCACAATGAAGAACCACCAATTACCAACAATGCGGCTACCAATCGGCTATGTTGACCAAACCATCTAAACCCGGAGGTGTCATGACATTTTCTCGGCAAAGGGCATCCATGAACATTGCGTGAGTCCTTGCACACCCCTCCTGCCACAGTGGAACACAGTCGATCTCGTCAGTGTTTGCCTCACTCTCTTCCAGTGCAGACGATGTTGCAAACACGTGAGCGTGCATATCTGCGAATGGCAGCAAGCTGCAAAACTTTGGGCCCCTCCCTCACCCACTCCCTCCCTTCTCCCTTCCACTCTTCCTCCACCGTCCGCCCTACTCCATCTTGCCCCACCTCCCGTTCAAACCTAGAAACCATTCTCGCCCCCACCCGCTACCACCAATGAAAGAATGGCACGCCTTCTTCTTGACCGACCAACCAGCCACCCAATTCTTGTAGCCATCTGCGCAATTGAATGCCGCCAAAATCGACGTCGTGCTCGCAGTAGGGAAGGTGAGGTTGGCATTGCTCGGGAGATCGCCAACCGGCACGGGCACCAGAACACGCCACCCTCTCAGGGCCCACCAAGCATGTGATACAAATTCATGCAAAAAGAAACCTTGAATGAGAAATAAAGTCCACTTTTGGACCCACGTGCACCCAGACTTCTGTGGAACGCCCGACGAGGAAACCCTCGGAAGAATCCAAGGAACTTCGAGAGCCCCTTCCGAAATCACAGCGGCCCCCCATTCCACCGTCCTGACTGTTCAGGCCTCCTCTGAGGGGGAACGATCAAAGGAACCGGCACAGGGAGGGGGCATCGACCCAGAACTGGCGATGCGTCATCGCCGATAGATTGGAAATAGGCCCCCGATAGCGAATCCCAAGGCTGCTCGGCGGGGTGGGTTATCGGGCCTCTGTCGGCGATCCATGGGCGACTGAGTGTCGATGCCTCCCCCCTCCTAAGCCTACCCACTCTCTCCACCATCCATGCCGTCCACGCGGCCGGTGTGCATTTTATCATTTTTCGCAGCGTATTTCATGTAATTCTTGTATTTACCATGGGCTTCGTTGAGTTATCCGAGATGTGCATCGTCATCGTCATCGTCGTGATCGCAACGCGTGTCCGTCACCATGCCATATGACGAAAGTCGCCGCGTTGGCTGATACTGGGGCCGCTCTTTACGGTTATAGATTGGATGCGTGGTAATTTGGAAACCCAGGCCCGCGCGGGCCCGCGCCAGGATACATGTTAATTCGGAAATTCATTCGGTCGCCGCTAAAGGTTCACTTCAGTTGTTCGGTTATCATGGCTGCGCAGCTTAAGCAATCAGGAACTCCCCGCGTGGCGCGCGCGCTCGTCGTTCGCCGCCCGCCGCCCGCCCTCCGCGCACCCTCAGAGAATACGTGCAGCAGGACCGATGTTAATTTGGAAATCGAATCGGTCGCCGATGGGTTCAATTTAGCTGCCAAGGCAACATGGCAGGGAAAACGTACACGACCCATATGAATTTGGACATATAATCGTTCGCCGCTAAGGCATCTGAAGGTTCTAAGGCAACATGGCGGCTTCCTTATATATTTTAGGAGAAAAAAATCCCCGCGGGCAGCCCGCCGCTTGCCGCCCGCCTTCCGCGCGTCGTGGGGGGAAAATGTAAAGGGACCAGTGTGAATCTGCAAATCCATCGGTCGCCGCTATAACGGCCCACTTCAATATCCGAGCCAACATGGTTGCTTTTCTATTGCGGATGCTCGAGAATTCTCCGCGCGGCGGGCGCGCGCGCGGCGGGCGGCGGGCGGCGCGCGCGCGCAGTTCGTCGTCCGCGGCCCGTCGACCGCCGCCCATTTTCCGCGCGCCATCAAAGAAAACATGCGCCGCGGCATGCTAACTTGAACCTAGTCGCCGCAATGGGTTCATGTTGGTTTCCAGGCCAACATGGCTGCTTTCGCACTGTGGACAAGCAGGAATTCCACGCGGCGCGCGCGCGCGCTCGCCGACCGCCGCTCGCCGCCGCGCGCCATCCGAGAACGCGCGCACAATGACCTGCGCCACCAAAGGTATTGCTTTTGTCTCCAGGCCGACATCGCAGCTTTTTTTTTTTTTGAGAGAGAGGGGGGGGGGACTCGGGAATGCCCAACGCTGCGCGCGCAGCCGTCGGCGGGCGGCGGGCGGCGCGCGCGCGTCGCCCGCGGGCCGCCGCCCGACTGCAAATCTAGCATGGGGCGATGCAGCGCCCCATGCTGCGGCCTAGAATGCAGATTTTACAAGTGGCCGTCGATGATTAGTTCTGGGCGTTGTGACGGATCAGGGCGATCGGTGCACCATGCGACGCGCTGGCGCGCGCGGCAGCGGGCGCCGCCGCGCGCGCGGCGGCGGCGCCCCGCCCGCACGGCGTCTTGCGAAGCTAGCAGGTGGCGATATGTCACACCACGTTGTGGCGCAGGGCGCACGTGTAACATTTTCTGTTGTAAGAATTTCGGTCTGGGCGTCAAGATGGCCCGTGGCCGCCAGTTTTCCGCGCGCGGCGCATGCGCGCGCGGCCGCCGACGCCGCCGCGCGCGCGTCGGTGTCGACGCGCCTGCGCGCTGCATAGCAGGATTCGCAAGTGGCAGTACGTCACGTCACGTTGTGGCCCAGGACGCAACCCTTGTTCATGCGAATTGCAAAGGCCTGGCGCCGCGCGCCCAGATGGCCCAGAACTATCGGTTCCCAATGCGGCGCCCTGACACGCGCACGGCAGTTGGCGCCGCCGCGCGCGCGGCGGCGCCGCCGCGTCCGCGCGGCGCGCTGCAAATCTAGCACGCGGCCTCGGATCGCCCCACATTGTGGCCAAGGGCGCATTTTGTTACAACCGGTTGTCGCAATTTGGTTCTGGGCGTTCAGATGGCCCAGGGCCACTTACCCCCTAGAGCTATCGGCCCATGGCGCGCGCATGGCGGAAGTGTTAACGCATGTTTCCAACAATGATTCCTGTGCGCTCAGATTGCCGATGGCCCGCGGTTCGCCATGCGTCGCGCTGGCGCGCCCATTGCAGCTGGCGCCGCCGCGCGCGGCGGCGCCGCCGCGCCCGCGCGGCGCGTTGCGCGCCTGGCAGGTGGCAATGGATCACCGCATGTTGCGGTCGAGGGCGCCAATGGCACGCGTGGGTTGCAAAGCTTTTCTGGGTGTTCAGGTGGCTAATGGCCGCGTGTTCCCCGTGCGTCGCGCTGGCGCATGCGTCGCGGCGGCGCGCTCGCGGCAGCTGGCGCCGCCGCGCGCGCGGCGGCGCCGCCGCGCCCGCGCGGTGCATTGCACGTTTCGCAGGTGGCGATAGGCCACCATGCGCCCTAGCGCAACATGCATTTGTGCACGCAGGTCGATGCGTAACTTTGCGGCCCTTTCACGCGCGCGGGCGCGCGGACATGCGCGCACGTCGGATTCTGTTTTCACCGAGCGCCGCCCCCGTAGCGGCGACCGATTGGATCTCCAATGTCGCGCGCTGTTTCATGTGAGTCACCGCGGGGTCTTGCGGCTCTTCCCCGCGCGTTCGGGCACGGGCGCCATGCGTTTGCTATGTTTTGTGTTCCCGAACGTATGGATCGCCATATGGCTGTCTAGCAGTGAAAGCCGCCCTTTAGCGGTGGCTGGCTATACCTTTCCAACTTAACAAGATGTTGTATATGTACGTCAATCTGGATGTTCGCAAGACCGCCTCGCGCGCATCCGCGCGCGTTTTCGCGCGCCCTGGGTCGGGTGCATTCCATGGCGCAAGATAACGGCGTTGGCTCTGGAAAGGGAGTCGCCTCGCAACGGCGATCGATTGGAGTTCCACTTGAATGCGCAGCGTTGCATGTGAGTCAAAGGAGAACGGCTGGTTGTCTTCTCAAGCGCGTTGAAGCGCGAGCGCGCGCGTTCTCGCGCGTGGTGGGCATAGTATTCACCAGAGAAAAGGCGCCATGTTGGCCTGGAAACAAAGGTCGCCCCTTATCGGCGACCGCTTGGACCCCCAACCCAACGCGCAACCCCGAGGTCAACGCAGAAACTTGCGGTGTTTTCTCATGCGCGCTTTGGGCATTGTATTCTCCGCAATGAACGAGACCGTTATGTCGGCCGAGAAAGACAAGTCGCCCCTTAGCGGTGGCCGATCGGATTTCCAAGTTAACATGTTTTTTTTTTTTTCTCGCATGTCAAAATGGAACATTGCTGAAAGGGGGGCGCGCGTGCGTGTCTGCGCGGACGCGCGAACGCGCGCGTCGTGGGTTCGGCATGCTACATTTTCGCATGCTAGCACTGGCGGCCTAGAAGCCGAAGTCGCCCCTTAGCGGTGGCCGATCGGATTCCAAATTTAACATGCGGCTCCTAGTGCGCAGTCGTATAGCCTTGCTGGGCCGTCTCACGCGACGGCGCGCGGGCGCGCGCGTCCAGGCGCGTTTTGGGTCTTGTATTTCCAAGATTAGAAAGGTCACCATGGTGGCCTCGAAGTCGGCCCTTCGCGCCTATGAGCGCATGTCGAACTTAACATGCTGCTTCGCGTAAGTCGACGTGAGACCTTGCGGGGCCGTCTCACGCGCGAAGACGCGCGGACGCGCGCGCGCCCGCGCGGGCACGCACCCCCTCGGGCGTGTTGGGTTTTGTATTTCCCAGGTGCAAAAGATTATGAGGTTGGTCTAGAAACTAGATGACAGCGGACCCCCAGCGGTAGCCGATCTTATTTCCAAGTGAACATGCTCCTCCACGCGTAGGTCGACATGGGACCTTGCGGAAGCGTCTCGCGCGCGCGGGCGCGCGGACGCGCGCGCGTCCGCGCAGACACGCGCGTCCTGGGTGTTGTATTTCCCAGCTGCAGAAGGTTATGAGGTTGGTCTAGAAACTAAAGGTGACCCCAGCGGTGACAGATCTTATACCCAAGTTAACATGCTACTTCCCACGTAAGTCGACATGGGACCTTGTGGACGCGTCTCGCGCGCGCGGGCGCGCGGACGCGCGCGCGTCCGCGCGAAAACGCGCGATCTCGCGCGCGTTGGGTGCTGGATGTCCCAAGTGGAAAAAATAGGATGTTGGTCTAGAAGCTAGGCGGGCCCCAGCGGTGACCGATCACTTTCCAATGTAACATGTTCCTTCACGAAAATTGACATGGGACCTTGCGGAAACGTCTCGCGCGCGCGTCCGCGCGAACACGCACGTCCTCGCGCGCGTTGGGTCTTGCATTTCCCAAATCCAAAAGCTTGCCATGTTGGCCTGGGAGCGACAACCGCCCCTTAGCGATGACCGATCGGTTTTCCAACTTAACATGCTGTTTTGCATTTAAGCATTTTTTGATTATTGCGGAACCGCCCCATGCGCGCGGACGCGCTGAGCCGTTTCGCCTGAGATTTCCGCACAATCCATTCAGGAACCATGCTCTCGCCCAACCGCAGTCCACCACTGGGGGGGGCGGGAAACCCGAGCAGTCAGGGAGTTGTTTTTCGTGGGGCTTCCTCTTTCCCCATGTGTTCCAGAGTCGTGCTCTCGCCTCAGTGCCGGAACGCGTGCTCGCGCGGGCTGGGTTTGGTATATGTTATTGTGGAAGACCGATATCTCGATATATTGGTCTAGGAACAAACGTCGCCCCGAAACGCTGACCGATTGGATTTCCATCTCAGCAGGTGGTTGTACTTGCACGTATGCTGACATCGAACTTTATGACTTCCCCGTTACAGACTGCCTTTAAAGTTCTAGGAACCATGGCGGTTCATATATGACTTCCCCGTTACAGGACGAGGAGTGGAACGTGGACGGGAGGACGGATACAGGGAGGGACGGCCCGGACACCACCTGAACATGGGCTGGTGTCCTCGCCCCTGGTTCAGGTGGTGTTTAGGCCCCTCCTCGTCCTTTGTTATGTCGCCCCCCCCCCCCTGTTCCCCCGTGCCCCAGTTCTGCCCCCTCCCCGCTGCGCCCAGGGTTCGGTAAAGGATGCCCCTTTCTCCCAGACTTAGTTTTGCAGGCCCAGCGGGCTGGGGGCCCCGCATGGGGCCCGCGCCAAAATCCGCGACCCCGCTCGCGGGCCACCCAGCTTGCAGCACGGACCGCAGGCAGGCAGGTGGAACCTTCCCCCGTCGTTGGCGTCGTCGCCGCCGTCGGCGTCGTGGTCGTTCCCCCTCCTTCCCTTCCTCTCCCTCCCCGAGGAGCCCCATAGAGGGCTCCGCCGAAGCCCCAGTGGCAGGGCTCGCATGGCGCCACCGCGTTCATTTCGGCACACCCGTCACCCTCCTTAGTTATCCTCCCTCCTGCTCCTCATCCAGCTCCTCCTCCTCCTCCTTCTTTTTCTCCTCCTCCTCCTCCTCCTCCTCGTTCTCCTCCTCCTCATCCTCCCCCTCCTTCTCTTCCTCCCTCTTCTTCTCCTCCTCCTCATCCTCTTCCTCCTCCCCCTCCTCGTCATCATCAGCATTATCAGCATCCCCATCATGGTCATCATCATCAACATCACCAGGATCACCACCATCATCATCATCATCAACATCATCAGAATCATCAGCAGCATCATCATCATCATCTGCATCATCATCATCATCAGCATCATCATCACCATCCGCATCATCATCAGCATCACCACCATCCTCACCATCATCATCATTATCACCATCCGCCTCCTCCTCCTCCTCCTCCTCGTCCTCGTCTTCGTCCTCCTCCTGCTCCTCCTCCTCCCCCTCCTCGTCCTCTCCGTACTCCTCCTCGTCCTCGGCGGTGCAGGTTACGCAGCCTGCCATGGAACCCGAGCCTTGGGGTTCCTCCCGCCGCCGCTGCCCTTCTCCCCCCTCATGTTTTCCCCGTTCGGGGCGGGGGTTCCCCGGTGCGCGGCTAGGCGGTCTTCGTGGGCCCCTGGCGACCGCCGCGCAGGAGAAGCCAGTGGCAGCATAGGGCACGGGGGCTGCCTGGGACGCCAGCAGCCCCGACCGATGCCCTTTCCCACCCCCTCTCCCCGCAGCGTGGGAGGGGGCACCCCCTGGGCGCAACGCCGTCCAGGGAGGCTTTGCGCCATGCGAGCGTCCTCTGAGGGTGTCGCCGCCCCTCAGTTGTATCGTGGCTGCACTGTGGATGTTAAAGATCGTCCTCCCCGTCCTCCTCGTCCTCCTCGTTCCCCTCCTCCCTCCCTCCCTGCCTCCTTCGCCTCCTTCCCTCCGTCCTCTTCCTCCTCCTCCTCCTCCTCCTCCTCCTCCTCCTCCTCTTCCTCCTCTTCCTCCTCCCCCACCTCCTCCTCTTCCCCCTCCTCCTCCTCCTTCGGCTCTTCCTCCTCCTCCTCCTCATCCCCGCCAGCTTTCTTCATTGTGTGCGAACGCAAAGCGTTTGGAATACGGAGCCGTGGTATCGAACGCGAAGCGTTTAGATGACGGATTCGAGTTTGTCTTCGTCGTTGCGCCCATGGGCACGCGTTCGACCACTGTTATTCGCGAGCAGCGGCCCGCGCAAGTGAAACCATGTGAAACTAACGATGGAGGCCAGCCATACATGTGAAACGTGTGAAACGAACGATACAATCTGCAACCATGTGAACATATTGAGGCACTTGTTGCGTGTGAAACTATCGATGCAAATGACGCTATGCGAAACTAAAGTGTCAACATGAATTCATACATCCACTTCGTCAACCACGTCTCCGTGAATTTAGGGCGGAACAGTCCAGACGCCCTAACCTTGCTACAATAATTCTCCGATTCGTCTGTGAAATTGGCCGTGCAACCTGGGTTCCCGCTCCATTCCGCTTGCTGGCGCATGTGGCATCCAAACGCGTGCCACTTCATGGCTACTGGATACCCGTTTTCGACCCACTTGCGAAAGCACGTGTCCGTCAGCTGACCAAGCTGGGCCAGCGCAGCTGGCGACATCTGTCGGGGCTCTGACCTGCAACGGTTGATGTACCCAACCATTGATTTACCACACTCCAGCAACGCTGAGCCTGCTCCAGCGTTTGAACGGTTGATGAGGGCGGCCCCGCCCTTGACTTCCAACGTGTGGACGAAGGCGGGCAACAAATACCTCGTCCTGGCAGCTTTCAAAGCGATCGTTGGGTTGTCACTTGTCACGTCAACCTGTGCCGTTGAAATGCTGGTCACGCGAACATCGGTTGGTGTTCTGTGCTGCTCATAATATAGATCAAGGGCTTGCTGCAACTCAATGTCCGCACTGTCTGGCTCCAACTCGTTCCAATATCCGAAGAATCCCACCTTTAACAGCTCGACCAATACACGGGCGATGAAATACTGGGCGATTCCTAATTCCACCAAGTGCATGGAATCGTAAATGAAATGTTGGGCAGTCAGCCCCTTGATCCCCATCTGGCCTGGGATGTCCATGAGCCTGTTCACGAACAGAACGCCATTCTGAGGGCGACGATAGAACCAACATCGTCGCTTCGCTGGCGGAAAATCGCACAAGCGCTCTCCATGCACAAAGTCGGGCTCGCCGATGAAGGTCGGTTCCAAGCGGTCTCCCCGTTGGGCGTCTGGCAAGCCGTCAAGCTTCCGCTTTAGCACAAGGCCGCCCTTCCCGCGCCGCCGATCCAGATTCCTCAAAAGGACAGGCACCTGCGCCTCGGCGAGTGGCACGTCGAACAAGCAAGTCCTTGCGATGTCGCAAAACCACTGGTGGGGCCGAGGCGCAGCTGTTTGGCCCAATTGGTTGAGGCCGTCCTTGTGCACGAAACACCGCAGGCACCCGTGCCTGGCGCGATGATGGGGCATGCCGAGTGTTTTCGGAAACTCGTCGAGGTCCGCGCACACCTCGGCGCAGACAGCTCTTATCAATTCTCCAGTGTCGGCCCTGTCGAACAGAGGCGTGTTCGCAACGAGAGCCCTTCGTGACCCAGCGGGCCAGGCTCTGCCGTTCACGTCCGTGGATGGGAACACGCCGCTCGCAGACACGTTGAACACCCATGATATCGTTTCAAGCAACTTCTGGATAGTGTGGGTCCCTCTGCAGCCGCATTTGCACATGAGGCTCCCTGGGTAGGATCCAAGTGGTATCCGTTGCTTTTGGCCAATAACAGACGCAAAAAACCGCGCGCCATTGTAGCGACCTTGCGCGCTCAGCGTCACATTCTGCCCCTTGTCATCCTCATCAGTTTCCTCCTCCTTTGCTTTCTTGTTTACGCTGGACCGACCTTAGCTGCAAGATGTGGCGCTGTAATGCCTTAGCTGCATCTTCCATGTCCTCCTCCCCCCCCTTCCCCCTCCTCCTCATCGCCCCCGCCTCCTCGTCATCCTGTTCCTCTTCCTCCTCCTCCCCCCTCCTCCTCCTCTTCCGTCTCCTCCCCCCCGCCTTCTCTGCCTGCGCCCCCTCCGCCTCCTCCCCCTCCTCCGCCTCCTCTTCGTCCTCCTCCTCCTCCTCCTTCTCCTCCTCCTCCTCCTCCTCCTCCTAATCCCCCTCCTCCTCGAATTTTGCGCCTGGGATCGGCGGCAGGGGCCATCGAGCGCTTATATATTCAGCGCAGAAGCATGCCCGTCGATTCGAGCGTAATCGAGAAACAACCTGGGAGGGATGATGTTTTTCCCACCGTATGTGCGAGCGAGTTCGTTGTCCCAGAAACTTTTGCAAAGGATCCGAGGGTTGGATCGGTGACTGAGAAACTCATAGCTTTTCTTTGGAAACAAGAGTGCGAGGACCTCATACACAGGTAAAAACGGCAATGGTCTCAGAGCTGTTTTTTTTCTGCTTCCTGACATGAACGGGCGCCTGAATCCACATCAAGCTCTCTTTGGCCACAACGTCAAATCCCAAAGCTGTCTTCAACGCTCGAGTTGAATTCCTGCTATGCGCCAGGTCACGGCCGATGTCTGCAACGCCTTGTCCACCAGCTTTACTAATCAAATGCGATAAATGAACAACCATGGCTGCCGTCAACCGCCCCGAGAGGTACAGCCCCAACAACGTACCCCTCAGCACCGCACCATGGTCAGTATTGTCGGGCGGCGCCTCGAGCAGACTAGATGCTTTCCTCCTGGCGTCGGCCGCGCCGCCCGACATCGAAGGCGAAGACAAGATCTGCCGCGCCCTGGTTCTCAGCTCAGCGCGGTGCTTGCTCTTTGGGCTGGGTGGCTTCGAGGAGGGGCCATTCGCAGCGGCCCGACTCGCTGTCGGGCGGGCCATGCTCCAGAATGGAATTCCCACGGGACTTGGCCAAAAAGGCTACGGATGGGCGCCGTGCCCCGATATGGTGGCAAGCTTTGACTCCAGATCCGCCCTGCGTTGGCTTTTCTTCCAACTTAAAATTGCGTCGGGGATCCACCTATAAGAGGACGAACAAGTAGGGCGGACATTTCTGCACCCAACGTAGCGCGTGGCGGAAATCCACAGAAGTAGGGCGGAAACAGCAGCAGAAAAGTAGGGCGGAAATGGCAAGCCCTACCCACGAACTTCCCCAAAGCAGGGCGGATCTGGAGTCAGGGAGGTGCCGCGGCGCACCTGTCAGCCAAGGTGCCAGCGCGCCCCCTTAAGCCAAGTGGGCACGTCTTCGGGCCACGGGAAACGGGTGGTCAACCACGGCATAACGCCTTGCGAACGGCGCATGCAGGGAGAGCAGTTTGTGCGCGTTTGCCGCGAACCTTGTGCGGATACCCCAAGGGAGATGGTGTTTGCGTTGTCGTGCTTGTTGTGGTGTTGCTTGTTTTTTTGTGCGCTCATGGGCCTCGGCTGTTGATGCCTGCTTTTTGTTATTGTGTTGTTTGGTGCTTGCTTTGTGCGTGCTGTCTGCTTGCTGTGTTGGTGCCTGCTTTGTTGGCGCTGTGTTGTTGGTGCATGCTGTTGGTGCCTGCTGTATTGGTGCCTGCTTTGAGCAAGTGAGCGCGGCACTGAGGAATGCGACTCGTGTGTGTGTGTGTGTGTGTTTGTTGATGCCCGTTTCTGGTGTGTACCTGTCTTTTCCCGTGTCGCCCTGCCCCAGTTCCAGCACCTCCACTTCGTGCTCCTCCTCATCTTCCTCCTCCACCCCCAGATCCTCCACCTCCTGCACCTCCTTCTCCTGCCCCACTCTTCTCGTTGGCCAGCTTGCAGAGGCCAGACACCACGTGAGTTGCATGCAGCAGCGTGCCCGTCGACCCTTGCGCAACCGAGAACTCAGAGAAGCATGATTTTTGATCCACCTCACGCGTGAACATGTTCAATGCCACTGAACGGATCGCAAAGGGGCCGAGGCTTGGATCGGTGAGCGAGCAAATCAGACCGTTCTCTTGGAAACAAAAATGGCGGGACATGATACACTGGCAAGAACGGCAAACCGCTCAACGCTGATCTGTTTTGCTTCACCACCTGCACGGGGACCTCAATCCACATCGAGGGCTCTCATTTTTCCACACTTTTTGGCAACCGTGAAAGGGTGAGCTGAACTAACGTGGGTTCCGCCAACCTCCCCGAGAGGTTAAGCCTTGACCACGCCTGGCGCTCGGGCGCCCATGGTCCGAAATAGATGCTACGCGCAGCTCGGCCTAACTGGCTGCGCATGGCTGCGATAGACGTCGCGCCTCGATCCACGGACCAGGGACCATGGCGCACATTTGACCCGAGATGCCACGGCACACCATCTAGCCAACGGCGGGCGCGCCTTCGAGCGGCATGAAAAAGATGGCACCGCAACACCTGCTGGGAAGGCATGTGGTTGGACACGCGTGGAAACCACGGGAAACCCACTTGCAAATGGCACTTGCAGGGGTAGCAGCTTGCGTATGTGTGTTGTGGATGCGTTGTGGGTATGTGCTGAATCGTTTCTTTTTTCTGAGCCCTAAACGGTGTATGCATACAGTTAGTAGACGTAGGGCGAGAGGGGAATCTGACCGATGTGTGTTATGTTCGCGTCCCGCAATGACGCTCGTGCGTGTTATGGTTATACTATGTCTGCGTGTGGTGCTGTGTTATTGCTTTATGTGCCTGAATGTGGTGTCCAAGCTACAAGAAGAAACTTGAATGGAAACGCTCGCTCACGGCGAGTATAGCGCAAATCGCCGCGGCCGGAGTGGCCTCCGATACAGGGCAGGCACACATCAGCGCATGGAGCCTATCGCTCCAGCCCGATGGGGCACTCTTGAAAGCCAGGCTCACACAGGCCTGCCGTCTCCTTGTCCTCACCTTCCTTATCCTCCTCCCCCTCCTCCTCCGCCCTCCCGAATCCTCCTTTTTCTTCCCCTTCCTCCTCCCTCCTCCTCCTCCACCGTCCTCCTCCGCCTCCTCCCCCGTCCCTCCGCCCTCCCCCCCTCCGCGTCCGTCCTCCTGGTTCACCGCCTCATCAGTTTCCCCCCCAGGATCGATCATGATCCCCATTCGTTCCATGCACCCTCGTCCTCGTCATTGCCTATCTTCTCAATGTTAGCTCCACCTCCTCGTCGTCCTCCTCTTCATCCTCCTCCTCCTATTCCTCCTCCTCCTCCTCCTCCTCCTCCCGAGTCACTGCTCGGTGGCTCAGCCCGAGTCACTGCTGGAACCACTGCTGCTGCTCTTGCGCTTGGGCTTGCCGACGGCCTTCGGCTCCGGCGTGATCTTCGGCTTCGGCTTCGGCGTGGGCAGTGCCTTGATCACGACCTTGGGGTTCTTCGGCGGCGGCTGCGCGGGCTCCGACTCGCTCGAACTCGAACTGCGTTTCTTCTTGCTCTTTTTCTTGGAGTCCTTGCCCTTTTTCTTGCTGCTAGTTTTGGAAGTCCTGTCCCTGTCCTTGCCATGTTTTTTTGTCGTCCTTGCTGTTCTTTTTGGAGTCCTTGTCCCTGTCCTTGCCCTTGTCCTTGCCGTCCTTGTCGTTCTTCTCGTCCTTGTCGTTCTTGCCGTCCTCGTCGTTCTTGCTCGTTTTCTTGTCGTGCTTGCCCTTGCTGTTTTTCTTGTCGTGCTTGCCCTTTGCGTCCGAGGAGGTGCTCGAAGCTCTGGCCTTGCGTTTTTGTTCTTGTGGTGGCTCTTCTTCTTGGCCTTCTCGGACGCGCTGGAGCTGGGCGAATCCCCGCCAGTGCTCTCGGAACCCAGCTCGGGCTCCTGCTCTTCCTCATCCTCGTGGGCGTCTTCCTCAGCGCCAGGCACCTTCTCCTCGATTACCATCTCGGAAGCCTTCCTCGGTTGCCAGAAGAGGGGCGAGGAGGTTCGGAGGACGAGGAGGAGGTCCCAGTGCGAAGAGGGCGGCGTTGAAGGCAAGTGGGGGGGGGGGGGGGGGGGCGGGAACATCTGACAGTCGGCCGAAGCGTACACCCAGAGCAAAGCATTCTCCAGTGTAAACCCAGAGCTAAGCACTATCGACCGACAGTCAATCGTCGGAAGAAAAAGTTTAAGATCTGGTGTCTAGGTCGTGGGCAAGCGTATTCACCAGAGCTCTGGTGTACTTATGTGTACATATGCGAACCAGAGCAGACACATGTTTCTGCAGAGACTCATAATTTACCAAAATTGAGCATCGAACGTGCATGCATAGTCGTTCATGCACGCATCTCCATCTACACATGCACGTTTACATTCATATACACCTAGATGCATGCCTTTCGTTCTATACAGGCTCACATTTTTGGATATGCATATAAGGTGCATACATTTGGAGGGATACATCTGTAATCGTCCTACCTGTCTCCACGTTAGTTTGAATGTCGGTGTCCTGCTGCCGAACCTCTGGAACTTGCGCTCGAAATAGTGCACGCGGCAGCTACGTTTCTCGCATTTCTTGAGAAGGCTCTGCCTAGTAGCCCACCGTACGTAGTTCACACCATGCTCATTGCTCTTGAACATGTCGATCAGCTCCTCCTGGCTGTAGAAGGATCCCTCGCTCTCTGTCTCTGACCTCGCGGAGGTGATCACTAGTTCGAAAAACTGACGGGCAGGGTAGGCAGGGGGAATGGCGTATGAGGATTGGGGGCAAGGAGGGGGGGTGATGATAATCATGATGATGTTGAGGATTATGACGACGATGATGGTTATGTTGATGATGCTGATGCTGATGATGCTGATGCTGCTGATGGTGATGATGATGGTGGTGCTGATGAATGGTGGTGATGCTGATAATTATGATTATCATAATAGTGTTGGTGATGATGAGGATACTCACGATGATGATGATGACGACGATGCTGATGATGATGCTGATTATGCTGATGATGATGATGGTGATGATGGTGATGACGATGATGATACTGCTGATCATGATGGTTATACTGATGACGGTGATGATGATGAAGATGCTGCTGATGATGATGGCGGTGATGATGCGGATACTGATGGTGATGATGATGACGATGATGCGGATGATCATGATGATTATGATGGTACTGATGATGATGACAATGATGGTGATGATGATGATGATGGCGATGATACGATGTTGGTGCTGGTGATGGCTATGGCGATAGCGAGGATGGTGCTGATGGCGATGATGGTGCTGAGGCCGATGATGGCGATGCTGATGATAGTGATGCGGATGATGATAATGCTGATGACGAGGAGGAGAAGGAGGCGGAGGAGGAGGAAGGGCGGGAGGCACCGCCACAGGCCGCCCGGAGGAGATGGAGGAGGAAGGGGAGAAGGGGGGAGGAGGCGGAGGAGGAGGAGCAGAGGAAGAGGAGGAGGAAGACGGAGATGAGGACGAGGAGGAGGAGGGGCAGGGAGAGGAGGAGGAGCGAGGAGGAGGAGGATAAGGGGACGGGAGGAGGAAGGTAGACAAGACAAGCAAGACACTTACAGCCAATCTGGTCACTGTCTTGTGGGGGGGGGGGGGGGGGGGGGGGGGCGAACCTGAAAAGGCTTGAAATCAGTTCGACTGAGAATGTGAAGATGGCTCTGTGGGCGCTGTGTGCGAGCGCCTACCAGCGGCCCTGCGGGGGGATTCCTCTGGCCTACAGAGGGACCAGGCGGGGGCAATCAGCCCCTCAGAGGCCCTCCAGAGGCACCTTATCCCCTGGGAGCTCTAGGTGCGAGTCAAGAGGTCGCAATCCTGCAATATATTATCCTTCTGGCGCGGCCTGTGCGAGGAGGAAGAGGATGAGGATGAAGACCCCTCCCTCAAGCAACTCTGGCCCGAGCGGGGGCGGGGGGGTTTACAGGGTGGTCTCTGCACCATACTCCCTCCTTGTCACATTTTGTGCGCTTCTACTTGGCCAGTCCTCGCACCGCCTCGTGGTGCTTGCGTGGTGCTTGGGGGGCAACTCGCAGGCTGGGCAGGCACAGATCATCGGCGTTATGGGTCCTAATATCTTGGAGTACTGGGAGGCATCATACGTAGACATCAGTGTGCTGGAACAGCACCATGCTCAAGCCCTGCGGGAACTAGGCGCCAGCGCGCGAGAACGGGATTTACTTGACCTTTTTGGGTCAGCCCTTATAGTGGTGCCGTCTGTGGTTGTGGTATCCTGCATCTGTCCGCCGCTCTCGTTTCGCGATGACCTCGGTGGTCTCTTGCGTCGATGCCTTGGTCAGAGGCAGACCGACGCTACGACCCGCAGGCTTCTCTACGACCAGCTCATATACGAGGCCCTCCATGGTCAGCTTCCGAACGCCACGATCATAGAGATTTCACGGCGCACGGACTGCATGCGGATCGCCGCGGTGCCCAGTTTCACGGCTTCATTACGCCCGATCCCGAATTACAGACCCATGGAAAGGGTTGCGCACAGTGGCCCAGCGGCGGCCTTGCGCCCGCTCGTCCACGGGAGTGATTTGGTCATGCGAGGCACTCAGGATGGGCCGTTTCAGCTTCGCAACTATTTAGAGCCAGACGGAAGCTTCAATTTAGAAGCGGTGGTGCTTCAAGCCACTGTATGGCGCTGGCATGTTGCTTTCACAGCTCAATGGGACGGTTCCATGTGCCACTCCTGCGCAGTTGCTGTCTGCAGGGCTTTGGGAGCCGCTGCCATTCCGATGGAGCCAGCGCCTTTCCTGTTGCGCAATCACGAGTTTCGTCGCATGAGTCGTTGGTCAGGGCCGTACGCCTCGTACTGGGATCATGCCGTGGATCACCAGATGGAGCGAGTTTTGGACGAGCAGCTCGCAGCAGTCAGCGCGGACACGGTCGTCATCAATAGTGCCGACGAGCTTGCGAGACGCATCCAGCCGAGGGCCAAACTCAATGCCGCTGTCATGTGGATGTTTGCGGAGCGCTGCACATTCTCTGCTACAGAGCCGACATCGGGCGCTGAGAAGGAGGCTCAATAAATTTGGGCTCACGTTGTCGTTACCTGAGGGTATTTCAATTCAAGTTTAGATTGGCCTCAGTGGGTGAGATCATTGGAGCCTCTTGCTGTTGCTTGTGAAATTTGAGGTTGCCCTGTTGGGCCGAATCGAGTTGATCCGATTTCAGTTTTGTTGGTTTGCTCACTGTGTGTATCCGATCAGGTTGTCTCGGTTCTGTTATGTGTATTGCCTGTCGTTGCAGACGGGAGAACACATTTGCAGGGCGTTGGCATTTTCTGATACTGAGCGAAAGGTGTGTTGTGCATCGCGATTCTCCAGCTCTGTTGCTTACTTTGTGGATGGGGCATGACATATGGTGAACACATTGTTGCATAAGAGTTCTGTCGTTTGCCGCGCCTCTTGTGCGTGCGTGGGCGTGCGCGCGGGCCGTGCGTGCTCACCTATAAGAGGCTTGCTTGCTTCGCACCGCGATGGGTCCCATTCAGCATCAGCATTATCAGCATCCCCATCATGGCCATCATCATCAACATCACCATGATCACCACCATCATCATCATCAGCATCATCAGCAACATCAGCATCATCATCATCTGCATCATCATCATCACCATCATCATCACCATCAGCATCAGCATCATCACCATCCTCACCATCATGACCACCAGCATCGCCCCCATCATCATCGTCATCATCACCATCGTCATCATCATCATATTCACCCGTATCAGCAGCAGTATCATCAGCATCATCACCATCATCAGCAACATCCTCAGCATCAGCATCATCACCCTTTGTCCCCGTCCGTCGTACAGGCCTCGGGAAAATAGCGAACACTCATGACACAGTCATCTGTGAACGCCTCCCCCTCCCCCCAATGTTCAAAGTTGGCGGTGGGTCTGATAAGTGGCACCTCGACCGCAGTCTTCTCCCGCGCGTGCCAACCTTGAGTTTGGGGGGCAGGGGGGGTGTTCACTAATTGTTTTCCTCTACCGCATCCACTCCCCCTGCCTACCCTGTCCGTCAGTTTTCCGAACTCGTGACCACATCTCTTTCCTGGCCTTCAGGACGGCCCCCGCTTGGTCGAAGCTGCACTGCGCCCTCTCCCACGTGTCCCTCAGGCTCTTGAGCACCTTCACAGGGCGCAGTAGGAAAGCTGGCGAGGACGCGGGTGGGAGCGGAACGTTTGTGAATATGGTTACGTCCATGCGTGCGTTTATGCGTGTGTATGTACACGTATACGTGCATGTACATGAATAGGTGTGTGCATAGTCCTATGCGTATGTGCATGTATATGCATGCACGTTTGGGCTCGTGTGTTGGCGTGTGCGTACACATGGATACGACATGGTGTATGTATGTTGGTATGCGCATACGTATGGACAGCGGCAACTGTCGGTACCATGTACACGTGGATGGGCATGTGCACGTGTATGTACACGCAAGCGCACACACAATTTTCAATGCAAGTGCAAGTGTATGTTCATATGTATGTGCGTGTGTGTTTGTGTATATATATATATATACACACGCTTGGGTGCTCGCGAATGTATACGCGTGTGCCTAAAACGGTGTACGCATACAACTACACATGTGAGTGCATGCGTACGTAGATTCCCCCCTGCGCCTTTATCCTCGTCCTTTTTACCTCCGCCTCCCTGTCCCTCTCCTGCTGTGGTAGGTCGGCGTATCTTCTTCTCGCCGCCCACTTCCTGCTCCTTAGCTTGATCCTCCGCATCCTCCATGTCCGCCCCTCTTCCTCCTCTCCCTCAAATTTGTTTGACCGCGTCGCCTTGCGAGTGTGTCCCGAGCGGTACCGTTCGATGAACAGCTGTCCCTCTTCGGTCACCTCGCGGCGGTTCCCCTCCGCATCCTCCAAGTGGCGCAGGAACATCCTGTCCCGAGCCCGTTCCGCCTTCATGTCGGCCCTCGACTTGGGCCCGCGCTTCTTCTTCCTCGGGGCCTCGTCGCCAACCATCTGCGAAAGCATCCTGGCCACCGACGGGAATGCCCGCCGCGGAGAATCTCACAGGGAACGGCAGCAGCGGGGCCGCCGAGAAGGCCTGGAGAGGCCGCCCGCCTTGAGCCAAAACGGCTCGAACGGTGCCCAGCGACCACCAAATGAGGCATAGCGGGCCAAACAATTGTGAGCGTACCACACGACAACCCAATAAAACGCCGTGGGCTCAAATTAGGGAGGGGGGGGGGCGACCGCGCGCCTCTGGGGCGCGCGCATCTCCGAGCTACGTGATGTGCAGTTCCTAGCGGCACTTGTTGGGGCGGCAGATGGTTTTTGTGGCTGGGCGGGCGCATCTTCGAGCCACGGGACATGCACTTCCGAGCGGCGCTTGTCGGGGCAGCTTCGCGCGATTGCGTCTGATTGGGCATTGGGCCAAAGAGCGCCCAATCGTCAAGGGGGCCACACGTGCCAGCGGGAGCCCGGACCACCCTAAGGGCACACACACCCCGCAAGAGGGGGCCCTTGGGCTCCCGCTAGCACTGAAGGCCCCATTATCAATGGGGCGACCCCTTGGGCACGCCTTCGGGCAGCATGAGAACTTCCAAGTGAGCCCCTGAACGATAGGACATACAAGTGGGATGGGGAACTGAGGAGTAGGACGTGGACATGGCGTATGACTTAGAAGTAGGATGCTGTTTGTCTGTGTCTGTCTTTCCGCGCTATGTAGCCCATAGTCTCCGACCGTTTGCGTTTGTCGATGTTCGTCTGCATTGCCGCCATGTGTCTGCGCGCGTCCGCATCTGTCGTCGTGCGTCTGCGCATGTCGTTCTTTGCTTGCGCGCGTCTGCATGTGTCGTCGCGCGTCTGTGCCTGTCATTGGTTGTCTGCGCGCATCTGATGATCTCGTTGTTTGTCGGTGTATGTTGTTGCGCGCCTGTGTATGTCGGCCTTCGTATCCGTGCGTCTGCTTATGTTTGGGTTTGCTTGCGTTGTCGCCGCTCGTATGCGCGCGTCTGCATCTGTCTTCGTGGGTCTGCGTATGTCGTTGTGTGTCTTCGTGCGTCTGCATATGTCTCTGTGTGCTTGTGTATGTCGTTGTCTGTCTGCGCGCGTCTGTTGATGTCGTGCTTTGTCGGTGTATGTCGCTTCGCGTCTGCGCATGTCGGCCTTCGTCTCCTTGCGTCTGCTTATGTCTTCGCATGCCTGCTTTGTCGCCGCGTGTCTGTGCGCGTCTGCATCTGTCGTCGTGCGTCTGCGTATGTCGGTGTTTGTCTGCTTACGTCTGCATATGTCTCCTTGTGTCTGCGCATGTCGTTGTTTGTCTGCGCGCGTCTGCTGATGTCGTTGTTTGTCGGTGTATGTCGCTGCGCGTCTGCGTAGGTCGGACTTCGTCTCGCTGCGTCTGTTTATGTCTGTGTTTGTCTGCTTTGTCGCCGTGCGTCTGCTTATGCTTGTGTTTGTCTGCGTATGTCGTTGTTTGTCCACGTACGTCTGCATCTGTCTTCGTGTGTCTGCTTTTGTCGTTGTGAGTCTGCGCGCGTCTGTTGGTGTCGTTGTTTGTCGGTGTATGTCGCTGTGCGTCTGCGTATGTCGGCCTTCGTCTCATTGCGTCTGCTGATGTCTGGGTGTGTCTGCTTTGTCGCCGCATGTCTGCGCGCGTCTGCATCTGTCGTCGTGTGTCTGCGTATGTCGTTGTGTGTCTCCGTGTGTCTGTGATGTCGTTGTGTGTTTGCGCGCGTCTGCGTTTGTCTGCGTGTGTCTGTGTTTGTCGTTGTTTGTCTGCGCGCGTCTGGTAATGTCGTTGTTTGTCGGTGTATGTCGCTGCGCGTCTGCGTAGGTCGGACTTCGTCTCCCTGCGTCTGTTTATGTCTGTGTTTGTCTGCTTTGTCGCCGTGCGTCTGCTTATGTCTGTGTTTGTCTGCGTATGTCGTTGTTTGTCCACGTACGTCTGCATCTGTCTTCGTGTGTCTGCTTTTGTCGTTGTGAGTCTGCGCGCGTCTGTTGGTGTCGTTGTTTGTCGGTGTATGTCGCCGTGCGTCTGCGTATGTCGGCCTTCGTCTCATTGCGTCTGCTGATGTCTGGGTTTGTCTGCTTTGTCGCCGCATGTCTGCGCGCGTCTGCATCTGTCGTCGTGTGTCTACGTATGTCGTTGTGTGTCTCCGTGTGTCTGTGTATGTCGTTGTGCGTCTGCGCGCGTCTGCGTTTGTCTGCGTGTGTCTGTGTTTGTCGTTGTTTGTCTGCCCGCGTCTGGTAATGTCGTTGTTTGTCTGCGTATGTCGGTGTTTGTCTGCTCATGTCGCTGTGTGTCTGATTATGTCGCTGTTTGTCGGCGTATGTCGCCGTTTGTCTGTTTGCGTCGGCCAGCGCCCTGTTGCTTCAGAATGGTATTCCAAGGGCGGCGCCCAGAATGGCACTTCATGTGCCAGAAAACGACTCCAAGGGCATTCCGTTGGCGGGGAACGTTTCCCGCCCATGGAATGCCCTTGCGAATTGTTTTCCGCCCGTGGAGTGCCATTCGGGAAACCGCGCGCGGAATTCTTGTGAGAGGTTTGTCTCGCCCATGGACTGTTTTTTGAATGCGATGCAAGTCCAACCCCTCCCGCCGACCCCCCCCCCCCCCCTTCCCCGAGACCCTTGCGGGCTGGGCGTGCAACGCAATAATGTTTCGGCGCTTCGACGCCGCAGCCTCCTCCCCGCATTCCCCCCGCCCCCTCCCCGCTTCCAGCATCGCCAGCATGCCTGACGGGGGAGGAGGGGGGGGGGGCGTGCGGCAGTATGCATGCGCATGGTGTGCAACTGTTAGGTGTCTGCCTACGTGTGTCTATATATATATATATATAGATGCGTGTATGTGCGCTGTCTATGTATGTATGTTGTTTATATATGCGCTCGGTGCGTGTTTATAAGTGTATGTATGTGTAGATATACGTATGTGTCCAGCCGTCTGTTTTGTCACCGCACGCCTGCGCGTGTCTGCATGTCTTCGAGCGTCTGCTGCTGTAGTTGTGCGCCTTCGGGCGTCTGCATATTTCGTCGCGTGTCTGTGTGTGTCGTTGTTTGTCTGCGTATGTCTGCGTTTGTCGGCTTATGTCGTTGTGTCTCTGCGTATGTCGGTGTTTGTTTGCGTGGTCGCGGTTTGTCTGTTTGCGTCGGCCCGCGTCCATGGCTTTTGTATATGTACGTAGATTCGCGAGTGCATGGTTGTGCCATAAGTTCATGCTGCTGGGTGTGCAGACTATGTCCGCGGAGCTCCATGTGTATATGTGCGTGTGCGGGCAAATGTGTATACATGTGCGCTTGCCAGTGCAGCCCTGGGCATATGTACATGCCATTGACAGGCACTGGCCGAAACAGGCTGGACAACCCGAGCTTGTGAAACAGAGAACAACAATGCCGAAACACGCGCAAACCAAGCTTGCACACCACGCAGGATCAACCCCCAACGCGTGCAACATCAAGTGAAGATACGGGCGGAACATGCGAGAACGGAACCACACGCGCCGACAACAACACAGAAGAGAAACGCAGACAACCGCAGGCAACCGTAAACAGATGCAGACATCGAACGCAGACGCGCGTTGACAACCGCAAGCAGCCGCAAACGCGAAGCACACACATTCAACCGCACAGACAAACGCAGAAACGAAACGCAGACGCGACACGCTGACAAAAAAAAACAGACACGACGCGCAGACAAATGCACGCACACACACACGGAGACAAAGAAACAAGCACGGAACGCTGACAAACGCAGACACGAAACGCAGAAAAACGCAGACATTTGCAGACACGAGACGCAGACAAACGCAGACATTTGCAGACGCGAAACGCAGACAAACGCAGACAAACGCAGACAAACGCAGACACGAAACGCAGACAAACGCAGACAAACGCAGACATTTGCAGACACGAAGCGCAGACACACGCAGACAGACGCCGACAAACGCAGACATTTGCAGACACGAGACGCAGACAAACGCAGACAAACGCAGACACACGCCGACAAACGCAGACATTTGCAGACACAGAACGCAGACAAACGCAGACAATCGCAGACAAACGCAGACAAACGCAGACAAACGCAGACATTTCGTGTCTGCAAATGTCTGCGTTTGTCTCATTTTGTCTCAGTTTGTCTCATTTTGTTTCAGTTTGTCTCATTTTGTCTGCGTTTGTCTGCGTTTGTCTGCGCTTCGTGTCTGCAAATGTCTGTGTTTGTCTGCATTTGTCTGCGTTTCGTGTCTGCAAATGTCTGCGTTTGTCTGCGTTTGTCTGCGTTTCGTGTCTGCAAATGTCTGCGTTTGTCGGCGTTTAGTGTCTGCGTTTGTCTGCGTTTGTCTGCGTTCGTCTGCGTTCGTCTGCGTTTGTCTGCGTTTGTCTGCGTTTCGTGTCTGCAAATGTCTGCGGTTGTGTGTGTTTGTCTGCGTTTCGTGTTTGCTTGTTGTCTTCGTGGGTGCGTGCGTTTCTCTGCGTTTGTGTAGGTTGTGTGTCTGCGCTTGTATGCTTTTGCATCCTCTCGTCCGCGGTTCGCCCCTGCGTTTCGTTGCGGTTGGGCGTGCAGCTTTTGTCTGATTTCTGTGAATCGGCTGCTGTTTCGCGCTGGCGTTTGTGCGCGTTGTCGCCCGAAACTGCCCCGACGAGCAGGAAGCGCCCGCGTCGCGCGCGCCGCGCAATCTGGCGTTCGCGCGCGCGCGAGAATGCGCGCTGGAAGATGAGCCGACATTGCGCGCGAGAGTGGGGCGCCCGAGTTGCCGAGCCAGCGCGGCTGGCATTCGGGCCACGCCCGCGCATTCAGGAATTCTACGGGCGGAACGCGCGCGTCGGAATCGGCGCGCGCGCCCCTTAAGGATTCGACTTCGGCCGTCCCGCCCTAGACGGTCAACGTTCGATTCTGGCCTCCGAGCCCCTCCCCTCCACCCCCCCATCCCCCCCCCCCCCCGCCCCCCCCCCCCCCCCCCGCCCCTCCCCGCGCCGCAGCGCGCGCGCGCGCCCCGCCCCTCTCGCGCGCACGCATGCGCGCGCGCAAATGCAAACGCGCTCGCACACACGCACACGCACACGCACACACACACAAACACACACACACACACACGCAAACGCGCACACGCAAACGCACGCGCACTCACGCGCACGAGCGCCACGCACGCGCACGCGCTCGCGCGCGCGCAGAGGCCGAGCAAACCCCCGCGGGGCGCGGCCCGCTAAGCTTTCAAGTGGATCGCCGCTGCGCCGCGTGACTTAGCTAATATTGCAAAACAGCGAGAAACTAATCATAACTTGTGTTAACTTGGCACAATGTGTGCTGGCTTGTGAAAACTCGCCAGAATGTACGAAACTTGTTCGGAATTGGCAACAACCTGGCGTAACCTGTGCAAACTCGCCATAACTTGCCGCATCTCTCAACAACTTGCCATAACTAGTGACAACTGGTAAGAATGCGTAATAGCCTATAGAAACTTGGTGCTACCTGCAATAACTTGGCGTTTGTTGTGGTAACTGGCAACAACTTGGCACACGTCTGGGAACTCCTAGAAACCAGCAACAACTTGGCACATCTTTGGGTAAGCTGGAGGAATGTGTGTTAATTTGCACAAACTTAGTAATACTTGTACAGCGTTGGCATATCCTGTGACAACTTGCAGCTACTTGGCATAACTCCTGGAAGCTTGCCAGAACTTCGGGTAACTTCCAACAATTTAGTAGAACTTATGACAACGTGGACTAACGTGTGCCACCATGTAGAATCTTGGCGCTACTTGCAATAGTTTGGCTTATCTTGTGGCAACCCGCAGCAACTGGGCATAACTCCTGGAAGCGTGCCACAACTCCGAGAAACTTGCAACAATTTGGTATAGCTTATGGTAACGTGGCAAAACTTACGCTTGCTCGCAGGAGCTTAGCAATATTTGCCGTGTGCGTGCCTAGTTTGCGGCAATGTGCGGTAACTTGCGGCATCGTCTGAAAGCTTGCAACATATTCCCGTAACTTGCGGTGCATTTGCCGAATATGCGACAGCTCGGAATAATGTGTAGTGGCGCGTGGAATATTGGCAGATCTTCATGTAATTTGGTAAGCTCAGTGGCAACTTGTAACAACTTGGCAAACTGTGCGTACCTGTAATATGTGGCAGATGGTTGTTGTAACGTGCAGCGGCTTCAAATACTGCGAAGCATCGCGTCGTCACTTGTCGCGGCATGCAGAGAATGCGGGGTCGCCAGAGCAAGCTTGCAACGGCTTGGAGGGACAGGGTGTAATGTGTGATGGTGCACATCCGCCCACGGCCACCTTGCATAGCCGTGCGGCGCTTGGCGCTGCCAACGACATAGCGCAACGCGTTGTGCGAATTTGCTGGGGTGTGAACTAGCGCGCAGTATCGTGTCAGGCCGTGCAGCCACCCTGCACTGCCCTGCAAGACTTGGCAGGCGCGCGCTAACCGCCGAAAGCTTGCAACACCGCGGAATCAGTTACAGCGCGCCCGCCTTGCCTCATTGTGCTTGAATTTGCGTGCGACAACTTAAGGACGAGTTACATTCAGAGGTTGCAGCGAGCTCACGTTGCCCTGCAGTGCCTGGGGTGATTTGATTAACCTATGGCACATTGTGTCGACTTGGGGCAACCTCCGACCAACGCGGGTTCGCTTGCGGACGCGCGCTGGGCTTCGTGTTCCACCGCTCAGAGAGACCAGCATGCTGGGCTCGACGCTAAAGCCGCCCCTTAACGGGACGGGCCGGGTTGCCATCTTAACTTGCGGTGCGCGCGCGCGCGGGCGCGAGCGCGCCCGCGCGCCCTCGAGCGCTCTGGGTTTGATAGATGCCTGAATAGAACGGCAGCGGTGTCATTTTAATGCGGTTGAGCACCATGCAAGTCCATATAGAACCTTCGGGGGGGGGGGGGTCCCAAGCGCGCTTCCGCGCAGATGCGCGCGCGGACGCGCGCGCGCGCTTCCTCGCGCGCGCCATGCGGTGCATCGCCCAAAAGGCAGCCACGTTGGCCTAGAATCCAACATCGCCCCTTAGCTGTGACCGATTGGCATTCCACCTTAACGTGCGTTTGTACATGTCGGCCAATGCAGAACATTGCGGGGCATTCTCGCGCGCGCGGACGCGGTGGTCCTCGCGCGCGTTGGGTTTGTGTTTGTGTTTCCCAGATGGGAGAAATCGCCATGTTGGCTTGGAAATTCAAGTATCCACTTAGCGGCGACCGATTGGGTTTCCAACTCAACCTGCCTGCGTTTGCACATGTAAGTCAAATGTGGGACCTTGCGGAACCGCGTCAATCGCGCGAGCGCGCGCGTTGTCTTGCGCGTTGGGTTTGGTGTACCCCACAGCAGAATAATGCGATGCTGACCTAGAAGTCAAATTTCGCACCGCAGCGGCGGCAGATTAGCCTTCCACCTCGCACTGCGGCTGTGCACGCGAGCCAATCACTGCCCTTGCTGGTCCTCCTCAAGCGCTTGTCCGCGCGGGCGCGCGCGTCCCCGCGCGCCTCGGGTAGTGCGCTTCGCAGATAGGGGGGTCGCCGCATTGGCCTCGAACCCAAGTCGCCTTTTGGCGGTGGCCACCTGGACCTCTCTCTTAACATGCGCTTCCTCTCGTGGGTCATGATGGAACCTCGCGGGCTTTTCGCGCGGGCTCGCGGGCGAGCGCGCGAACCCACGGACGCGCGCGTCATCGCGCGTTCTGGGATTCGTATTCGCCAGGATAGATAGGCCGCCATGCTGGCATTGAAAATAAAGGTGGGACCCTGCAAAGCCGTCGCACGCGCGCGTCCTCGCACACGTTGGGTCCCAGATGATACAGCCGCCATGTTGGCGTAGAGATTTACGCCGCCCCGTAGCGACGACCGATCGCATGTCAAATCTAACGCGCGGGTCAATATGAAGACCTGCATGCAGCTTGACGGGGGGGGGGGGGGGGGCGGTCTCACGCCGCGCGGGCTCGACGCGCGCTTCCGCGCGGGCGCCGCCCCCCCCCCCCCCCCCCCGCGCGCGCCGTGTTCTTGTTGCCCCCAGGACAGAAAGATCGCGAGTTTGGCCTGGGAACAAAAACCAACCCTTAGCGGCGACCGGTCGGATTTCCAAGTTAACATGCAGTTTCGCATGCAGCTCGAAGCGGAGCCCTGCGGTGGCGTCTCCCTCGCGCGGGGGCGCGCGGGCGCGCCCGCCTTCGAGCGTGCTGGGCGCGGCGCATCCCAGAACGGAAAGGTGGCGATGTTAGCCATGAAACAGGCGGCCCTCTTTAGCGGTGGCCGATTAGACCCCCGCTTCCACATTCGGTTGCCAATGCAATCCAATTCAGCACATTATTGTGCCTTCTGAAACGGGGGCTTCACGCGAGCATCCTCGCGCGCGCTGGGTTTTTGCACATCCCAGATTAGATCTGCCGCCTTGCTGGCCTAGGCACGAAAGCAGCCCCTTAGCAGTAACTGGTGAGATTCCCAATTTAACATGCGGCTTCACGTGCAGGCGAACCTGTAACTCCAAAGCTTTCCTGGACTGCCCCAGGCGCGCGGACGCGCGGACGCGCGCGCGAGGTCGCCATCTTGACGCAGAAGCTAAGGCGCCCCTGGGTTGTGACCAATCGTGCGTTCAACCTGGCACGCAGTCTCACATTCAAGCCAGCAGGATGCCTTAATTAAGGAGCGCCTCGCGCCCGCGGTCTCGCGCGTTCTGGGCTTGTTGAGCACCAGAACAGGAAGTGCGCTGTGGTGGCGTAGAGGCGAACGTCGCCCCGCAGCAGTGACAGACGGTGTTTGCACTTCAACGTTCAGTTGGTTTTGTGCACCAATAACAAACATTGCCGCACCTACCCCAGCGCAAGTCCTCGCGCGTGCTGGGTTGTGCATCTCCCACTTAGGCAGGCCAGCATCGAAGCGTGCGTAACTTTCCCACGTGCGCGTCCCCGCGCCTGCTGGGCATTGCATTTCACTGATCAGGAGGGTCGCCATGTTGGCCTGCAAACTAAAGGCGCCCCCCTCCGCGGCGACCGACCTGTTTTCAAATGAACGCGCTGCTCCCTGCGTAAGTCTATATAACACTTTTCGGAAACGTCTTGCGCGCGCGTGTTGGGCTTGGTTTATCACATGATAGAAAGGCCGCGGTGGTGACTTAGATGTTAAGCCTGTCCGCGGCGGTGGCCGATTGGACCTCCCTCATTAACGTGCAGCCGTACACGTAGGTCAGTGCAGTGCCCTGTGGTAAGAGACCGTCAGCGCGGGCGCGCGCGCGGATGCGCGCGTCCTCGCGCGCGCTGTGGTTTCGTATTTCACAGATTAGGGGCGTCGCCATGTTGGCCTAGTAAATGAAGTCGCCATGAACGGTGGCCGATACGATTTCGCATTTAACATGCGGCTTCTCCTGCGGGCCAATACAGAAGGTCGTTGTGCTTCCCAAGCGCGCAGGCGCGAGGGCGCGCGCGCGCCCGCGCGGCCGCGAGCGTCCCCGAGCGCGTTGGGTTCTGTATTCTCCCGAATGGAAAGGGCGCCGCGTTGGCCTGACACGCGCAGTCGCCCCGAGGCGGTGACCGATCGGATTTCCACGTGGACGTGCAGTTTCGCATGGAAGTCCGTATGGGGGGGGGGCTTGTGAAAGCGCACCGCACGCGCGGACGCTCGGACGCGCGCCCGCGCGGTTGCACGTGCCATCGCGCGTGTTGGGTTGGTAGAATCCAGAATACACGTTCGACTTTAGTCAAGCAGCTAAAATCGGCCCGCAGCGGTGGCCGACGGGACTGTCACCATAACAGAGTTTCGCATGTAGGTCTATGTGGGGCCTTGCGGAACCCTTTTCAAGCGCGCGTCCGAGTGGACGCGGGCGCGGACGCGCGCGCCCCGCGCGTGCTGGGGTCTGTAGACCACAGGTGAGAAGGGTCACCGTGTTGGCCTGAGAACTAAAGCCGCCTGGCAGATTCGACTTTTAAGGCACCATGCGGTTCCGCATGTTGGTCCGCCTGGAAAACTCTTGGGCGTTCCCGCGCGCGCGGGCGTGCTGGCTGGCGCGCGCGCGCCCGCACGGACGCGCGCATTCTCGGGCACGTTGGGTTTTGTATTCCCGAAATAGAAAGGTCGCCGTGTTGGCGTGGGAACTTAACTTGTTCCTCGGCTGTGGCCGATTGGATATCAAACTCAGCATGTGGTTTCACATGCAGGTCAATCTGGAATTTGGCGGAGCCGCCCCACACGCGCGGGCGCGCGCGCGTCCTTGCGGATGCGCGCGCCTTTGCGTGCGTTGGATATTTGGCCAGACGGGGGTCCAGGAACGAGCTCGCTTGGACATTGTTAGAAATGCGCCTTTCGTGCCCGCCTGCCCCCTGGAAGGGCCCCATGGTGCATTCTGGTAGGGCTGTTGCATACAATGTGCCCTTCTTGCGGGCGTGAACAGGTGTGGTTTGTGCACGCCGCCCTCGTATATTTCAGGGTGTCGTGATTTGCGTGCTTGCAATCGCGCCTAACAGTTTGGGCATACCTGCGTTACCTTGCAGTATGTGACGCTAAATGGGTCAACGCGGGGCGCGTCGTACGAACTTGGGGTCCCGTAGATCTGTGCGCGCAGTGTTTGGCACCTGCAGCGGCCTTGCAATAGTTTGGTGTGATATGTGGCAGCTGGCGCCTGGATTGGTCGACCTTCAACTTCCCACGGTACTTTGCCAAATCTGTATGTGACGTGTAGTTGGTTGCAGCTCTCTTGGGCTTTATTGTATATCGTGTTAACATGGTTTTCAGTTATCGGTTTTGCATTCTCAGGCTTAGGCGTTCTTTTGGGTCGTCCGTTCTCGTTTTGCTCATGCGTTTTCCGTTCGCGCAGCAATGATGTTGTCGGTGATTTCAGTCGGTCGTGGCGGTGTGTGCTTCTTGTCTATCGCGTCGGCACTGTTTTGCGGGGTGCCCGCCGCGCCGCGAAGCGGTGCAAAGACAACATACTTCCGTGTATAGACAAGCGCACGTGGCCCGACACCTAGGATCGCTATGCCACGCGTTGTTGAAACCGCAACGGAATTGCAGGTCCTCCTCGTTGAATGTTCCGTTTTCTCTCACGTTATGTTTCTTCATCTCGTTTTATTGTTCTACTTCCCTCTCTATCGCTCTCTCCCCTTCTCTCCGTGCGTATGTTTATGTGTATGTGCATGTGCATGTTTCTTAGCATAGTCCTTCTCGCCGCCCCCTCCCCCTTCCTCCTCGCTATCCGAGGCTCTCCAGGACATCCAAGGTTTTGATGTTTTGTCATGCGCGTTTCCTGGTAGTCTCGGCCCTCTCCCTAGAGCCGTTGGTTTGTTCGGGGTTGTTCCTCGAGGTCATGGGGCTGGCTGGGGGCACTCGCGTCTGCACCTCGCGCTCCGACCGCAAGCCTAGACGCAGAAGGCCGTCGGCCCCGTCGCGCCCGAATTGCACAGGAGCGCCTACGAGGAGGAGGAAGAGGAGGAGGAGGAGGAGGAGAAGGAGGAGGAGGAGCAGGAGGAGGAGGGGGAGGAGGAGGGAGCGGAGGAGGAGGAGGAGGAGGCGGGGGAGGAACACGCACAGAAGGTGGATCAGGAAGAGGAGGAGGGGGAGGATGGGGAACGGCGAAGGAGGAGGATGTGGAGGAGGAGGGCAATGCCGAGGAGAAGGATGAGGAGGGCACGGTGAAGCGGAAGAGGAGGAAGGGGGAAAGTTGGACTTGATATCAAAATTGCTGTACTCACGCCTGCATATGGTTGGGTCCCTCGCCAGGCTAATGTCGCACGCGTTCCCTGGTAGTAGCGACCCTCTCCTTAGGATCGTTTGGTGCCTTGAGTTGTTTTCCTGTTGTGTCTTGGGGCCAGTTGGGGGCACTGGCATCTGCACCTCGCTCCGACATCGCGCCTAGACGCAGAGGCCCGTCGGCCCCGTCGCGCACGAATTGCACAGGAGTGCCGACGAGGAGGAGGGGAAGGAGGAAGATGAGGGGGATGAAAAGGCTCGGGAGGCTGAGGAGGAACACGAAGATGAGGAGGATGAGGAAGAGGAGGAGGAGGGAGGGGCGGAATGGCTCAGAGGAGAACGAGGAAGAGAAAAGTCGACCACGGGCTTCACTCCTGAGGCCTATCTACTCCGCGAGGTCGTCGCCCTTCGTCTGCGTCGCGTCGAGCTCCTATGGCGGGCCCCCGTGTCTGCCCACGCCATGGTCGTTGTCGTATCCCTCGTCGTACCCCTGTCATCGTCGTCGTCCGCATCGTTTTCCTCACTGTGACCCCCGCCGCGTGCTCCTTCTATCGTCGGCGTTATCTCATCGTCATCGTCCTTTCATCGTCGTCTGCTGCTGCTGCTCCTCCTCTTCCTTCTCACCACCATCCCCCGTCTCCTTTCCTCCTCCTCCTCCTTCTTATCCTCCCCCCCCTCCTCCCCCCCGTGTGTTTTCGCTGCCGCATCCGGGCTTGATTCCTTTATGTCTCCTCCTCCTCGTCCCCCTCCTTCCCACGTCGCCCGTCCTCTCGCCGCTCCTCCTGCCCTTCGCCGCCCCCCCCCCTCCTCCTACCCGCCGCCCCCTCCTCCTCGCCCTCCCCCTCTTCCTCCTCATCCGTCTTCCTCCTCCTCCTCCTCCTCCTCTTCCTTCCCCGCCCTCTTCTCCTGAAATTGTACTTCTGGACGGGGGCTCACCCGCGTGACATTTTCCCCTTCAGTCTCCTGGATCTTGCTGCGGATCTCTGAAGACGCGCGCTGCAGCTTCATGATCCGTTTGGCAACGGCATCCGTGGGTTCTTCGGGGTTCTCGATCTCGAGCTTCGCCCTGACCACGTCCTTGCTGGACAATAGCGCTCTCGCCCTCTCTCCCTCCCCCCCGCCCCCCCCCGCCAGATGTCCCGCACCTCCACCTTCTTACTCCACCTGATCTCCTCCTCATGCTCATCCTCCTCCCTCCTCCCTTCTCCTCCTCCACGTCCTCCTCTGCGTCCTCCTCCTCCTTCTCCTCCTTCTTCTCATCCCCCCATCCTTCTCCCCCTCCTCCTCCTCCTCCTCTTTCTCCTCAGCCTCCTTCTCCTCTTCCCCATCGCCGCCATAATCCTAAATCCTGACTTGTATTTCTGGCGCCCTCGGGCGGTCCATGTCTGGCGGCTTCCACTCGTAGGCAGGGGGCTCCGTCTTGTGCTGGAGCCAGCGGTGCCGCTCCTCGGGGGCGGCGGCGACGGGCGAGGCATAGGGGGGAGGAGGGAGGAGGAGGGAGGAAGAGGAGGAGGAGGAAGAGGAGGGGGGGGAGGGAGGAGGAGGAGGAGGACGAGGAGGAGGAGGAGGAGGAGGAGGACGAGGAGGAGGAGGAGGAATGTAATGAGGATGAACATAGTGTTTATGCAACTGAGCTATATCCTCGAGCCAGTGGCGGCATTGGAAGATGGAGTCAGTCTTGCACATGTCAATTCCGACCTTGAGTTTCCAGCGGAGACGTAGGTCGTCGAGCGGGCGGCGTCGGAATCCGGCGCCACTAGAGTACACCACTGGCTTGGGCGGGTCCTCGAGGGGAGGCGCGCGACGCGTGTCAGTAGACCGAGCGTGGCTACAAGGAGGATGGCGAGGGAACACGACGATACGCGCGAGGAGGCGAAGGGGAGAGTGCGGGGATGCGGCTAAGGAAGAGGAGGGGGAGGAGTAGGAAGAGGAGGAGGAGGGGAAGGAGGAAGAGGATGAGATGGATCAGGAGGAGGATCAGGAGGCGAAGGAGAAAGAGGAGGGACGAGGAGGAGGAGGAGGAGGAGGGAGGAGGGATGGCGAGGAGGGAGGAGGAGGGGGAGGAGGAGGGAGGATGGTGGGGAATAGGAGGAGGAGAGGGGGGGGGTGAAGCCCAGGAGGACCAAGCAGAGGAGGAGGAGAAGGAGGAGGAGAATACTGAGAGGTGAAGGAGGTGGAAAGAGAGTAGAGAATGAGGCCCAATAGTAATAGCAGTAGTCGTAGTCGTAGTCGTAGCCGTAGTCGTACACGTAGTCGGAGTAGTAGTAGTAGTAGTAGTAGTAGTCGTCGTAGTAGTAGTAGTAGTAGTCGTAGTAGTAGTAGTAGCAGTAGCAGTAGTAGTAGTAGTAGTAGTAATAGTGGGGTAGTAGTAGTAGTAGTAGTAGTAGTTGTTGTAGCAGTAATAATAGTAGTGGTGGTAGTAGTAGTCGTAGCAGTAGTAGTAGTAGGGGTTGTCGTAGTCGTAGTAATAGTAGCAGCAGCAGTAGTACTAGTAGTCGTAGCATTAACACTGGTAGTAGTAGTAGTAGTAGTAGTAGTAGTAGTAGTAGTAGTGGTAGTGGTAGTAGTCGTAGTAGTAGTAGTAGTAGTAGTAGTAGTAGTAGGTAGTAGTAGTAGTAGTAGCCGTAGTCGTAGTAGCAGTAGTACTAGTACAGGTACTAGCCGCAGTAATAACAGTAGCAACAGTAATAGTAGTAGTAGTAGTAATAGTCGTGGTAGTAGGAGTAGTAGTGGTAGTAGTAGTCGTAGTAGTAGGAGTAGTGGTAGGAGTAGTGGTAGGAGTAGCAGTAGCAGTAGTAGTAGTAGTAGTAGTAGTAGTAGTAGCAGTCAAAGTCGTAGTCGTAGTAGTAGTATTAGTCGTAGTAGTAGTCGTCGTCGTCGTCTTCGCCGTCGTCGTCGTCGTCGTCGTCGTTCTCGTCGTAGTCGTAGCAGTAATAATTGTAGTAATATGTGTAGCAGTAGCAGTAGCAGAAGTCGTAATAGTCGTAGTAGTAGTAGTAGTCGTAGTAGTAGTAGTAGTAGTAGTAGTAGTAGTAGTAATAGTGTAGTGTGTTCCGTAGTAGTCGTAGTCGTAGTCGTAGCCGTAGTAGTAGTAGTAGTAGTAGCAGTAGTAGTAGTAGTGGTAGTAGTGGTGGTATTAGCAGTGGTAGTAGTAGGAGTAGCAGTAGCGGGAGTAGCAGTAGTAGTGGTAGTAGTAGTAGTAGTAGTAGTAGTAGTCGTAGTAGTAGCAGTAGTAGTAGTAGTAGTAGTAGTAGAAGTAGAAGTAGTCGTTGTAGTAGCAACGGTCGCCGTAGTACTAGGAGTAGTAGCAGCAGTGGTAGTAGTAGTAGTAGTAGTAGTAGTAGTAGCAGTAGTAGTGGTCGTAGTAATAGTAGTAGTAGCCGCACTGTATTCGTAGTAGTAGTAGTAGTAATAGTAGTAGTAGTAGTAGTAGTAGTAGTAGTAGTGGTCGTAGTAGTCGTAGTAATCGTAGTAGTAGGAGCAGGTAGTAGTACTAGTCGAAGTAGTAGTAGTAGTAGTAGTAATAGTAGTAGTAGAAGTAGTCGTCGTAGCAGTAGTAGTAATAGTAGTAGTAGTAGGTGTAGGTGTAGCAATAGTAGTAGCACAAATAATAGTACTCGCAGTAATCGTAGTAGTAGTAGTAGTAGTAGTAGTAAGAGTACTGCGAATTGCAGTCGTAGTAATAGTCGCAGTGTTAGTTGCAGTAGTCGTGGTCGTTGCCGTCGTCGTCGTTCCCGTAGTAGCAGCGGCAGTATCAGTGGCAGGCGCAGTAGCAGTCGCAGTAGCAGCAGCAGCCGCAGCAGTAGTAGCAGTAGCAGCAGCAGCAGCAGTAGCAGTAGTAGTAGTAGTAGTAGTAGTAGTAGTAGCAGTAGTAGCAGTAGTAGCAGTAGTAGTCGTAGTAGTAGTAGTAGTAGTAGTAGTCGTAGTAGTAGTGGTGGCAGTGGTAGTAGTAGCAACCGTGGCAGTAGCAATGCTGGTACTAGTAGTAGTCTTAGTAGTAGGAGGAGGAGAGGCAGTAGCAGCAGTAGTCGCAGCAGGAGTAGTAGTAGTAGTAGTAGTAGTAGTAGTAGTAATAGTAGTAGTAGTAGTAGTCGTAGTAGTAGTAGTAGTAGTCGCAGTCGTAGTAGTCGTAGTGGCAGTCGTGCCAGTATTAGCAGCAATATTGGTAGTAGTCGTAGTCGCAGTAGTCGCTGTAGTCGGAGTAGTCGTAGTAGCAACCAGAATAGTCGTCGTAGTGGTGGTCGTCGTCGTCGTAGTAGTAGTAGTAATAGTAACCGTCGTAGTCGTCGTAGGGGTAGTAGTAGCAGTAGCCGTCGTAGCCGTAGGGGTCAGTAGCAGTCGCAGTAGTAGTAGTAGTACTTGTAGTCGCAATAGTAGTAGTCGAAGAAACCGTGGCAGAAAGAGTCGTCGTAATAGTAGTAATAGGAGTCGCACTAGTAGCGGCAGTCGTGGTAGTAGTAGAAGTAGTCGTAGTAGTAGTAGTAGTAGCAGGAGCAGTAGTCGTAGCAGTCGTAGTCGTCGTTGTCGTCGTCGTTTTTGTAGCCGTAGTAGTAATGGTCGCAGTAGTGGTGGCAGCAGTATCAGTAGTAGTAGTAGTAGTAGTAGTAGTAGTAGTAGCAGTAGTGGTAGTAGTAGTAGTAGTAGTAGTAGCAGTAGTAGCAGACGTAGTAGTGGTGGTAGTAGTGGTCGCATGTGTAGCCGTAGTAGCAGTAGTAGTAGCAGTAGTAGTAGTAGTAGTGGTAGTAGTAGCAGTAGCAGTAGTAGTAGTAGTAGTAGTAGTAGTAGTAGTAGTAGTAGTAGTAGTGGTGGCAGTGGTAGGTGTAAGGGTAGTGGTACTGGTCGTAGGCGTACTAATAGTCGTCGTCGTCGTCGTAGTCGTAGTAGTAGTAGTAGTAGTAGCAGCAGTAGTAGCAGAATTAGTTGTAGTAGTAATAGTCGTAGTGGTAGTAATAGTAGTCGTCGTAGCAGTAGAAGTAGAAGTAGTCGTAGTAGTCGTAGTAGAAATAATAGAAGGAGTCGTGGTGCTGGTAGTAATGGTAGGAGTCGTAGAAGTATAGTAGTAGTAGTAGTAGTGGTAGTAGTAGTCGTAGTAGTAGTAGTAGCAGTAGCCGTAGCAGCAGTAGTAGTAGTAGCAGTAGTAGTAGTATTAGTTGTAGTAGTAGCCGTAGTCGTAGTAGTAGTAGTAGTAGTAGTAGTAGTAGTAACATTAGCGGTAGCAACAGTAATAGTTGTAGTAGTAGTCGTAGTAGTAGTAGTAGCAGTAGTAGAAGTAGCAGTAGTAGTAGTAGTCGTAGTAGTTGGTGTAGGAGTAGTAGTAGTAGTAGTAGTAGTAGTAGTAGTAGTACTAGCAATGGCGCCACTAGTAGTAAGAGTAGTAGTAATAGTAGTAGTATTAGTAGTAGAAGAAATAGTAGTAGTAGTAGCAGTCGTATCAGTAGTAGTAATAGTAGTCGTAGTCGTAGTCGTAGTAGTAGTAGTAGTAGTAGTAGTAGTAGTAGTAGTAGTAGTAGTAGTTGTAGCAGTAGTCGTAGGTGTAGTCGTAGTAGTGGCAGTCGTAGTAGTAGTAGTAGTAGTAGTAGTAGCAGTAGCAGTAGTAGTAGTAGTAGTAGTAGTGGTGGTGGTGGTGGTGGTGGTAGTAGTAGCAGTGGTAGTAGTAACCGTCGTTGTACGAGTAGGAGTAGGAGTAGTAGTGGTAGTCGTCGTAGTAGTAGTCGTATTAGTAATTGTTGTTGCTCTTGTTGTTGTAGGAGCAGCAGAGGAGGAGGAGGAGGAGGAGGAGGAGAGGGAAGACGGGGCAGGACGACGACGGCCAGGACGAAGAGGGCGGGCGCCCCGTCCTGGAGCATGCCCGCATGATCTCCCGCCGTGTAGCCCGCGTCAAACCCCATCGTATAACCGCAATCTCAACCTGCTTTGTGACCACGGCTGTAATCAGATACTTCGTTCAGGCGGGGCCGTTTGCTCGCGGTGGGCGGCGTATCCTCTAGCAGGGAGACGACGTCTGATTGCGTTGATGCGCCCCAGAGTCCATAATAAAGTGTGTGGTGGGGGGGTGGGGGTGGGGGGGGGGGGGGGGGGGGGGGGGGGGGGGGGGGGGGGTCACATTTTGAGGGATGGTCTGATTTGAGCTGCCTCGGAGGGTTCGGGGGAGGGGGGGGGGGGAGGGGGTGGTGGGGAGGGGGGGGGGGGGGGGAGGGGGGGGGGGGTCTGGGCGAAGGGCCGCCCTTTCATGGATGGCCTGGAGGGGTCTAAAACGTTTCGGCTGGGAGGGTTGTGACCCCCTCCCTTTTATTTGAACATCTGGAATGCACAATTGCGCCTCGAGCACCGAGAGCGACAGGCCGCCGCCCGTCTTAGCCAAAATGGCTGTTCGGGGGAGGCAGGCGAGGAGGAGTAGGACACGGATGAAGGAACCTTAATGGACGGATTCGGGCCAGGAGGATGAGGATTAGGAGGAGGTGGAGGATGAGTCGGAGAAGGGGGAGGGGCAGGAGGAGGATGAGGAGGAGGAGGAGGGGGCTGGGAGATGAACAGGAGTCCAAGGGAGAGAGCGATACTGTCGACCAACAACGCAAAGGGCACCACCCCACCTACGGCCCTACATTTTGCGCCACGGCCCATCGGGTGGCGCGGCGTATCCTACGCGCAACCGCGCGCCATATATCTTAGTATACGCTACGACGGGTGAGGCCGTAGGCGGGGTGGTATTGTCTGTGCTCTCGTGCTCTTTTGGGGCCCCATGTGCGGCCACGGCACGTTGTATTGGGTGGGTGTGGGTGTGTGTGTGTGTGTGTAGTGTGTGTGTGTGTGGGGTGAGTGTGTGTGTGTGTGTGTGTGTGTGTGTGTGTGTGTGTGTGTGGGGTGGGGTGTGGGGGGGTGGGGGGGGGGGGGGGGGGGGGGGGGGGGGGGGGGGGTGCGCGCGGACTGCGCCACGGGGACCTTCGGTGGAGTTTCCTATGTGGCCACGAAGCGTGTGAGGGGTGTGACGAAATGGACGCATGCGGCCTGTGCCACTGGGACCTTCGGTGGGGCCCCTAGCCACGAAACGTGTGAGGGGCGCGTATCCATATCCAGTGCGCCTCGGCCTGGTGGCGCCGCTTCCAAAAAAACGTCCAAGAGGCACTGGATATGGACATGAATCTTGCCCGCACGGAGGACCACTAGCGTTTATTCCAGCACGCCTTTCGCAGGCTCTGGATCCCCTGGCAGCGGGCTGTGGCGAGACACCTCCGTCTACGCCGTGCCGCATGCCCGTCTGGCACTCAAGCGCCGAAATGACCATCCCCTTGCGCGTCGTCGAGCGGCTCCGTCATGCGGCGCCGCTTCTCAGGCTTGTCGAGGTTGTTCTCCACCTCGATGTCGTCGCCGACCACTGTCTCCCCCGCGTCCGTCGTCTTCTGGCTGCCGTTGTCGCCGTCGCAGCCCTCGTTCTCGAGGATCTTGGCCATCTCAGCTTCGAGGGACCCGCCGCCGTCGAGGATCTTGGCCATATCAGCGTCGGGGACCTCCTCGTCCCTCTCAACCTGGGTGTCGCCGACGGCCTCGTGGTCGTGGTCGTGCTCCGACGCCTCGTGCATCTTCTTGGCCATCCCGTTCGCGTGCACGACCGCCGCCTCAAGAGAGCCATCACCTATCGGGTCCATGCTGGAGGAGAGCTTGGACCACTTCTGGGCACCCCTGCACTGGATGTGGACCTCCCAGCCCCCGTTGGCCTTCTTGGGGCGCGACGATATCCCAACCTGGGGGCGGAGGATGACGGCGGAGGTGACATGAGGAGAGGGGGAACGAGGGTTGCTTGAGGATGGAGAAGGACGAGGAGGCTGAGTAGGACGGTGGGGATTGCGAATAGGGGTGTGAGGAGGAGGGCGCAGACGGGAGTGATGACGCCTACAGGCGACGGAGGGCGGACGAACGTGCAGGGCGAGGAGGGCGATGGGGATGGGGATGGGGATGAAGATGACTATGATGATGATGATGATGATGATGATGATGATGATGAGCATGGGGGGGGGGGGGGCAAGGATGAGGGGAGGAGGGCGACGGCGACGGCGACGACGCCGAGGGAGCGGATGACGAGGGCGAGGAGGAGCGCGAGTAGGGGAGGGTGAGGAGAGGAGATTGCGGAGGAGGAGAATGATGGGGAGGGGCAGCAGCATGCCGAGGCAGGAATCGGAGAAGACGGGACTGGTGAGGAGGAGAGGGGTGAAGCTTACGGAGGATGAAAACGACGAGTACGAGGATTCGGAGGGACCATCACACCTTGTAGTCGGCAGCCCTCTCGCACAAGCTGCGGCACTCGATGATCTTCTCTTTGTCCGCCTGGATGCCGTCCTTGTCGATGTCGTTCACCGTGCCGTCGTCGCCGCCGCCCTTGTCCTTGTCCTTGTCCTTGTCCTTGTCCTTGTCCTTGTCCTTGTCCGGGTCCTTGTCGGTGCCCTTGTCCTTGTCCTTGTCCTTGTCCTTGTCCCTGTCCACCTTCTTGGAGCTCTCCTTGTCCTTGTCCTTATCCTTGCCCTTCGCCTTGGCAGCCTTGCCCTTGCCCTTCTTGCCCTTGCCCTTCGCCTTGCCACCGAGCTTCGGCTCCTTCTCCTTCGACCCGCTGACGCCCCCCGCCGCCTTCGCCGCGCGCTTGGGCGTCTTGAAGTCGGGGAAGGCCATGGGCGGGGACGGGCACCACCTGTCACCATCTTCCCACGTCCAGCACGCGGTCCCGTCCTTCATCGGGATGACGTCGTCGGCTTTGGCGCCGTCTATGATGCGGACCGCCCACGGAGAGCCCTCGATCTCCTTCACCGTGAAGGAGGCCTCGTCCTGCTTCTTGGCGATGGGCGTCTCGGCGATCGACTGCTGCGTCTTGTCGCTGCGCTGCTCGGCGATCGACTGCTGCTTCTTGTCGCTGCGCTTATCGGCGATCTGTGCCTGCTTCTTGTCGCTGCGCTTCTCGGCGATCGACGGCTGCTGCTTCTTGTCGCTGCGCTTCTCGGCGATCGACTGCTGCTTCTTCTTGTCGCTGCGCTTCGTGGCGATCGACTGCTGCTTCTTGTCGCTGCGCTTCATGGCGATCGACTGCATCTTCTTGTCGCTGCGCTCCTCGGACTCGGCCTCGCTGTCCTCCTCGCGCCCCTCGGACTCGTCGTCCTCGAGGTCGTCGTCGTCCTCGTCCTCGGTCAGCCCGTCCCCGCCCTCGTCCTCAGCATCGTCGCTCTCCGCGCGGGCGCCGTCGCCCGCTTTGCTGACGGCCTCTTCGCAGAGGGGGGCGAGGATGAACGAAACGGCGGCGATGAGGAGGAGGAGGGGGAGGAGGGGGAGGGGGGGCAGGAGGAGGAGGAGGTGGAGGAGGGCGATGGGGAGGAGGAGGAGGAGGAGGAGGGGGGGGCGAGGGCGAGGCTGAGGGGGGGGGAGATGAGGCGCACGGAGGAGGAGTGGGCACATGCCAAATGATGAGGAGGGTGAGGGGGGCACGGCGGGGAGAGGAAGAAGACGAGAAGGAGGATGGAGGGGAGTGCGCTGGAGGGGGGCAGAAAGAATCTGAGATTGAGGAAGAGAGGGATGAGGCTGACTGCCGAGGGGGTAGAGGACGAGGTAGACGGGAAGAACGAGGAGAGGAAGGAGATGGAGGAGGAGGAGGAGAAGGAGGAGGAGGAGGAGGACGAGGAGGAGGAGGAGGAATCCTGCAGCGCCACCGCCGCGGTCTTGCCCCTCCTGGCAGGGCGCGTCGTGCCACCTCGGGCGGGCAGTCGGGATGGCGAGGGCGGCGAGGACGAGCATTGGACGGATGGGGATGATGACGACGAGAGTGAGGGGAGCGGGGAGGGAGGACCGACCGAGGAGAAAAGTTGATGCGGGTTGGGATGAGGAGCGGGGAATGGGGGGGGCGTAAACGTTAGACGGGGAATACCGACGACAACGAAGATACAGGACGTGCTAGGAGGAGAGGTTTTGGGAGGAGGAGGAGGGGGAGGAGGAGGAGGAGGAGGAGGCGGAGGAGGAGGAGGATGAGGAGGTGGAGGAGGATGAGGGAGCATGAGGATGAGGATGAGGACGAGGAGGAGGACGAGGAGGATGACGACAACGACAACGACGACGACGAGTAGGACGATTTATCCCGCCGGCCGCCGTCGCTCGATACTTCGACGAGGCTGTCGGCATCGCTGTCTCCGTCGAACATCATCCCCTGCACCATCGCCCTGATGCGAACTGTGATCTTCGGCTGCTTGGGCGACGGGGTAAAAGGGGCCATCATCAGGCGCTGCAGCTCCAAGCCAAGGTCCCACTTGTTCCTGGGGTGGTGCATCCTCCTCATCCTCTTTCTCCTCCTCCTACTCATCCTAGTCATCCTGGCCCTCCTCGTCCTGCTCACCCTCCTGCTCTTCCTCCTCCTCATCCCCCTCCTTCTCCTTCTCATCCTTCGTGGCCATCTCTCCTCCTATACCTCCTCTGTCTCATCATCTTCGTCATCCTTCCTCACCTCCTCCTCCTCTCCCCCTTCACTCTCCTCCGCCTCCTCCTCCACCTCCCCCTCGCAGCTTATTCCCGCCACCTCCTCCTCCTCCTCACCTCCTCCTCCTCCACCACCTTCTCCCTCTCATCCTTCGTGGCCATCTCTCCTCCTGTACCTCCTCTGTCTCGCCATCTTCGTCATCCGTCCTCACCTCCTCCTCCCCCCCTCCTCCTCTCATCCGCCTCATCCTTCCTCACCTCCTCCTCCTCCACCTCCACCTCCTCTCCTCCGTCGTCATATTGGTTCCCTAATCGGTCCTCAAGGCCCTCCTATACCCCGAGAAAAGGTCGAGCGTCTTTTTGGCCTCGCAGCAGACGACGGCAGCATCGGTCCCCTGCTGCAGCACCGAAAAAGGGATGAGGGGAGGACTGGCAACGCGAGAGGCGGAGGGGGAAGAGGAGGGGCAGGACGAGGAAGAGGATGACGAGGAGGAGGAGGAGGAGGATGGCGAAGAGGACGAGGAAGGCGAGGACGGAGGAGGAGAGCACCGCGAAGGATGAGAAGGAGGAGGAAGAGGATGCGGAGGCAAGTGCGACGAAGAATTGGAGGGGGAGTAAGAGGGAGGAGTCGGACGGGGATAAGAAGGCTGGCGAGGAGGGGGTGGAGAATGAGGTGCTCGAGGGGAGCACGAGGACGGAGGAGGGGGAGGAGGAAGAGCAGGAGGATGGGAAAGATAAGGCACGATGGAGAAGGCCACTTCCCAATCGATGAGCTCGAACGTTAGCGTCTGGTTGATCTGGGTGGGGCACAGAAGTCGAGGAATAAATAGTAGTACGTAGTAGCAGCAGCAGTAACAGTAACCGAAGCAGTAGCAGTAGCAGTAGAACTAGTAGTAGTAGTAGTAGTAGTAGTAGTAGTAGTAGTAGTAGTAGTAGTAGGTAGTAGTAGTGGTAGTAGTAGTAGTAGTAGTAGTAGTAGTAGTAGTAGCAGTAGCAGTAGCAGTAGTCGTAGCAGTAGCAGTAGTAGTCGTAGCCGTAGCCGTAGTCGTAGCCGTAGTAGAAGTAGAAGTAGTAGTAGTAGTAGTAGTAGTAGTAGTAGTAGTAGTAGTAGTAGTAGTAGTAGTAGTAGTAGTAGTAGTAGTAGTGGTGGTAGTAGTAGTAGTAGTAGTAGTAGTAGTACACGCATGTATTTCAGACACTGCGACCTCGAACGCCGCCCGCAGCACGCGCCACCACCCGCTCGTCAATAGGTAGTTCCCGATCCCCGCGATGGCCTCTAGGGTGGAATGGGGCGGAGCAGGGAGAAGAGGAGGAAGAGGAGGAGGTGAAATGGCCTTGCGGCCGTGTTGGTTCCACGTGCACAACGGGGCGCCCTTGGCGAGCGCGTCCTCGGGCAGCTCGCGAATCGCGCTCGCGAGCTGCAGGCGGACGGGGTGGCTCATGACTGGGCCAGAACGCTGAACCAGAACGCTTGGGCCAGAACGCTGAACCAAATGTCAACATTGATAAAAAGACGCACGATAAGGATGCAAGGGCTACGGGCGGCAAGATAAGGATGCAATGGTGCATGGCTGCACGGGTGCAAGTGTCCAAGAATGCAAGGGCCTTGGGCGGCGCGGTAAGGATGCGCGGGCCGTGACGGCCTTGGACGCAAGGGTGGAGGGCAGAAGCAGAGGAGGATAATGATGATGATGATATTGTGGTAAGAAGAAGCATTGTGACCATAAGCCCCTAGCCCTCAACCCAACTCGAAAATGTTTAGTTCTTATGTTGCAAGTCCCCCCCACCTGCCTCCTCATCCCGTACGTTCCTCCGATAATGATGACGGGGGCGACGACGGTGCTTATGTCGATGACCGCACGGACAAGTAAATGACAGTGGCGGCTACGACCACGACGATAATGACGATGGTGGCGATTCTGATGATGATGATCATACGTGTGATGACGTTGATGGTGATGACGATGATGTCCATGATGATGATGATGATGATGTTGGTGATGATGCTGATGATGATGTTGATGATGATGCTGATGATGATGCTGACGCAGACAAACGCAGACAAAACAGACAAACGCAGACAAACGCAGACAAACGAGACACGAAAAACCAGCCACACCAGCCACATGGATGGCATGGATGGTGGAGAGAGTGGGCTTCTCTCCCAAGCAACGCTCCCATGGTTCTCGGGTCAGAGCTCGGCTCTCCACCGGCAATTCGGGGCGATTCCAACACCGCCGGAACGCCCTCGACGAGGTGCACCAGATCCCGAAAACTTAGGAACCCCGAGCAAAAACTTCAGAAAAAGAAGCCCTACAGAAACCTTCTACACCTGAAGTTCCCCCCCACAAGGTTGCCCCTGATCCTCGGGTCTGTGGAGGATGCCTAGACCTCCAGCGAACTGCTTTTTATAAGCTCGTGGGCCCCAGGACTCTGCAAGAACTCCCACCAGAAGCTCGGTCTCTTCGAGCCGCCGGCCCCTGGAACTGTCGACGCCTTCCCCTTGGTGCCCGCTGTCCTTTCAGGATCGCTCTCTTGACAATTCTAGGGCCTGAAAGCGGCCCACGGAGTCCAAATGATACGGGAGCATCTCCGACGTGTTTGTCTCGAGTCGCCAGGTGTCTGGGCACAGCAGGAATATTGCTGTGGCTGCATCCCCCTTTTCCTCGTGTCGAGTTTCGGACCTGAACGGGGGGCATGAGCGGCACAATGCCAGAAGGCACATCGGCTCCAGGTTGTACGGATTGCTGTGGTTGAGGTGGTCGTGTCGGTCGTACTAGTGGTGGTCGTGCTGGTGCTCGTGGTTGTGGTCGAAGTTGGGTGGCTTGTCGTAAGAGTCGACGTTGTGGGCACCTCCCCTGCGAACGCCCCAAAACTTTTGACCACCCTCGCTTCCAAGAGATACCAAGCGATGCCAAACTACGGCCTGTACTGGTCAGGCCGCTTGACGAGGATGCGCGTGGTATGACTTGGTTTTTCCTGGAAGCGAACGCGGGGTAGGTAATTCACGCTCTCTCAAGCCGCCGACAGCTTCGCCGCCATCCTAGGCGCGGTCTGCCATCACCTCGCGCATCCATCCGCAGGCCACCAAAAGACAGGCCCCAAACGGCCTGGCAACAAGTGCTGGCGGGGAAGCAAGGTCGGGCGGTCCTACAAATAACCCTGGGACGACCTCGCAAGCAACAGAGGGTATCCTGAAGCTCCTCCTACGTAGGAGTTCTCGCCTCACGCTCCTCCTCCTACTCCTCCTCCTGCCTCCTTCTCATGACGCCTGGCTGATGATCCATCTCCCTCCCTCCTTCCCCCTCTCTTGCCCCTCCCTGCTCGTTCTCCTAATTCCCCCTCATACTCGTCCTTCTCGTCTTTCTCCTCCCTGCCGTGATCTTCACCCTGCCCCTGCTGCTTTTCGCGGGCTTCAGCCTGCTCGGCATTGGCAAACCTGGGGAGCTCTACCAGGAACAGCAAATCACAAGGGGCATGAGACACAACAAGTTATCGCTCGCGATGCTGGTAAACAGCATGCTACCCTTTCCAGAAAAATAACTTCGAACCAGCCTTGCCAACGTTTTGCTTTTCAGCAGGGTCATCGCAGTGCTGAGCCCGATTCTCGGGTCGGGCGAAAGGGGGGGATAGCAAAGGGGGGGTTTGAGAATCAGCTCACGTAGCTGATTTTCCCGGCGCCTCCCGGCGCCGGAGGCGGCTATGTATCGAGGAATGGGCCCCTCGGTGAGGCCGAAACCAGCTGCATGCAGCAAAATTCGTACCCCCCCCTTTCCCAATCCCCCCCTTTCGACCGGCACGAGATTCACCATCGTGAACAGGAGGTCCGGCAGAAGCATGAGAGGCAGACAGCGAGGGCGAGCGAGGCCGCGCAGAGGCCGAGGCTGCAGGACGAGAGGAGGAGGAGGAGGAGGAGGAGGAGGAGGAGGAGGCGGAGAAGGAACACGCCTCCAGCACCGCTGCGGCGGCGACAGAGAAACCCTAGGGCAAGATCGGGCATGCCCTCCTGCACGCGGATGTTAGGCGAAAATTAAAAAGCATACCACAAATGTCCAGACATACTAAAAAACAGAAACAAAAACGCCCCCATATTGTTTTGATTATGTTTGACTATTCCCTGTGCAGAGGGACGTGCATGACTTAACCCTAGAGGCAGGGCTCGACGCAATTCATGTTTAGCAGTTCTAAAACTTCGTCACCAGCGAGACTCCCCGTCCTCTCGCGAACAACCTGGTCGCCCACGCCCTCCCGTGAAACGACCTTGTCGGAGCTCCTTATACGAGCGGTTGGGTGAGAGGGTTCAGGATGGTAGGATCCAATTGCATTCCTCCTACACGCGGGCATGTCGGGCATGTCCTCCTACAGGCGGGCGTTGGAGAAAAATTGAAACATGCCTCAAACATGTTCAAAACAGAATCAAACATTAATCAACAAATCGTCCCGAGCCGTTTCTCATAACTATTTTGGAGTATTTCTCCTGCAGAGGGACGCGCCCGACCTAATATTACCCCCATCGTGCGTGTATCGCCTCCAGTGCCACCCGCCAGTAACGGTCCCGCCGAATCCCCAACACCCAAAATAGAGTTTACTTGGGGCCAAAGGGAGGCCTTTGGCCAGCCACCCGCCGCCAAGGAAAACGCTGCCAACCCATCCACAAAAAACCCTGCCGGCCGACATTCAAGGTGGCCTTCCTCACAAGAAAAAACGGCATTAGCATAAAAACATTCGAAGGTCCGCGCGGATTTCATGGATCGGGGCAGGACCCCCCTCCATGGCGTTGGAGCCCGCAAGGGGCGGTGCCGGAGGCGCTGCCAGAGGGTGCCAAACGCGTAACCAAGAACTCCGCGCGGAGCTCCGAGAAATTATGTGCATGCTGCTTGTTGTTTTTCGACTGCAGGCATCCTAGATGGGGTCCGAACACATTGGGTTGGAGGATCTGGCCGCATCGCTGGCATAGTAGAACAATATGGCCAGGGCCAAGAAACTCATCAATGAAGAAATCAGCGCGCGGTTCCTTTAATACTCTCTTTGAAAAAGCCTGGGCCGACTTTTTGTTATTAACGCTGGAGGGGTGAACGTGCTCAAGAAACCGGGCCAGTTTCCCTGCAAGGTGGTTAAGAAACTCTGGCCCAGATGTTCGTCAGGGTGTTTCCTAATCGTATGTTCGGCTGTGCCGCGTCGATACATCGTCGATGCATCCTCGATGCATCCACGACGTCGGCGTGGAGAAGACCCCGGCTCCACATCGCGCCGCATCGCCGATGCATCGGCGATGCGGAGCGATACTGGGATATCCAAAAAATCCCAAAACTGCAACTCCCCGGACATTTCCCTGGGTGCGGTTGAAGCAGAGTTTTGAAGCGAATCTTCCGGTGGCGACAGAAGCCTCTCATGAGACCTGGAGAGGCAAAGACGAGGGGATGGTAGCAGTACGGGCACCTTTTCCTCAGGGCTGGGGGATTGTGGTTTACCTGCGTGTTCCACGGGAGTCTTCGTAGCTTTTCCCTCCTCTGCACTATGAGCCTGATCTCTCACTCTCTCTCTGTCTCTCTCTCTCTCTCTCTTTCTACACCTACATATATATATTTGTGTATATATATATATATTCATCTGTCATACTCTAACCTCTTAAACTGTACCATCCGTTTACCAACAGCATCACTCGCCAATTCAGTATGCCGTCAGTTTGCCATCTTTGCCCGCTCAGCCCTGACAAGGTCTGCCACGGAAAGGGGATATGTGATGCGCCTTGGCAAGATTGGGTAACCACCTGACAAGGGCTGCTAAGCTTTGCTAAGGCATACCTGTCCTTGCTAAGCGCAGCTGAGCCCTGCTACGCTCTGATAAGTTTTGGTCAGCTCTGCCCAATCTTGCTCAAGCAGCAAACAATTCACAGCCAGGATAAGCTCTGCAAAGCCATTGTCAACCCTGGTACTATACCTGGCCACGCTCTGTTCAGCCTCGGTAAGCTCTGCTGAACCCTGCTAAGCCTTGATAAGCCCTGCTAGGCCCTGTTCAGGCCTGGCAAGCTCTGTGCTAAACCTTACTAAGCCTTGCGAAGCTCTCAAGCCCTGCTGAGCTTAGCTGCGCCCTGCTAGGCCCTGTTGAAACCTGGTAAACCGTACTAAGCTTTTTGTGAACCCTGCTCAGCCCCAGTAAGCCTTGCTCAGCCCCGTTACGCCCTGCTATGCACTGCTGAGCCCTGGCAAGCTTTGCAAAACCCTGCCAAGTCCTGGTGCGCCCTGCTCCAATTGGTAAGCTGTGCTGAGCCCTTGTGTGCTCTGCCAAACCCTGCTTAGCGTGGTAAGCCTTTCGAACAATGCTGAGCTTGGCAGATGCTGCTGGGCCCTGCTGAGCTTTGCTGAGCCTCGCCCAGCCATGGCAAGCTTTGCTTCGACCTGTTAGTCCTTGCAAAGTCTCATGCCCTTCTGAGGTTTGCTGAGTCTTGGTGCGCCTTGCCTTACTCATCCCTGGTGAGCTCTGCTGGACCTGCAGAGACCTGGTAAGTGTTGCCAAGCATGGCAACGCCCGGGAAAGCTCTGTTGAGCCATGGTAGAACGCCTTGCAGAGTCCTGCTCAGCCTTCGCATCCTTTGCCAAGCCCTGCTGAGCCTTGCGAATCTTCACGCCCAGCGGAGCTGTGCAAGCCCCTGCTAAACCTTACGAAAAAAAACTTGCAAGCCTTGGAAAGCCCTTGGAAGCCTTGGCAAACTCTGCTGGGCCGTGCGAAGCGCTGTTAAGACCTGGCAAGCTCTCCAAGACCCTGCTAAATCCTGGTCCGCCCTGCTTAGCTCTGGCACGCGTGGGTCAGCCCTGGTAAGCTCTGCTGAGCCCTGCTTAGCTTGGTGAGCCTTGCTGAGCCCAACTAAGCTGTGTGAGCCTTGCTAAAGTATGCTGGGCTTTGCTGCTGGGCCTTGCTCGATCGCCCATGGGAAACTTTGTTGAACCTTGCAAATCATTGCGAAACCGCTCACCCTGCCAAGATTTACTGCGCCCTGCTAGGCCCTGCTCAGACCCAGCAAGCATTGCCAAACCTTTGTGCGCCCTGCTAAACCTTGATGGGAATGTGTAAAACCCGACTGGGCCCTGGTGAGAACTGCTAAGCCCTGGCGAACGTTAAACCCTGCTGAGTCCGGGTCCGTCGTGGTTCGTCTGGCAAGCGTTGCTAAGCCCTGGTAATCTCTGCTGGGCCATGCGAGGCTAGGTGATCCTTGCTAAGCTCCGCTGCACTGGGTCAAGCTTGCTAGACCCTGCTAAACCTTGCTGGGCCCTAGCTACGCCCTGGTCGACCCGGCGAATTACGCCGTGCTGAGCTTTGCTAGGTATTGCTAGTGTCTGGCCATCTCTGCGAAGCGCTGCTGAGCCTTGCAATGCCCAGCGAAGCCGTGCTCAGCCTTGGTGAGCTGTGCGAAGCCACGGTAAACGTTGGCGCATCCTGGGAAGCCCTTGGTAAGTTGTGCTAAGCCCAGGTAAGCCTCGCACGCCCTTGCTAAGCTATGATGAGCTCCGCATCATATCAACGAGTCCTTGGTTGGTAAGACATCCCCACCAGGGAATCCATGGTGGAGATTCCTGGGTGAAGCGGCCCAGGATCCCTTGCGCAGGAGTCCCTAAAATCGTTGGCACGGGATCCTTGCGCAAGAGCCCCTTGCGGAGATCTTTCTGGGTGGCCCTGTGCCAAGGAGGCCCGGGCGAAACTTTTTCGGGGCCCTCGGCGAGGGGCCCCAAGCGTGGAACCCGAAAGAAAGAATCCCTGAGGAGGAATCATCCGCTGGGGGTCGTTAGCAACGAATCGCTGGCATGAGGGGTAGTGGGCCAGAATCCTCGACGAAGAGCCCTTAGTAATAACATCAAGATAGAGCTTCCCGAGACGAAATGCCGCCCCGAAGACTGCCCTGCAAGAAATCCCCGTCGCGGAATTCATCGCTATTAACCTTCGCACCGACAAAAACAAACGCTACCCCCGTCGCGCCCGCGTGCGTTGCTCTGCCTCGGCGGCGCGTTCGCCTCTTCTTTCTTTGCGCGCGCGCGCGCGCACGTCTGCGCGCTCGCGCGCGGGGGGGGGGGGGGGCGGGGGGGGGCGGGGGGCGGGGCGGAGCGGGCGAGAAAAACAACGCGCTGCGCGGTGGCTCTTCTACAGAGGGGGGGGGGGGCGAGGGGGGGCGGGGGGGGGGGGCGAATGGGGTCGCCGCAGAGCGGGCAAAGCACTCAAGGACGCTCGCGCGAACACAAAGCGAAATGCTCGCGCGCGCGCCCTCGACACCGAAATGCTCCGCCATCGCCCGTTCTCGTTCCCACCTCTCAAATGTTCCGGCCCCGTCCGCGAGACCGAGGTCGACCCGCTGCCGAAGCGAGAGGCGAGCTCGCCGCGGCCATCTCATTCGTCCTCTCGATGCTCCTGGTCGCAGTCGACTCTGGCTCTTCGAAATCAACGCCGACGCTTCCTCGCCGCCTTGATGCGGCCGCCCCGGCGCCGTAAATGGTCTCGCCTTTGCCGAGGCCCCGACGCGCCCGCGGCGGCGCCATCCATGCGCCTTCGCCTGCTGCGCTGCGTCACCTGAGAGCCGTTGATCCTGTCCCAGGGGCCCCCCGTCTTGACCTCCTCCATCGCCTTTCTCACCGCCGCGCTGGCGGTGGCCCTCGCGCCCAAGTCTGACGCGGCGCCCCCTCCTCCGGCCCGGTCACAAGTCGCAGCCAGCAGCGCGCGCAATCCCTCCAGGCACCTCGGACCCAAATGGTCAGCCCCCGCGCGTCGATCCACGCCCGCGATCTGCGGCGACCGCGCGCTGCCCCGACGGGGGGCGCGGGGCGCGCCGACATGGGCATACAATGGAAGTTTTTCGCGCGCGGCGGCGAAATCTGCCAGCTTTGAACGCCGAAAACGGCTGGGGAAATTAGTGGCCACGAGCGGTGGCGACGCGATCTTCGACGTTGCTGATGCTGATGCCGTGGATGTTTCTTCAAGCGGTCGCGCCAGAACTCTTGTCGTCGCAGGGCCTGGGATCGTCGAGATCGGAATCATTTTCCGCCTCTTTGTGATATCATTCAAAAATAATGTACTTGCGTTTTGACGTTGTCCGTGCTCCGTCTTTTCGCTGTATACAAGTTGCAGGCGTCGTTGGTTAAAGGCGCGGGTAGCTCTCGGGCCGACGTTCCGCCGATCGAGCGAGATGCATGGCGCAGCTGTCCCAATCATATCCTTGTGCTTGGGCGCCGTCCGGCCTCGGGCGAGCTTCCCCCGTCCGCGGGGGCCGGCGCCGCCGCCGCTCGGGGCCGCCGCGTTCGCCGCGGACGCCGTCGAAAACAGCTTCGCTATATCCAGGGGCCTGCGGTTCGAGGATGTCCTCTCCAGGTCGGCGCACGGTGCCTTCTCCAACCGCCGCAACTGAAGCTCGCTGCCAAAATTGTGGATGCCGGCTCTGACCGATCCCGCTGAAGTGTTTGAAAAACTGCGCCGATCGCGGAGATGCCGAAATCGACGTGGTTCGATCCAAGAAGGATGGACAAAAAACTGGGCTGGTCCCCAGTGTCTGCCCGCACGCGTGAAACGATTGGTCCGTCTTGTCGACCCAGAACCTCAGGCTGTCGAGCTCCTCCACGAGACCTTCCCAGAACTTCGTCGTTGCCTCGGAGCCTCCTGCCGTCTGTGCAGCTCCAGTGCCCGCGACCGCCCGCGTGCCCTTGTCCTTGTCGAAAGCCGCCGTCTCCGACCAGCCACGAGGAAACCGTGCATCGTAAGGTTCGCCGTAGCTCCGCGCGGCCGCCGCCGTCTGCCGCTGCTCGAAACTGTCGGGGCACTCTCTTCAAACATGCTTCGGGGGTCCGCATCTCACATGTTCCATTGTTGGGCTTCCCAGCTCGTCTTATGCGACAACGCACTCGCCTTCCCGTGGCTGGGCGCGCTGTGGCGGCGACCCTGCTGCTCTTAGCTCCTGCCGAGCGACTTTCCCGCCCTCCACCCGTCGTGGAGCCCTTGAACCTCGCGCGCACTGGACGCCGCCATTGGCGCCTCCTCCAATGTGTTCGTCGATGTAGCTCCTATTGCCTCGGCTCGGTTTGAAGAAGGCCTTGCAGCGGCCACTCGTGTCTGCTCCATCTGGCTATTGTTGGTCGGCTGCCTCTCAGTGTCCGTTGTGGCTTGCGGCGCCCCACTCGTGGTAGTAGTAGCGATAGTCGGCGGGCGTCGTAACCTCCTGGCCCCAGCTCTCGAAGGATGAATATGATGCGCCCCGCTATGACTCTGATACTGCGTTTCTTCGTCCATGTGCCATCTGCCGCGCCCTTTGTTGCAATGAGGTCTCCGGGGCGCCTCGAACGTCTCTGCTGATGGTATTCTGGACGTGCGAGTCATTGCCGCCGTCTCTCAACATGAGCTCATCGGTTCCCCCACGGCCGTTGACAACTTTCCTAATTAGTAAATGCTCCGCGTCGTTCCTCGCGATCGCACGAGCTGCATGCCGCTCTCCGTGGACGAGGCATGCGTTGTTCAAAAGCATGTAATGTCCCATCTGGTTGTCGAAGAACCTGGACTCGGAGGTTCGGCCAAGACTTCGGTTGCGGCCTCGTGGTCTCGGACTTCTGCGTTTTGCAGCTGTCCGAATCGTCTCTGCTTGTCGTTTCCTCTTTTCAATGAGTCTCGATTGCTGTGCGGGTCCCTTGTCCTGCCTGGTGATGTAGTCTGGCATCGGTGTCAACCTTCCCTCGGTCAGAGACCGCACCTGCCTATGCGCTGAAACGCGTTTGACACCGGGTGTCTGCCAAGGGGGCTGTCGGCTAGCATCGTCAAGAACTTCTGCAGTCCGTCGGCTGTCTCGTACAGTTCGTGAGTCATCATCTTCTTCGTTACCAAGTCGACGGGACCACGAAGAGTTGCTGCCTCCAGCAAACCAAGAGCAGAATCCATCGGCCGTCTCCACGCCTGCGCAATACCATCTCGCTTCTACGAAATAGTCGTCGAAGTTCGCGGCCTCTCCATTCCAGCTGTTGTCACCGCCCATGTTCGGTCATATCCCTCGCACGGGCTCTGCTACCATACAGGTAGCAAGTGTTCTCTTCGTAGTTGCAAACCTCCTCTTCTCCGATGGTGGCGACTACTTTTCCACACGCAGTGCGCTGCAAGCGTTTCAGCGGAAGGCGGGTGAAAGTGGCCCTGCACATTTAAGCGTGGCCTTTGTGCCGTTGGCTCCACCTGTGGGGTACGGTAGCTGTTTGGATGTTTTCTGGATGAGCAAGGTCACTCCCGCCCTCGGCGGGAGGAGCCACATGGCAGCATAAATGAACGCAGGACTGATGTCAGGCGCCCAGGGGGCCCAAGAGGCCCCCACGAGGTCCCCAAGAGGTCACCAAGAGACCCCCGAGAGGCTCTAAAAGGCTCCCTCGATGCACCCTGAATGCTCCAAGAGGCCACCGGACCGCTAGGAGGCCCCCCAAACGCACCAGAAGGGACCCCAAGACACTCTCACTAGGCATAAGAGACGTCTGGCCTTTCTGTTCGCCATCCTCCGCCTCCTCCTCCTCCTCGTCCGCCTGTTCCTCCTCCTCCTCCCTCCTCCTCCTGTTCCCCTTTCCTTTTCCTTCTAATTAACTCCCCCCTGTCGCACCTCGAAAAGGCTCCTCCATTGAAGCGGGGGGCTTTGGAAAGGACGGGCCGGGCATCTCGCCTGAGACTTCCTCACCACTACAGACCCTGAAACTGAAAAACGGGCAACAACTTCACAGATGGAGTGCGGATCGCTTGCAATATGCGGCTCTCGCCTTGGCGCCGCGCGCGCCCTTGTTAAACATGTGCAAGAGCTTCACATATTGAGGGCGGGCTATTTTCAAGATGTGGCTTTCGCCTTGGCGCCGCGCACATTCGGCTTAAATGTTGCAAAAATTTGACGGATTGAGGGCGTTTTTTTTTTTGATGTGGCTCTCGCCTTGCCGACGCGCGCGATCGTTTAAACATGTACAAGAGCTTCGCGGATTGAGAGCGGTTCCTTTTGAAAGTGTGGCTATCGCCTTAGCGCCACACGCACTCGATCAATCAAAGTGCAAGAGCTCCATGGATTGAAGGCGGTTCCTTTTCAAAATGTGGCTCTCGCCTCAGGGCCGCACGCAGTCGTGTGAAACGTTTGCAAGAGATTCGTGGATTCGCATGGCCAACGTGCCAGAACTGGTATTCTGGAAGGGCTCTGGATTGTGAGGGCGAAACAACTACGCTAATTCGCAGTGTTGAGATCCCAGGACTGGCAGTACGGCGCGATTCCGGATCGTCAGAGCGCAACAAGCATGTTGGTTCGTGGCGTTGGACTCCCGATAACGGTGTTCTGGCACGCTTCAGGGTCTTCAAGCGATGACATCCCAACGAGGCTGTCCCCTCGGTGGCAATGAACTCTTGCAGGGGCCCGTGAATGGGGAGCTTGGAGGAAAGGTGTAGTTCGACATCGTTGATGATTCTTGGCTTTCCGCTGGTCCTCTTCCTCCTCCTCCTCCTCCTCCCCCTCCAATTCCTCCCATCCTTCCCTTCTCGGGGTACGACCCCAACCCTTTTTTTCACTGCGCGCTCCTGCACATGCCCGATCAGGGCAACTCATCTGGGCATCGTTTCAAGATAGTCGAAAGTGACTATGGTAAGTCAAAGAACATCCGCTCCCATGGGAATCGAATGGCAGATAGCGTCCGTTGCCCTGCTGGTGTGGTTCATTATGGGGAATGGACGGATAAGATAGGATCAGATCGATGTAATGATCTTTCCAGCACATAGCGAACGCTAAGGTAAGCGTCCGGGCAAATAGGGCGCGCGTGCCTTGAGCCAAAGGCAACGGCGCGCGAGCTATACTCCCGATTCTATATAACATCTCCCAAAGACCTACCCTTAAAGTCGGGAGGGGAGGAGACGGAGAGTATAGCCGCGCAGCCGTTAGGCTCTACAAAGGCCGCGCGCGCAACTGTTTGCAAGAGAAACGGTGCATACAGACTGGCCTAACACCAGACTGTAAGGCGAGTCTCCTCGCAAGGCATTTCACGCAAATATGAGACAGCCCCTTGAATGGTGAAGGGCTATCGGCCCGGCTAGAGGTAAGCCAAACGGGCTATACCTCACCGAGCAAACGGGTATATCACACTGAACAGGCTCGTTACCAAGCGTGAAATGTAAGGCTCGTTTCCGAGCACCTAGAAGGGCGTCTCTGTAGTAGGCGCCCATGCTGGCAAATTGGACCACGGGGGCAACAAGGACAGACTAACACTGTTTAGACTTAGGCTTGTTTCTGTCCTCGGGATCCCGAAAGTGAACAAACTGCTTAACGTCATACTTAAATGACTGGTTGCCTGACATCACTTCCAAAAGCAGCTCCCGATCGACGCCCCCCTTTGTATGCCCATCTGCGGTCATATATCTAGTATCACACCACTGCACATTATGCACTATACCTATATCCATGAGCTCACGCATCCAGCTAATATGTCCAAGCAAGGTCCGTTCCGTCGGTATCTTGAGATCCTTGCTGGATAGCGATTTATGTACCGACTCAGCGTCTATGGTGAGGGATACTTTAATAGTTAGGCCCCCCAACTTCACGCATATCTCGTAGTTGTCGTGGAGTCTGAGCCCCTGCCTTGAGCTCGTGGAGAGTGATGAGCGTAGGGTAACACTCATCGAGGTTGTGTGCAGCTGCAAGTGCCTCAGCGGCATAGCTGGACCTCACCTGCAGCGAGTGTGATTTGCATAGTCCGTCACAGAGGTGAACGACGGATTTGCCTTGAGGCGAGTTTCCTCGCCGTAGTACATTGGCCCCGCGTGTGCCATAGCCCTTGGTCTCATCGCCCCCCTCCCCGGTGAGCTTCCGATACCCCGAATCACTGTGTATGTCAACTTCATTCGTCGGCTTCATCCGAGGGAAAGTGATGCGTTTCGGGCTGCTGATCAGCTTTCGCGTCGCAGCATTCAGTCGTCTGACTTGTAGGTTGGTGGGCTCTTGGATTTTCTGAAGAGAGACCACATATACCATGAGCCAGACTTGAGTAAGAAGGGCATAGGCGAAGGCTCCTCGCAAGCTGACGAACATGTCGGTGATGAGTTTGGTGGCTTTGGCATCGGCCGCCGCTCCTGTAAGTTCTGGGTGTGTTATAGGACGTAGTTGTTTGATACGCTCGTCCTGATCCATGATCACATCCCCTTGGTCATTCTTAGCGTAGCGAACGGCGCAGTTCGTGCATGAATGTTTGTTAAGCTTGCATGTGCCAAACACCTTTTCGACGCGTTGTACATAGTCGTCTATATTTTTCTCTAGGCCTGTCCTATTAATGTCATCGGCATGTTTTGCCGGTAACAAATCTTGGCTGAATTCAAATTCAGGATCATAACTTGTCGGTGTAGGGCCTATAGCTCGTGTGGTCGTACGAAGCTTGAGAGAGAAAGCTCTTGGGGCGTCCTTTGTACCCGTTCCTGGCTTGAGGCACCTGAGGCAGCGTCGGGCTACGTCATAGGATGAAAAGCCGGGCAGTGTACGAAGTACCTGGGCACTTCCCGGTGGAAGAGCGAAGCAAACCATGCGAGTTTCCTCGCCGGCGGCATGGGCAAGTTCCTCATAGGTCAAACCCTTGAGGAACGCTTTGTCGATATCCATGGATGCTAAGATCCACTCTGGATGGCATGCCGCCTCACTTGCTAGGAGTCACTGGGACTGCCTTCGAGCGGTTCCCGAGAAGGTTTACACATCGAAAGCCTCAGTGTCCATAAACCCACGAAGGACAAATCTGAGACGGATGGTTTTAACGTTCTCGGTACCTACCTTCGCAAACTTCCACTTATATGCATATCTGGATGTCATGATGTTGGAAGTTTTGGATAAATCATACATCTCACAGCACCGGCTACCAAGCCAGATCTTGAGTTGTGCACAAAGCTTCACTAACCTCTTTCGGGTGTGCTGCTATATCGGCTTTGGTGAGTAGGTCGTCTTCCTTGACTACCACAGCACGTGTAGCAGCAGAGGATACATATACTCTCATCGTTGCGACCAGTGTCGAGCTGTGCAAGTTGAATATGATCCAACACTACTTCTGACATTTCCGATGTAAGACATAGCTCAATATGGGGACCATATTCATCACTGTCAAGAGAGTAGCCCTCGTCAGGTGTGGTTGAGCATAGACAGACTAGACAGGGCTCTTGTGGTTCAGGCTCGTCTCCGAGCGTTTCTGACAATACGATATCTTCTTCGTCCACAGGTGCTGAAACCAAAACACATTGGTCGGGCAGCATAGTTGTTGGGACGCAGTAGTGATAATCGTCGGTCGTCGTCGTGGGATGGAGGTCCATACGTAACTCATCGTACCATTCTTCCAGCATCATGGCTTCGATGTTATGTTCCTCGTTGTCTTCATAGATTGTCAACAGACGACCTTCACTTGGCGATGAAGCACCTGGGGCGTCTGGTGGAGGCCTGTTTCCAAGCGAATCGCGTTCTCCAGACGTTGTGCCCGAATGCTGATACTTGGCCAGGTCGTCGTGAAATCCTAAGGACGGAACGTGTGAGGTCAAGCATTGGATGAGTCTGGAATGAGTGCTACCAGTGATTTGAGAAATGTTCAGGCCAGTGCCCACACACTCATAATGGTGAAAGGCTGGGCTAACACCATTGTCGTAGTGGATCAGCGTAGACCTGGTGGCGTACTTTACTGCAGGTAGACATGACACACTTTTGGCCAGTCTAACTGCTACTACGTGTTCTACTCGGAAATAATTTCGCACGAGATACTGCAGTGCAAGATGTACGCGCGGGTGAAACTTGCTGTCGTCTGAAAGATTGAGGTTTCCCTTGTAGTCTGGGATGTAGCCAAAGACTTTGGCAGGTTTCCCTGCGCCAAGGTGTGCCACAAACGTAAGGACTGTTTGCGTGGCCATATTATCCATGCCATGTTCCCGTGCAAGGAGGCATTCAATGTATAGCGTGTGACGAGCATCAAGATGCATCACAATTACCTCACGGGATCCTGCCTTGACAACGATGTGTCCTCTTGCAGGCACGTTGCGGATCACAGGGAATGGGCCGTTCCAGCCTCCATGGTCGTCCTGAGTGGCAGTGGGCCGATGGTAGTCGACCAGATCCCCTGTTGAGTAAAGGCGAGCACCATCTGGGGCCGTTTTAGCCCTGAGAGCACGATTTGTCTTGGCCACAGCCGTGGCTTGAGTTATTGCTTCTAGGCTAACTTCCCTCACGCGACGTTCTCGTTCATGGCCTGACGTCTCGGGTCCCCTGGGAAAGTCAAGGGTGTCGAGGTCAGGAAGAAAGGAGGGCTGGCGTCCAGTGTGTGCTGGGTATGGCGATACTCCGTTGTAAAACGTGAAGGCGTTGGTAACGCAGATGCCTTCAGCCAATACTCTAGTGAATACAACAGGGATGTTGTGTCTGTTCAGCTCTTCCTCAATCATGTGGAGAACGCCCCTGAGAATACCGTTTCGTGACTCGATTGAAGTCGAGTGTTGGCCAGGCGCTCGGATACGAAGTGTTGCACCCTTGTTCGCCATCATGGCCTTAGCGGTATCATTGTTCAGGGCGCCTTCTCCATCTGAGTACAAGACTTTGAAGGATCCATGATAGGCAATCCAGCAGTAGTGGTAGGCGTCGCGTCGAGTATAGTGTCACGTTCTCTGTCGGAAATAGCTTGGCCTGCTGCCAGGCGAATGCAACGATCCATAATGTGGAATATGGTTCGTTTCTTGTAAAACATGAGATCCATTTCGCCTTCGTCGAGCCAATTTCCAGGAAGGCTCACCGAAGGTAATGTTGAGTTTCCTGGACGTTCCCATGCTCTGCATTCCCGACAGGTGTCACCAACTTCTTTGATCATATTCAGTCGAACGTTGTCCAGTCCCAGTTTGTCTAGGATTAGCCTCATCTTGGGTTCCTTCGCATGATACCACCGTAGGTGCAGTTTACAGAGTTCCTTTTTAACGACATGAGAGTCATGAGTACGGAGATTTTGCAGACTGCGTTGGATATCAAATCTCGCCCAGTCGGGTAGTCGTGGAGCCCCCGAGCCGGTGGAGGCAAGAGGGTTCCTTGTAGCTCTCCGCAGTCGGTCTCCTTCGCCAACTGCATCTGGTGGTGGTGGTGCGCCTTGTAGGCGACCGCGGCGGGCCGCTACCTGTGGCGGTTCGCCAGAAGACGCAGAAGGCGTGTTTCCACGCTCGGGAGCGTCTCGTAGCATGTCGTAACTGCTGGCACCAGATGTCGGATCAGCGTTCCCGAAGGATCGTGGTCGTGGTGGCCTGGCGTGTGCGCCTTGGCGGCCATCTGACGCTGAAGCTTGGCCCTCACCAGGTTTGGGTAAGGGTTCCCGCCAATCTGGCACAGTCTTACCTTCGGGGTCATGATCATCTGGAAGTTTAAACGGTTCAGCAAAACGACATTTACCAGGTTCGGTATCGAGATGGTTCTTAACACATTTGCTTCTCGTAAGATCCCTTCGGCATGCGGGACATGGCCAATATACAGAGATAGAATCATGATACTTACACTGCGTAGGGTCTCTGTTGTGGCTAGGACTGTCCTTTCGGACATTGTCGATGCATGCTGGGCATGTAGCCACTTTTGGGATGCTACGATCGCCGATGCGTCTCATACCTTTTCCCAGTTCGGCTTGATCAGGAAGGTCAGCAGGGTAACCATGTGCGGTGCGTGTAGGCGCGTTTCCGCGCGTAGTGTCAATGGCTTTCGCCAGATAGACGGCTTCCACAAAGGCAGACTGCAGTCGTCGAGTTTATTTTGGTGCCAGTGAAAGCTCTCTGTTGCACGGTTGTGCGTGCGCATGCTGACCGTTGCATTTGAGTCGCTCAAAAGGTTTAAGAATCGTCTCGTCGTTGCTGGTGATATTTGTCGGCTTCTTAATATAGTCACCAGCCGTATCTTTGAGTCCCGTCGCACACTGATCAATGCGTACGCTTGTGATGTGTGGTCGGTTGGCAAGTTCCTTCCATGGGGAAATGCCGTCCACCCATGTTCCTGTAGGTTGTTCGCGTATAAACCACCTCCGTGCATCATCTTGAGTAACAGCAATTTTACCACAGTAAGTTATGTGTGGTAAACTTCTTTGTGGTGCTGTTCCCAAGTATTGTGGCTGACTTTGTAGTTGTAGTAGGATGGTGGTCCTGTGGTGCGGCAACTGGGTTGTAGTATGGCAACTCGTACGTAGCATATTGCGAAGTAGTGATCTACAGCCCGCTGCACCGAGGGGTCTCCCAGGTCGACACACGTGGTCTTGTCTAAGTTGCCTCCTGAGGAGAGTCCCTTGAGAAGGCAAGCTCTGACATGCCACCCTCACCACCACAAAGCTTCAACATATCCACGCAGCTGTTATGACCGTAGCATAGAGTAGTGACTATGCTGTATATGTCAGCGTGTGTGTCGGGCATAGATGTGGGGAGGGTAAGGAACAGGTCATCATCCTCATCGGAGCTTATCAGCTCAGTCGGGACGTCAGTGCTCCAGGTCGCCATGAGATCCTGTCCGAGTCCTGACAAGTCATCGCCGCAATCGTCGCTTCCGTCTTCGACGTGCTTTTATGGTGCGAGGCTTGATGCCTGCTTCCTTTTCGGTTTTGAGCCTTTCCATCTGCTTGATACGCGATTCCGTAGGTAAGACTTGCTCGTCTTGTTCGCCACTCTGTGTGCCCATCGTCGCGGTTGAGTGGGTGCATGCGTCAATCGCCAGAGTCGGGAGGGGGAGAGGACAGTCGTCTATGATGACGCGTCTAGGTTTCTGGTGATTGAGTAGGCTCGCTTCCGAGCAAGACCGGTTCCTCGGGTTGCCAATACAACCGTGTGAAGATGTTGGCAACCCCTGCAAGTTGTGGTGCATGCCAATCATATCCTGTTGGTTGGTCGGCTACTGCGATATCCTGAATAACCGCGTTGGTATCCAGGTTAATTGTTACACGTCGGATAACATCAGACCATTTCGGCCCTCCCTTGTTGGTCGTCACGTAGTGATGGATGTTGTGGTCCGTACGTGTATAAGTGTTCAAATATATAGGCACGTTTCCGTGCGCGGTGGTGCTTCCCAGGATTTTGTCGTTAAGATGACGGATGAGTGTAGTACGTGTCTGAGCTCGCCATTCAGCATGCCGTACCGTTTGGCCGTACCAATCCAACACATGTTGTGGTATCGCCAATTTGCACGTTCATGCCCACAGCTTAGAGTTAATCGGTATTGATGTAGCTACCTGCATATAAGTACCACTCGGTGCACTGTCTTGCATGTTGAACCGAATACCGAAATGACACAAACGCATCCGTACGACTGACAACTTAAGATCTTCCAGAGTATCACGTACTGGAGATAACTTCCAAACATATCCTGGGGGACCAAACATTACGATTTTCATACGGAGCTTCCTGGCTTTTATCAAAAGGTTTTGGATACGTGACCAATGTGGGGCCACTCTCTTCCCTGGAGTTCGTACATACCAGTCACCCGGGGTACGAATCCATATGAGAGTGTAATCTCCACTGATCACCGCACCCAGGTAATCTGTGCCCACACTCGTCATAAGCTCACTGTGGGCTATACGATCACAGATATAACCTCGGGTGCGGAGGTCGGCGCAAGCCTCTCTCGTATCTTCAATGACAAAATCTCTGTTGCTAAGGCAGGTTACCCCGCTGTCCTTGTTACCCCCCGGCCTTTCGGCCATCAGGCAAGACGACGAGGGGGCGGCGTCGCCCTGCCATCTTCAAGATAAAAAAGATGTGCCTGCAATGTCTGCCAGCATCTGGGCTCCCCCCAGATGCTGGAGCTCAGCACTGCAGCGCGCCGTGGCCTCAGAAGCGGATTGCTCCGCAGATGCCGCCAGCATGGAATGGATTATCCATCAGCTGCTTCAGCACGCCCTTGGACCTCGCGTCGCTGACTGTCTGCAGCTCACGGTTCGTGTACCCCATCACTATCTTCCGGCGGGGCCGTACAGCGTCCATGGGTACACTTCCACCATGCTGGGCCAGTGTCCTGGCTACGAAGCAATCGAACGTCTCAAGATCGTCGATGCTATCGCCTCTCATCATAGCTTTGGCGAGCGTCTCCATCAACCCCTGAGGCAGGTTTCCCTGCAATTGTTGCGCTCCTGCGCCGGGGTCGGCTCGCCCGTCAGCACCGTCTGAAATGACGTGCTGCTTGAGCTCGAGGCGGGTTGCCCCGCAGCTCCAAATCGATCACACCTGATCGACAGATGCCCTGATGGCAGCTTCGTCGTCGGCATGATCTTGGAGCCCTCGGGGAGCTCCATCTTGACCTGTCCCTTTCCAGGGAATATCAGCTTCTCCTGGCCTCGCTCGAGCACAATAATCGTGCGCTTGTCCTGCGTACTATCGAGGCCTAGGATGGCTGGCAGGTCTTTGCCACAGCCTGACACAATGTTCGTCTTGTACGAATCGAGCTGGGTCGAGCCCTGGCACTCGCAGGCAATACTGAAGGTGCCTACGGTATCCGCTGGGGCCGACCCTTCGCCCACCCCGTTGATGTTCAGACGAGAACGGGGGTCGAACGTACAAGAACGGCCATGTGCTCCAGCAGCCTGGACAAACTTGCGGCTCGTGTTTTCTCCCATTATGTTGATCTTCGGGCCTACATCGATGAGGATAGAGTTTCCACCATCCTCCAGGAAAGTCTTACTCGGCTGCTTGATGTGCACTGTTTCTGAAGAGCCAGCTGTGCCATCTGGCGGGTTTCCCCGCGATTCAGTTGTACTCCCTGGCGGGTTTCCCCGCGCTACGCTGGCACCCGGCCTGCCTTCGGCCATGCGTGCCAGGTCGATGTACTGGAAGTGCGACACGTTCTGAGCATGAGCGCCACGCTCCTCCCGCCAGTTGGCATACTCATCACGTATGCTCTTATACTGCTCGCGGGTGGTGCGTCTCGTCAGCGTCAGATACGAATGAAGGGCGATGTCCTGCAACCCCTCATTCGTGAGGTGATCTCTGTACTGCAACCACTCATCGAACTCCTCGTTCGTAGCTGAGAAATCGACGGCCCTGGCTGCTGTTGCTGCTGTTGCTACTGAGGAATCTGAGAGGTCCAACGACGCACTCTCAGTCTCAGGATTGTCGGCATCCAGCATAAAGGTTGTGTGCGCATTATCCTTTTGGGTCTGGAAATGCCGAACACGCAACTCACGCAGCTGCTCAGGGTCCAGTGCCAGCTCTGCCCCGCCCCCACTCTGGGGAGACATTTGAAGAGCCACCTGTGGGGTGTTAGGCAGGTTTCCCTGCTGAGGCGCCGCCATCGGGATAAGCTGATCGAAGTATCCCGTCTCCATCGGCGGCCTCACCTCCTCCGGCAGGTTTCCCTGCTGCTGGGGCTGAGCTGTCTGCCTGTCTAGCATCCTGGCTGTCATCTCCTCCACCATGCTCCTCAACTCCCGCAATTCCCTCGCTGCTTGCTCAGGAGACTGAGTGTAGGAGCCGGTCCATTGGAATGATGACGCTATGATGCCAGGCGCTCGGCAGATAGCACATGGTTGTTGCTGAGGGTCTCCCTCACGCTGATTTGCGACATGGCCCACCACGTTTGAATTCCAGCACTCCTCATGGAATAAGTGGTTGCACCTCAAGCGGTAAACGCCCTCCCTGGGCTGAAATTCCTCGAGGCATACCGCGCAGGTATCTGCCGTCCCAGTGAAAACTTCCACATCTGCTGCTCTGGGATATACCCGCCGCTGTCTCTCCAGGGCCGTCTCGGAGTGCATGAAGGTCGCTGGAGGATCCCCCGCGGGATCTAGCACCTCCGGCGCTACGGCAGCCACAACTGGAGGAGCTGCTGGCACGGAGGCTGTAGGCGCCCCAGCGGGCGAGTTTCCTCGCATGGGTGAGCCTCTGTTCCTCACGACCTCAAGTGCGGCTGCGCGTGACTGATCACGCACGTTCTGCACGGCCTGTCTGCGCCTAAAGTACGCATGTTGGGTGTGGTATGTCTGCCTGATATAATCAGGCACACCTCTACTGCCAGACGATATCGAATGGGCAGTAGGCTGGACAGCCACATCTGGCGTCGTCGGCGCAGGCATAAAGGCCATGTGCGGATACATGGGCTGATCGCTACAGCGCACGTTTGTGAGGCTGTGGAATTGATCCGCCATCTCGCGAACAAACTTGTTCGGAACTCTGGACCCATCAGGGTACAGCGGCGGATTCATGCGTGCTGGCGATGGTCTCTGGCCCTGGGCCATGCTCGGGTGAGCATTGAAGGCTGGGATGAAGGCTCGTTGCCGAGCAGGATCCCTTGGATTGGGACCCTCAGGCTCCCAAGACCAGGCCGGCCTCCACCTCTGACCACTCGGGTGAGGCAGGTTGTGACTCTGCACCTGTTGCACAGCAGCTGCCACCCTTGCGCGGTAGTCATCAGGCACAACAGCGACAGTAGTTTGTCCAGCAAACGGTCGATGATGGCTTGGAGTGCCGAGCAGGTTTCCCTGCTGACTCGTTGGAGTGCCGGGCGGCATCATGTTCAGGAGAGCTGTGCCATGCTCGGCCCTGGCCGCTGCGATCCTCTCCGTGAGAGTGCCACTCGTGGCAGAGCGACCAGGAGTCCCAAACGGAGACTGTGCAGGTGGCGTCGCCATTGGGGCCATGCCCCTCGGCGTGTGCATACGATGCGAGGGGCTACCAGGCATCTGTTCAAATCGAGCAGGCTCTCCAAAGATGCGGCCGAACGTCTGCGGGTCTCCCTGCGGTTCGGGCATCTCATTTCTGAGTCCATTTATGGGCAGGTTTCCCTGCATGGCCCGACGATTACGCGTCGCCATGGCGGACATGGCTCCCTGGTCAGCGGCCCGGGGGTCTTGCTGATACAGTCTACCCGCCAATTGCTCCACCTGTTCAGGATTTAGAGCGGCCGCGATCTGGTCCAGATCCGAGGTGCTGATGGCCTGCCAAGATATGGCACTAGGCCCTTGGCTTGGAGCGCGGCTTGGAGCCGCGCTTCCGGCCTCGCTCTCGGTGACCATAAAGATCTGGTGGACTTCGGGCTGGTTTCCCAGCGTGGCAGGGCTGTAGTGGCCCCCAACTTCTCTGTGACCGTAAACCATAGGAGGGTCGACGCCCTCTTGGTCGCGAGACCACTGGTACTTGACACTAGCACTGCCTACATCAGTCCACCTACCAGGGGCCGACATCAAGGCGGTAGTGACGCGTGCCTTGCGATCACCCAGATATTCTGGGTTGCGCCACTGCTTCCCCGTGGCCAGGTCTTCTACGTGGGAAATATAGCACGGTTCAATGATGCCGTTAATTCCCTCGGGTAGAAGGACTCCATTGTCAGACCAGCAAAATTTTATTCCATCCTTCAAGGCCTTATGCCAGTCCACAAAGATGATGTTGGAATCTAGGTCCCACCCACTGTTCACGCTGCGACGGCGAACCGTCGGTACAAAGTGGATGTGTGACCGGCCTGTCCCCTTTTTCTTCGAATTGTGTTCAGAATGACAGGAAAGGCCATGCCACATAATACCTTCAAAAGCAGTCCATCGAATACCATGCATGGCAACCTCGGGATATGGGGCCGGTCTCCCGGCAGGGTTGTCGTGTAGTACGATGTACTTGTACAACGACCATGGAGCCTTCAGCGCCCACGAGTGCCCTTGAGCGGCCCGGATGAAGATGTCGGACTTGCCAGAGTCCCGCACTAACACCTTAAACTGAAGGCGTTGTTTCTCTTCACCGTCTGGTTCGCGGACATGGACAACCTCCATCACGATGGCGGCCAGCTGGTCCACCGTTCGGCCGTATAGGTTCGCGGTGATGACTTTGGCCTCGTCACGCCTGGGATTGTAACCATCATGTCTCGTATGTCCGTGGTGCCACGGATACTCATGGACGAGCTCTAAGGGGTTAACCCAGCCATCATGATCGTCGAAGGTGTTCAGGCTCCACACAGCATTGTGTGGTTTGTCAGGCGCGTGTCTACACGCCCTACAGAGAGCCTTGCTCAGTTGCTTGAGGGTGTGATTCTTGCTCGGGATAATATTTTCTTGCCTGCGCTTCCCCATGAATTCCCCATCCACCGAGCGTATCGGTGGGAGCTTCCGCAGGGCAAGTCTATCCCTGATCACGGCCTGACTCCCACTGGTGAAGGATGTGTCTCCTGGGCGGTGCAGCTGTTCCTCGGGCGGGTTTCCCCGCGCAGGAGCCTCAGTCGCCGAAGAGGCTGCGGCTCCCGAGGAGGAGGAAGCTGCAGCAGCAGCGCCTGGCGGGTTTCCCCGCGGTGACTCTCGGCTGGCGCTGCCCCTAATCGTCGGCACCCAAGTGCCCCTAGACAGAGCCCCTTCAACGGACCTTGTGGAGCGTGCCGCCACAGGCGAGGCTGGCGCAGGGGCGTACCCTGTGCGCTCGAAAGCCTTAGCCTTGTTGGCGATAGATCCGCTGCGACCAGGCGGGCATCTACGTACTTCTACAGGTTCCTGAGGTGGCTGTCTGGGGTTAGGTCTCTGTGCTGGAGTTGCTCTAGTCGGTGATCTCGGCGTTTTAGAGCGAGGCGCCTCCATCCGCACATCTGACCCAAGCTCCTCAGAGCGTGCTGTTGTCTTCGGTCTCTCCTCCGAAAGCGACCTAGGGGCCGGCGTTTCACTCTTAGCCTTCGGTTGGAGTGGAAGTGGGGGCTTCTTCGCCGTCGCCTCCTTCATGCAGATCTTTTGGGAGTCCATCAGCATCTGGCGAGTTGCCTCGCGGGTGCGTTCCTCTGCGATTCGTCTACGTTCCTCATCTGCCGCAGCTCGCTGGGCCTTCTGGTCATCGTTGCCCATCGGTTCTGGCCGTTGGGACTGGCTGGAAACGCCGGGCGAGTTTCCTCGCATTCCAGGAAGGCTAAAGAGCGCATCCTTTTCTTCCTGGGTCATGGGCACCAGCCCCCTCGGAGCCGGAAGAGGCTTAACCTCCTCGGCCTTCGGCCTCATATGAACCGCGATCCCGAGACGACGATTGATCTCTGCGGTCTCGTCTTGAGTCATCGGGATCAGCGGGGGATGACCCTCCTTATGAGGAGCGCGGCCTCTGTTCGGGCTCAAACCCTCGTTGAGCCCTGCAGGGCATCCCGGCCTATGCTCCTGAAGCGGCTCAGAGCACGGTCCACAAACTGCATTAGGTCTATGCAGTTTGCGTGCTGCGACGACATTTCGCAGCTGCGTTCGTACTTCTTGTATTTCATCAGTACGAATGTTCGTCGCAAGCTGGTAGCCACCGCGTATGGACTTACCCTGAGCGTCTCTATAGGCTGGGTTGCCCTTCCCGAAGGCCGAAGGTTCCCCTTTCCGACGCCTAGGGTCATTGTAGGGAAGCAATTGGCCCCCTCGCCGAAGAGCATGTTCCTTTGGACCAGCTTGCCTCCACTCACGAGGGAGCCGTGCCTGCGGATGAGGCTCTTCTCTGAGGCGTGGATGAGAACGAGACCTCCTGGCATGCTCATCAGAAGAGGCTGCTGACGCAGCCTGAGCGGGAGCCGGCGGGGGCTCCTGCGGAGGCTCGTGCGCGATCCCAGGCGGATCGTCTAACAGAGGCAGGTCTCCCTGCTGGCTGGAGCCCGGCGCAATTGGCGCTTGTGCCGGTAGTGGTGGTGCGTCAGACTCGTCGGGATCGAAGTCCACCTCTACCTCACCAGTGACCTCCATCATGAGGATTGTGGTTTCGTCCTCGCACAGCCCGCAACCATCGCCGTCTTCATCTTCTGTAGGATTGCCAATGATGGCGGCCATCGGTGCAGCCGGGACGGGCAGGTTTCCCTGCGTAGCCGGCGTCTGAGCATCGCTTGGCTGTCCCGGCGTAGGTGGTACGGTTGTCGGCTCAGGCTCGTTGCCGAGCACAGGCTGCCCGGCGATATTACGCATGGCCGTATGGCTGGGCCATAGTCCCGCCGCCTGGAGACCCCATCCTTGCGGAGGAAGAGCCTGGCCGCGCATGGTGATGGCCCTTTCAAGGGCCTGGCGCCATCTCCCTCTGGAGTACCACACATGCCTCTGCACATCCTCAGGGTGCACGCTATCAATAAGAGTCAAGGCTGCCAGCACTAACTCCGAGTCGTCGCAGGCGTCAGTGTCCTGCAGCAGCATGCTACCAGCTTCGATGCTTTCTTGACTCGCGGGATATGCTATGGTTAATACCTCGCGCATCCTCATGAGGGTTTGCAATAGTGTGCGCGGTCCGTACTCGCCTGGAGTAAGCGAACCAGGGGGTATAAATGGGTCCCCTGGTACGCCCGCAACGAACGCTTGAGACTCCATTTCTATTAGTTCAGCATGATTTCGAGGATAGGTAGGCCTGTTGCCAGGCACGAGGTCGGGTGGAGGTTGGAGGTTGCGATCAACCTCTGAAGGCGAGGCCTCTACAGTGACGTCCTCGTCACTGCTCTCTTAGGCCGCGATGTTGCCTGGGTTCCCGAACACCCTGTCGAAGAAAGATAAAGGCTGGTTTCCCAGCGTTCAGTGATCCACGGGGGTGAGCTCGTTGTTGCCGACAACGAACCTGCGGAGGTACTCGAGGTAGCACGCGTACAGTCCATGGCCATACGCCTCGAGCTCGTCGACGTTGTCCATGCAGCTAACCCAAGTGTAAAATATCTGTTCCATGGCCTCAAAATCCTGGAGGCTGGGATATTCAATACATGGTTCACTTGAGCCAAAATGGACTTCGGTCGATCTGCCCTTTCCATTTCCCTTCGCTGGACAATCTTTCACAATATGATCGGTACTATCACACTCATGGCACTTTAGGATCTGGCCGTCTCTACCTCGCGGGTTTCCCCACCTACCTTTGCCTTTGCCTGAGGTATCTCTACGGCCCTTACCACGGCCTTTTCCATCGAAAAATATCATCATGCTGGTCATCTGAGAGCCTCTGGAGGAAGGCCGTGATGCCTCGTCCATTCAACCTACGACGACCCCGTTTGCGTTTACCTTTTCCTTTGAAGCTCCTCCGGGTCCTCCTCCTCGCACCACGCACTGGTTTTCGTGCGAACCTCCTCCACCTCCGCTTTGCCTGTTGTAATAACCAAAACAAGTGTTCAGCACGCTGGTTATCACTTTCCATATTCATGATATCTGACCAATCTACAGCTTCAACACCGTCTGATGATGCAGTATCGGTGTCGGTGCCGGAGTCGAAATCGTCCTCTCCCAGGTAGGTGGATACACCGTCGGTTAGGGGGTTTGATTCACCCCATAGGGAACGGTGTGGTTGAGGTTCTCTGGAAGGAGGGCTGGTTGCCCAGCTTGGCTGTGATCGATCCCCTGCTAGTAAAGCAGTGGATTCTCCAGGATCGTCAGCCCATATGCTTGAGGGCCCGTTTCCAGGCTGGGCTTCCGTGGTTAAGGTAGTGTAGAAATTCCCACTACCAGATCCCCTTCCCCTTCCAAACACTGATCCTATATTACCAGGAGACCGTTCTGATAGGTGACCTATCGAACGCATCCTCTCCAGCAACTCATCATACTGTTGTTGTGTTCGGGGCATTTGGTGATTGAGTGGCTGTAAGAGTTGCATGGCTCGCTGGTTGCCGACGCCTAAGGCACGGAATAAGATCGTAGTTAGTAGTTGACATTGGGAAGGTCAAATCCCACCGACTGTGCCTCAAGTCGGGCCATTTCGAATCGGGTGAGGGTGACGTCGATTCGTTCTCCGTGAGGCACATGAAAGTCGATGAGCTGTGTGCCGGAAGTGAGCTGGCGCTCATCTTCCAGGCGCTCGAACTTCATGCTTAGGAGGAACATGATGTAGGTCACTGGGTCGGTGTGGACCCCATCGATGTCAGCACCATAGTTTATAATGTCAGGTGGTACCCTCATGGCCAGTGTCCTCTCTGGTCCACCCAGGCCGCGTCGTATGGCGGCCGCTTGGGCCTGTGGCGTCATACGTCCACTTGTGACGTTGAGCCACGCGTTGACCTCATAAACGTACTCGCGGAAAGGTACGTTGCCTTGAGGGTCCCAGTATGGGCCATGTGTTTGCCCATCGGTGCTGTTCTCTCCACGACGCATGTGTCCGATTGCTGCCCCTAGCGCGAACCAGATATAACCAGCCCAAGGCTGTGAATATATGGGTGGTTATTAGGCGCGTTGCCGCGCTGGGGTAGCGCCTTGTCAAGTCTTCGAGGCGCTTTATCTCGCGGGTCTCCCCGCCTCTGCTTCAAGTACTGCGCTTTTGGCTCGTTGCCGAGCGGTTGGTAGTAGCGCAGTGATGAAGCGTATATGGTACGAATGTTGTCTAGACGTCGTGCCTCTCGTGTTGCTTCTTGCTCTTGAATAGATCCTCGTAAATGTACTGGGAGTGGTGGCGCAGGGTGGTAGTTGGTCACGAAGATCGTGCCGTGTAGCGTGAGGAGAAGAAGAGCAAGAGCTGACCACACGAGAGTGCGGCCAGCTCCGCCCCAAGTCGAAAGAACGTGTCTACGGTAAGTCAAATAACATCCGCTTCCATGGGAATCGAATGGCAGATAGCGTCCATTGCCCTGCTGGGGTGGTTCAGTATGGGGAATGGACGGATAAGATAGGATAAGATCGATGTAGTGATCTTTCCATCACATAGCGAACACTAAGGTAAGTGTCCGGGCAAATAGGGCGCGCGTGCCTCGAGCCAAAGGCAACGGCGCGCGAGCTATACTCCCGATTCTATATAACATCTCCCAAAGAGCTTGCCTCAAAGTAAGATGAGCTGGTGAGGTTAGGCGGAGCACCTAGAATGTCAGTAAGGGCCAGGATGTGGACTGCTGGGCCCCTGTGGAAAACTCTTCAAGCACTTCTGCCGCAAGGCGGTCAACTTCTCTTCCGAGCCTTTTTGGCTGTGGGCCGCCTTGGAAGCTTCACAAAGTACACGGACGCGCACGAGATGGCCCCTTAGCCCGCTCCAAGACAGTCCCACTAGAGTGGGCTTCCAGACGGTTCGGAGACAACCAAAGACTGCCCTAAAACGTTGGCAAGACGCCGCATGACCATCAACGACCGCTCAAGGACCCCTAGAAATGATCCAAGAGGCATCCATCAGACGCCGAACAAGACTCCCAGCGAGTTCCTCTGACACAACGCGCGTTGAAAATTCGGGCTGGTCGTCCAGGGGTGTTTCTCGGAGGCCCTCTTCGAGTCTACTTTTTTCCTCCCTTCCCGGCGGCCACCTTGGGCTCTCCCAGCTCGCTAACCCGAGGTGATTCGAGCCAGGTCAGAATCGAATCAAAGGGAGGCCCTTCCCTTTGATCCTGTCCTTGCGAGGGGGGTGTCAGAATGCGCTTCCCTTCCCTTCCCCTTTTGGGCAATCTTCGGGCCAACTCGGCCTCTGTCGGCATTTTGGGTCCAAGATACCTAAAATGGTCCCAAGACTGCACCAGATGTCTCCAAGAGGGCTCCAAGAGGACACCCACGAGGGTCCCATGAGGCACACGGTTTTTGAAAGATTTTAGGGTTAAAGTCTTTTCGATCGTCCAACGCTTCAAGACGGCCCAAGAGGCCTCCAAGATCGTCCCAAGAAGGCCCGAGGGGCTCCAAAGAGGGTCCCAACACGGCAATAGAGATCCCAAGATGCCCCCATGACGGCCCGAGAGGGTCCCACAATGGGCCTAAGAGGGGGAACACGATCCGACATTTGAGTCCTCCCCAAGATGACCCCCGAGACCCCCAGCAGGCTCCCAAGAGGTTAACGGCCGCCACGAGGGCCTCCAGGAGGGCCCACAGGGGCCCCAGGAGCCCTTCAAGAGGCCCCCTCCAAAGTTGGGCCGATGGCCACTAGACAGAGGTGGCCAGGTGTTCTGTCTCTGCTCCAGTCTCAAGATGCTCCTCAAGCTGCTCCTCAAGCCCTTGCGAGATCATCGTTAACCTGCCTTCGCGCGCTCCTCGGCTCCCTCCCGGCCTCCCCAAGGCCTCCGGATGGCCCCCTACAGGGTCGGAAGAACAGGCCGTAAAGCCTCTCCACCATGGTGGAAACCATAATTACATAGTTGATGCTTCCGATGTTTGCCTGCTTCAGGTCGCCTCGGGCAGGCTTCAGAGATCGCCCATAAGGACCAAAGTCGGCCCAATATGGCCCCAATAATGCCAAAGACAACCCCACTCTTAACATCCAGCCGTTCTAAGACAACTCAACACCGCCCAAAAAGGCGCGGGGATGCCCGAAAAGGCTTTCTGCGAGGCCCTCAGAAGCGAACAACTTGTTGGAACACCAACTGGACATACATGCTTCTACTTTCGGTACTTGTCGGCTACACACCACCTCGGTCAAGCTCCAGAGACCCACAAGCAATTCCCAAGAAGACAACCACAAACTGCATCGAGAGAGCCCCTAGATGGTCCCGAGACTGAGCCCGAGAAGCCTTCCAGACAGTCGCAGAGGGCTCCAAGACGGCCTCAAGACCTGGCCAGACGTCCCCAAGATGCTTCAAGCGAGCCTCCTCGGGAGAGCTGGGCGGAATCATTGCGCCTGAGACGGCCCAAGGAGCCCCACAGAAGCTTCCGACAAACATGCCAAAAGGAAACCGAGGCGACGAAGGAAAGACGAGAAATGGACTGCGGACAAAGAGGCGCATTGAACACCTGCGACAAATCGAAACACTGAACTGGAGCGGGTCTTAAAACCGGCCTCCTTCCTTGCGCCCGCACGGTGGCACGTGTTGCCGCAGGCAGCCGCAGGCAGCTGAATCTAAGTTGCGCAGTGGGGTGCCTAACGGATGCCCATGCGCGCGGATGTGCACTTCAATTGCTCCCCGCCAGCTGAGGGGGGCTCCTTCTTCGTGAAGGTAGCGCTGGCTTGTGTTGGCAAGGCAGCTGACAAGCTGTACTTTGCAACACTGGAGGGGGAACAAATTGGTAAGGCATGCACCGACGCCTACCGACACCGATGACGACCACTCCGACCCCTGAGCATGAAGACACGCTGCTCGTGAATTACAAAAACAGCCTTCCCTCCACAGACCGTGTGGGTAGTCCCGGTGGTGGCTGTCGCAGTTGTGGGCAGCGTGTGTGTCGTCATCGTGGTCGCGGATGTGGGCGCCGTGTGCGTCGTCTCCGTGGTCGTGGTGCAGCCCACGCTCTCGTGCAGACAGCACCACAGCCTCTTGGGCGGAGACCACGCCCGCATCAGCGCCGCGGCATCCTCGACCTCGCTGGCATCAGCCTCGCCGGCGGTGGCCAACTGACCCTGCTGTGCCGGCGGCGGCGGCGGAGCCGCGGCGTCGTCCTCAGCCTCGCTGGCATCAGCCTCGCCGGCGGCGTCAGCATCGCCGGCGTCGGCATCAGCCTCGCCGGCGGAGGCCAGCTGACCCTGCTGTGCCGGCGGCGGCGGCGGAGGCGCCGCGGGCGCCCCCCTCAACACGCCAGGCGCCGCGCCTCTGGGGAAACTGCAAGGTACCGATACCTAGGTCACCTAGCTTCGCGCATCGCGCCCCGCGATGTGCGACGCGAGGTATCTTCGCGCCCTCGCGGCGCCCCACTGGAGGAAGGCAGCGGCTCTGGCCGGTTGGGGCACCAGAAATTTGGTCAATAGAGGGGGGATGACTCCCAGGGTCCATCTGGTGCAATGTTTCACCCTGGATCCGGTTTTGACGGTCCTGGGGGCCGAAAACTGCCATGGCAAGGGATGGGAGGGAGGGGTAGGACGTCAGATATGACGCGAGCGACCCTAGCTTGTCCCTCCCCCTCCCCCCCCCTCCTCCTCCTCCTCCTCCTCCTCCTCCTCTTCCTCCTCCTCCTCCTCCTCCTCCTCCTCCTCCTCCTCCCTGGAGGCTAAACAGAGAAGAACTCCTCGAGTCCATCACCTCGAACCTCGCCCCCCGTTCCTGCCTGGCCGGAACCGGTGCTGGGCCACCTCAGACCCCAGTATACCCCCCGTTGGCGACGCTCTGGCGATGCATCGGCGATGCTTCGGCGAAGCATCGCCGCCATCGGCGTGGAGAAACTCGGGCTCCACGTCGAGCCGCCTCGCCGATGCATCGGCGATGCGGCGCGATCCGCCGACCCATCCGGGATAGCTAGCGGTCTAGCCTCCCTGAGGAAGCACTTCATCCCATGCAGGAGAAGCGCTCTCGCGTAGGACTTCCTCGCAGCCTACTCAGAAGCCGCGCCCTCGACACTCAGGCATCCCGCTCTTTTGGCTTTTCTCGTGATTTTGTCCTGGGGGATCGCGCTACCGCTCGAGACTTCCCTTGGGAGGCCTGGAGATCTAGCGTTAGGTCGGGCCTGTCCCCCTACAGGGGGATTGTGGACGAAAAATAATACATTCGCAAACAATGCTCAGACGATGCCCAAACATATTTAAAAATAGTCCCCAGACTATTGTTGGACTATTTTAGACTTTTGGCTCAAGGTCTTTTGGCTCAAGGTCTTTTGGCTCAAACACCTCCACCACACATCCGACCTCTACGTCACGAGGGTCCCACCTCCTCTCATCCTGCCTCCCTTCACTCACTACCCACATCCTTTTGAACTCACCGCTCAGGAGTGCGAAGGAGGAGGGGAGGAGGAGTAGCAGGATGACTGAAGACGAGGGGGGGGGGAGGATGATGCTCAAGTTTCAAGTGACGAGGGTCCCACCTCCTCTCATCCTACCTCCCTTCACTCACTACCCACATCCTTTTGAACTCACCCATTCCATCCTCTGTGGGCCTCGACGGCTTCTTCGGCTGCAGGTGGCGACGCGCGCGCCCCAGGTGCCCCTGTGCGGCATCTGCTCGAGGCAAGACCGCATCGGGCAGGACCAAAACGACCGGAGCGCCCCGAAGTACACACTCTGGCGACTCTACCACCAAGGAGCGCTCTCAAGCAGGCGCGATTGGGAAGTCCGTCTGCACCTATGGACCAAGATGCGGCACATCAGCATGCAAATGGTGCACAATCCCGTGAACCCGATCGTCCGGGGGGCTCTTCCTCACCAGGGACATGTGCGCTGAGCTTCGATGACGAAAATGACGATGATCTGGAATAAGATGGCCCGGTAACGATCAAGACAATGCAGAAAAAAATCAAAACACATCTTGCTCCTACCATGCGGATGGTCCGGACCCTCGGGCACGAGTTCAAGCAATTCCAGGAGATTATCAATTCCAACTTCCGCGGCTTCAAAACGACTATCGAAGCAGAGGTGGATGAACTCTACATCCAGGATACCACTATGGAAGACGACTTGGCAGCAGTACGAACTGAAATGGCAAATATGCAGCTCGACCTTCACAAGGAAATTGCCGAACTCAACGAAACGCTCAACCATACGCAGACTACAACACCGAGATCAACAACATCAACTGCGCAGGCGAAGGACACATCGACACTCGTCTTGGGAGGACTTCCACGAGACTCTCTGGCTGATGCTGAACGCTGGGCGCAACAAGTACTTGCAGACACGCGCCTCGTCGCAACCAAAGCCTACAAAGAAGGACCACCTGACGACGATTTCAAGGGCATCATGTTCCTACAATTCGACACTCCGGGCATGGCTCAGCAAGCCCAAACGCATCTTCAAGAGGCTGCCGCCAGTTCGCTCCAACCCAGAGCCGACAACAGAAGAGTATGATGCAATCTCGATGCCGCGATTGAGGCACGTGTCGTCTCCTCCCTCCTGCTCGGCTTGCGATACGTGCTGACACAATGGGGATTCGAAAAACGCTACCTCAAAGCTGATTCGGACAACGGCACCATCAAAGCTGGGGGCAAGACCATCATGCGTGCGACGATTGAGGCGGACACCTTGAATATTGTTTGGCTTGACGCGGACTGGGAAACCTGGAGTTTCAAGGCTCACCAGAATGGGCGGCAGTCCAACAGAAAACCAAAGATCGCCTTGCACAAACCAGAGCTCGTGCGAGCAAGGGCGCCGGTAAAGGTAAGCCAAATTGACGGTGTCAGGGGCGCAAGCCCAGAGTTTCACCTATCGCTTCACACGGTACTTGTAAATCGAATGACCGATATCTGGACGGGACGGGCAAAAATACCCCCTGTCCTTCGGCGGAAGGGGGCAGGAAGGGCAAAAATACCACCTACGCCTCTGACACGTCCTTCACAGATAATGCAATCAAACACGACCTCAACGTTGTTACTTGGAACGTGCGAAGTTTCACGGACGTCAAGCTCGTAGAGATCATTGTTCACATGCAGAGACACGATATCGACATTTTATGCCTGCAGAAGACCCGGGCTACCAAGGCGGAAGAGTACGAAGGCGAGAGCAGTGGCTACTATGTTATACTCTCCGGAGCGGACGCCGACGAGCGATCATGATCATGCGCAGGAGTTGGTTTCATTGTAGCGCCGGCCAGAGTTCGTAACATCAAAGCCCGAAAACAAATCTCAGACCGGATGGTTCAATTAAAACTCCGTTTGGGCAAAGAGATGTTCATAGTCTTTTGCGCTTACGCCCCACACAAACTCCGGCCGCTTCCGGAGAGGGTGCAATTCTACAGCGACCTCGACAACCACTGCGGGGCATGCTCGGCCTACGCCAAGAAAACTGTCTTGGGCGATTTCAATGCCAGGATTGGCCGCGCGGACCAGGGAGAAGAAGACTTCTTTGGAGATTTTACTTGGGCCGACGGGCCTTGACCCAGGTGGACACGCCCAACAGGGACTTGCTCGTGGAATTCTGCATTGGGCGTTCCGTCCTCGTTGCACATACCTTTACTGATCAACCCGTGCATGAGAAAGTAACCTTCATGGAAGCGGGTGCGGAGCCCATGGGAGACATTTCCGAAGACAAATACAATATCTTGGATCTCCTGCTGTGCGACGCTGCCACCCTCCATCGTATCCATGGACTGCGAAGCCACAGGGAAGCCGCTCTCGCAACAGACCACTATCTGGTTACGGCTACAGTGCAGCATGTCGAGGAAGACTCGCCGCCAGTCCAACTACAGCGGAAGGACAAGGCCGTCCTCAGAGACCCGGGAGCTCAATCACTATTTGCTGAAGTCTTTCTGGAAACCATGTGTTCCAATTCCCACATTGGCACTGCGGGCTTAGTGGACAATCTATGGGAAAACGGTGTAACAGCAGCGATCGCTGCAGAAGCGGCCCTCCCGTCCCTTGTTTCTGACAAAAGGAAGCTATGGACAACCCAGCGCAAGTTGGATTTGATCGAATGGAAGAGAGGCGTCTTTTGAAGGAGGTGAGAAAATCAACTAAAGAATATAAAACAAATTGGGTTGATTCTGCCCGGCAGCTGGGACGCATTGCGAAAGCATTGCAAACCGAAGCCCCGGAAGCAAGGGCGGCTCAAAAATCTGGACGGGGTACTTGTTGAGAGCACTGACCAGGCTGACGCAATGGCTGATTTCTTCGAGAAGGTTCAGTGGAAAATCAGACCAGCGGCACTTACCGACGAGCCCCCACTTGGAGACCAACTGCCGGTGGACGAAGCGCCTTTCTCAACACGAGAGGTTGGTAAGACAGTGTACGCGCTGAAGTAGGAGAAAGCAAGTGGTCCAGACGACATCCCTGCAGAATACTGGAAATCCATTGCTCAGACGCCAGGGGGGTTGCAGTGGTTCGCAAATCTGTGTAACGCCTGTTGGGAAACAGGCACGGTACCAGAGAACTGGAAGGAGTCCAAAATCAGCGCCATCTACAAGAACAAGGGCGCGATCGACAGTTGCGACAACTACCGGCCGATAAGTTTATTATGTGTAGCTTACAAGATATTGGCATACCTACTGTTGCAACGGCTCCAACGAGCAGACGCAGAGGACCGTCTTACTTCAACGCAGTGTGGATTCAGACGTGGACGAGGCACATCAGATGGAATTCCTATGGCTCGAAGGGCAATCGAGGCGGCCAGGGCGGCCGAAGATGGGAAGATTGCGTTCGTCGCGCTGGACTGGAAGAAAGCGTTCGACTCGATCAACATGGACGCGATGATTGCCGCCTTGCGGAGGTACGGAGTTCCTCCAAAAATGCTTGTGCTCATCGCCAACATTTACGACAATCGCCATTTCTACGTATCTGACGGTCCCCGGGCGTCCAGACAATGACGACAACGATCAGGAATAGCTCAAGGTTGCCCTCTCTCCCCATTCCTTTTTGTGATGGTCATGACAATATTGATGAGGGATGCGACGGACAAGCTGGGGCAGGACGCGAGAACAGATATGGAAATTGGCAAATTGACTATCTGATTGTACGCCGACGACGCCCTATTACTAGGTAGATCTCAACAATACTTACAATAATTGTTGGATGCTGTAGCGTGGTCTGGGGCATGAGCCGGGATGGAGCTACATTGGGACAGATTCCAGTTGATCCAGATCGGATGCGAAGTTCACTTGCGAATTCCCGAAGGCCGCATGATCCTTGCCCAAGACCACTTGTCATACCTAGGAGCCACCTTGTACAGCTCATGCTGCGTTTCAGACAAGTTGAACAAGCGGCTAGGGGCTGCATGGGCCGAGTTTGTCAAATACGAACGAGCCTGGAAGCACACAGCCGTCGGCAAGAGCAGACAAATCGAAATGATTCAAGCTCTGATTACAAGCAATGTCAAATAAGGTCGTCCTGCGGGAGGCCCGGCAGGCCCCCTACAGCACCCAGCTTCTGCGACAACAGCTCGCGCTGTTTGGAAAACTAGGTCGGGCGCCGAGCCACGATGTTCTTAGACGAGCCACGTTCCAGCCTCACACTGTTCTCCCAGCCACGGCCGCGCTCAAACGCAAGCGTGGTCGACCGAAGAGAGAAATGGCAACAGAGCTGCACATAATGACCTCGTCCAGTTTCAATTCGCACGATCTGCTCCTACAGTGCATACATATCCACGACCCTGTGCAGTGAGATGCTGCTGTGAAGCGCCACACACAACAGTGCGTCGAGCCAGACGGGCATATGTGACTTGTTGCTTTGTTCCCCGCTCCCCCCCCTTCCCCTCCTCTTCTTCCCCCTCCCCCTCCCCCCCGCCGGGCACGTTGCAAATTATGCGACCGCCGACGCGCCGCCACTCCCGCTAAGCGGCGATAGCTGGCTGGCATTGTCTTTTTTCGCCCACGCGCTCCAGCGTATGGCATGAGTGTGAGAGGGACAGGCCCGACTTAAGGCAAGAGAAAGCTCTCGAATGGGGGATCGCCTCTAAAATCGAATTCCCCCAGGATTGATTCTCTCGTCGAATCACTGGAACAACAAGAGCGTATAACAGTGGTGCATCGACGAACATGGTAGGCCATCCTTTCCCGCAGATTCGACGGAAATTCCGATTTGGGGTACGTCAGTTCGAAGCATCGATCTCCCGCTCGAAGCTCGGGACCCGTCTCTCTCCGGGACCCGCGCCCCCCGATGCCGAGAGGCGCCCCCTCGAGAAGCCGAGACGACGCCATAAGCTTGAACTTCTGGCGCCCCATCGCGGACTTCTTGGATCTGCGCTGGACCCCCCTCCCTGGCGCGCGGCGCGCGCCGGAGGCGGCGCCGGAGGCGCCGCCGCAGGGGCCCCAGCGCAGATCCAGGGCGTTTTACTTCTTCGAAGAGGATCCCAGCGCAGATCCAGATCCCAGCGAAGATCCAAGCGCAAATCCCCGGCGAACTCCGCGAGGAGCGCCAAACGTTTCATGGCGTTTTTCTTCTTCGAAGCTCCTGGCTCTGCGCCTCGCGGCGCAGCAGAAGTAGTAGTAACAATAGCAGAACTACTACTACTGCTGCTACGACGACGATAGAGGCCGACGACGACGACGACGGCGAAGAGCGCCAAACGTTTAATGGCGCCTCGCTCTGCGGCGCCGCCCGCGACGGGCAGCGCCTCGTCCGCACCCAGGCGTCGCCGCGCCGCCAGCTGCCCCGGGCTCGGCGCCGGCGCGGGCGGCAGCGCGCACCGGTATCGCGGCTGTGCCCCGAGCGCGCGGCGGCGAGCCCTGCGACGAGCCGTCGGGGACGCCGAGGATCGAGGCGAGGCGAGGCGAGGCCCGAAGGATTTTTTTTTTTAGCGTCAACCCATGATCAGCCACATGACTCCGCTGGCGTGGCGAGTGCCAGCGAGAAAAACGGCCGCGCCACGGTCGGGGCCGTGCCCCCGTGGCGCGACCGAAGCGCGACCAGGGAGCGCAGGAGACCGTGCTCCGCGCTCCCTGGTCGGGGTAGGGGGCGCAGGAGCACGTGCTCCGCGCCAACCCTACCCACCACCCACTCCATGGGTGGCCGCTTTTCGGACCCCGGGACCCCGACACGACACGACACGACACGACAGGGGGACGAAACGAACGACGCGACACGAACGACACGACACGAACGAGCGACACGACAGGGACGGGCCGCCGACCCCTCCCCAGGGCGGCAAGTGCTGGGGGGGAACCCAGCACCGCCCTGGGGAAGCACACGGGGCCTGGCGACCCCCCCGGGGGAAGGAAACCGCGCTTTGGCGGCGTCCCCCGGGGCGCGGGGGCTTTTCACCCCTCGGGCCCGGCGCTCCCCGCCTGCGCCAGGGGGACCCTAGGGTCCCGACCCCTCCCCTACGGGAGGGGCCCCCTCGGGGCAGGAGGAGGAGAAGGAGGAGGAGGAGGAGGAGGAGGAGGAGGAGGAGGAGGAGGAGGAGTGAGGAGCGAGGAGCGAGGAGCGAGGAGCAAGGAGCGATGAGGAGGAGGACGAGGAGGAGGAACAGGAGGAGGAGCAATGAGGAGAAGGAGGAGGAGGAGGAGAAGGAGGAGAAGGAGGAGAAGGAGGAGGCGGAGGAGGCGGAGGAGGAGGAGGCGGAGAAGGAGGAGGATGAGGAGAGGAGCGATGAGCAGAAGAAGGAGGAGGAGGTGCGAGGAGCAGAAGGAGGAGGAAGAGGAGGATGAGGAGCAGAAGGAAGAGGAGTTGAGGAGGAGGAGGAGGAGGAGGAGGAGGAGGGAGGAGGAGCGAGGAGCGAGGAGGAGTGAGGAGCGAGAGGAGCGAAGAGCGATGAGGAGGAGGAAGAGGAGGAGGAGGAGGCGGAGGAGGAGGAGGAGCGGGGAGCGCGGAGGAACAGACGGAGGAGGAGGAGGAGGAGGAGGAGGAGGAGGAAAAGAAGGAGAAAAAAGAGGAGGAAGAGGAGGAGGAGGAGGAGGAAGAGGAGGAGGAGGAGGAGGTGAAGGAGGAGGAGGAGGAGGAGGAGGAGGTGAAGGAGGAGGAGGAGGAGCGTGACATATTGAGGAAGAGGGGCGAGGAGGAGGAGGAGGAGAAAGAGAAGGAGGAGAAGAAGAACGGAGGAGGAGGATAAGGAGGCGGAGGAGGAAGAGGAGGAGGAGGAGGAAGAGCGAGGAGAAGATGGAGAATTAAGGAGTGAGAAGCGAGGACCGAGGATGAGGAGAAAGGGGAGGAGGAGGAGCAAGAAGGAGGAGGAGAAGCAAGAGGAGGAGGAGGAGGAGCGAGGAGGAGGAGGAGGAGGAGGAGGAGGAGGAGGAAGAGAAGGAGGAAGAGCGAGGAGCGAGGAGCGCGGAGCGGGGAGCGAGGAGGAGGAGGAGGAGGAGGAGGAGGAGGAGGAGGAGGGAGGGAGGAGGAGGAGGATGAGGAGGGAGGAGGAGGAGGAGAAGAGAGGAGTAGGAGGAGGAGGAGGAGGAGGAGGAGGAGGAGAAGGGGGAAACGGATGAGGAAGAGGATGAGCGAGGAGGAGCGAGAAGAAGGAGGAGGAGGATAACCGAGGAGGAGGAGAAGGAGGAGGAGGAAGAGGAGGGGGAGGAGGAGAAGTGAGAGTGAGGAGGAGTCAGGAGTGAGGAGTGAGGAGTGAGGAGGAGGAGGAGGAGGAGCGAGGATACATGTGGGGAGAAAACGGGGGGTGGACCTCGTCGCGGCGGCGAGCCCCGGGGAGAGCGAGAGGGGGCACGCCTGCTCAGAAGGCCGCAGGGCTTTTTCAGAAGCTCTCTGGCCTTCTGAGGAGCAGCCTGCATCTTCGGAGAAGGCCTTGAAAACTTCTCAGAAGGCCAGAGGCTTTCCGAGCCTTCTGAGAAGACACGCCCCCTCTCACTTAGCCCCCAAGCTCGCCGCCGAGTATCAGATGCTCGCCCTGGGGACCTTCCTGGAGCCACACCGCGTCGAACGCCCGTCGACTGAAGTCGAGCTGGAGCCGAGCTGGAGCCGAGCCGGAGCCGAGCCGGAGCCGAGCAAATGTATCATCCGTTAGGTGGACCCCAGAAAAAAAGGTCACCCGAAGCGAACATGAGGTGGCGACCTTCGAAACCTACCCCCGCCAACCGCCGATTCTCCGGAATCGATGGGAGGCGGGGGCAGGGTTCGGATCTCGCCACGTGCTCGACGGCATCCGAACCCTACCCCGCCTCCCATGGAGTTGCCTGCATCTTTGATCTAGAAGAAGACTAAATTGAAGGGGCCCCAGGACACACAAATAAATACACACACATAAACATCTGCCCCATAGTTTCTCATATTTTCTGGGCTTTTGTCTTCCCCCCCACTTCCCATATTTTCCTGTATTTTCTGGAGAATCGACGATTAATTGTGTCTGTGTTTTTCCCCTCCTGATAAATGCCATAAACATAAACCTTCTGGCACTCCGCACGGATCTCTTGGACCTGCGCTGGGCCCCCCCCTTGGCGAGCGCGGAGCGCGTGAGGGGCGGCGCATGATGCGCCGCCAGGGGGAGCCCAGCGCGGACCCAAGAAATCCGCGCGAAGCGCCAAAAGTTCATTCGGGCTGGGCGAAAGGGGGGGGTAGCAAAGGGGGGGGGGGAGAATCAGCTCACGTAGCTGATTTTCCCGGCGCCTCCCGGCGCCGGAGGCGGCCATGTATCGAGGAATGGGCCCCTCGGTGTGGCCGAAACCAGCTGCATGCAGAAGATTTCGTAACCCCCCCTTTCCCTATCTCCCCCTTTCGTCCAGCCCGATTTATGTTTATGGCGTTTTTGTTCTTCTTGGATGATCAGCGCCGGGAGGGCTCGTTTTTCGCCGCCGAAGCATCGAACCTGCAGGTCGGCCACGGGCTCGGGCGCCGCCCGCGAGTGCAGGAGCCACAGCGCCAGCAGCGACCCCAGCAGCACGGCGAGCGTGAGGCAGAGGCAGACGGCGCGGCTGCCCGGCTTGGCCCCGTACGGCGTCGACACGGTCTCGGGCGCGTAGCTGCCCACGCCGTCGCCGACGAAGTTGTACGAGCACACCTGCCCATCACACGTCCGGAGGGAGGGGAGGGGAGGGAGGGGAGGGAGGGAGGGGAGGGGGAGGAAGGGGGAGGGTGGGGAGGAAGGGGAGGGGAGGGAGGGGAGGGGAGGGGGAGGAAGGGAGGGAGGAAGGAGGGGGGAAGGAAGGGAGGGAGGGGAGGGGGAGGAAGGAAGGGGGAGGAGGGGAGGGGCAGGAAGGAAGGGAGGGAGGGGAGGAAGGAAGGGAGGAGGGGAGGGGGAGGAAGGAAGGGAGGGAGGGGAGGGGGAGGAAGGGGGGCCGGCCGGGCCCGGAGGAGGAGCATATGTGCAAATGCCGCTGTGACCGCCCCGCGTCTGCACGGCCGGCCTCGCCCCGGCACCGCGGCCAGGACGCGCCGCCGGAGAGGTCCGGGGAGCAGCGGCCTCGGTACTCCAGATTTCGTAATAAAAGGGAGGGGGTCTGGACCCTCCAAGACAAGCCATTTCAGACCCCCCCCCGTGGTAGAACCCTCCAAAACATCGTCCCCAGACCCCCCAGGTCCTCCAAGATAGCCTGGAAGAGACCCCACCCCGAAATGAGACCCCCTCCCTTTTATTATGAAGTCTGGAGTACATTTCTTCGTCCCACCAGGGGCAAGGCGACGGGTTACGCCGGGCACGTCCCTCTACAGGAGGAACACTCAGAAATAGTAAAAACATAGTCTGGGGACGATGTTCTGCAGTTTCGAAAATTCAATATGTTTGATCTAGTTTGTATTTTTCGTCGAGAATCTACCTGTAGGAGGACACGCCCGACCGAAGCGAAGGGGGCGAGGGTGTGGGAGGGAGCACCAGGGCCGCACGCAGCACCGGGCACGCCCGCAGATGGGCACGCCCCGTCTGCAGGGGGGGCGCTGCGGGTGCGGCGCCGGGGCGCCGGCGCACCGGGAGCAAAGGACAACAGGAGGTATGACGACCCCTATCCCAGGCATCGTGGGGTTTTCTAAAGGGGCCCCAGAACACACAAATAAATACACACAAATAAAAATATTCCCCATATTTTCTAATATTTTCTGGGTTTTTGTCTTCCCCCCCAATTCCCATATTTTCGCATATTTTCCTGGGCATCGACGATTAATTGTGTCTGTGTGTTTTTCCCCTCCTGATTTTCGAATGGGCCGAGCATTTGGGGCCCAACCCTGGGATACACGAGGGGGGGCGCCCACCCTCGATAGGGGTGCGTCCCAGTAGGGTAGCCCCCTGGGGGTGTATCCTAGGGCTCCCCTACTTGTCTTCGCCGCTCCATTTCTCGTCGAAGAGTCGGGGGTTGGGATAGAGACATCGCCTGCGAAAGGAGGCCCGAGCAGACGTGCACCTCGGCCTCGTTCCAAACTCCGTTGTCAGGGGAGCAAAGAATGACACGAGCATAGAAAACTCGGAGGTCCGCGCGGATTTCTCGGATCGGCGCCGGAGCCCCCTCTCTGGCGCGCGGAGCGCGCCAGGGGCGGCGCCGGAGGCCCCGCCAATTTTCTCCAGCGCCGATGCGAGAAACCTGCGCGGACCTCCGAGCTTTTTTTGTTGATGTCATGGTTCGTTCCCCGTAGTTGTGGGAGGGAGGGCAGGATCAATCGGGAGCGGCCAAGAGGGGGGTGTCCAAGTGGCGGGGGTGCAAATCATCACCGGCGGCATGTGCGCGGCCCAGCGGGGGGGGCCAGGGACGCCATGAGATAAGACGAGGCGCCGTGAGATCTGGGAAGTTAAATATCGTGGCCCCCGCCATGAGATCCACCCCCCCTAGCCATCACCCCCCTCTCTGCCGCCCCCGAATCAATCCACGTCGGATCGGGAGGCCGGGTCGACTCGAGCTGTGCGTCAGGCCAGTAGGGGAACAAAAAGTGGCATAAACATAAAAACTCGGAAATCCGCACGGATTTCTCGGATCGGCGCTGAGGCCCCCTGGCGGCGCCTCCGGCGCCGCCCCTGGCGCGCGGAGCGCGCCAGGGAGGGGGGTCCAGCGCCGATCCGAGAAATCCGCGCGGACCTCCGAGTTTTTATGTTTATGTCACTCTTTGTTCCCCTAATCCAGCGGCCCAGGGAGCCACACATAAATCTACAGGCCAGGCCGCATCGGCACACGTGGGGCCGCCCAGTGGCGGCCGGCACCCGTGCGGGGCCGCCCGCGCGGCCGCGGCGGGCCCGCGCGGCCGGCCAGCGGATTCGGCCCGCGGCGAGGAGGCCTCGGCGGCCCTCTCGGCGCGCTGCTGGGGGCGCCTGCCCCCAGGGGCGTGTGCGCGACGTGGCCGCGACGGCGTTCGAGGGAGAAGAGGCCACAGGAAGGGTAAGCTCTTGGCGCCCCGCGCGGATCTCCTGGGTCCGTGCCGGACCCCCCTCCCCGGCGCGCGGGGCGCGCCAGGGGCAGCGTCGGAAACGCCGCTGGGGGGGGCCCAGCGCGGATCCAAGACATCCGCGCGGAACGCCAACAGTTTACAGGTGTACACGGCGGCGCTGTTCTTCTTCGAGCGACCCCACTTCTCTTCGGCGTTCCCGGGGGGGGGATCTGGGCCGATCCGCCCGGGGAGGAGAGAGCCACCGGAAAGCGCCGCACCTGCGCCCCTCGTGCCCAAAAGCTGTTTCCTCTTGGAGGCGTGCAGGGCTCTCTGGTGGACTGGCGCGCGAGGGGGCGCTGAGCGGCAGCGCAGCGGCCGCGCCCAGCAGCTCACGCCGGCGCCAGGCGGGCACAGCGGGCCCCGTCGGGTCGCCAGGGAGCCTCCTCCTCCTCCTCCTCCTCCTCCTCCTCCTCCTCGTTCCTCCTCCTCCTCCTCCTCCTCCTCCTCTCGCTCCTCTCCTCCTCCTCCTCCTCCTCCTCCTCCTCGCTCCTCTCCTCCTCCTCCTCCTCCTCCTCCCTCCTCCTCTCTCTCCTCTCCTCTCTCCTCCTCGCTCCTCCTCCTCTCCTCCCTCCTCCTCCTCCTCCTCCTCCTCCTCTCCTCCTCCTCCTCCTCCTCCTCCTCGCTCCTCCTCCTCTCGCTCCTCGCTCGCTCCTCGCTCCTCGCTCCTCGCTCCTCGTCCTCCTCCTCCTCCTCCTCCTCCTCCTCCTCCTCCTCCTCGCTCCTCCTCGCTCCTCCTCGCTCCTCCTCGCTCCTCCTCTGCAAGCGCATCGGATCCTGCTGCTGCCGGCCGTGATGCAGCGGAGGCCTGTCCACAAGAAGCTCGCCACAAGGAGCGCAACCCTGAGACCCCAGGACGTACATGAAGGGCCCCGAGGACACACACACATAAATACATAAATACACACAAATAAAATGATTCCCCATATTTCCCCATATTTTCTGGGTTTCTGTCTTCCCCCCCACTTCCCATATTATGTTCCCATATTTTCTGGGGAGTCCACGCTCAAGTGTGTCTGCGTGTTTCTTTCCCTCCTGAAGGACGTCCGGTGACTTCTGGGGTGGGAGCGTCGAGCTCTCCAGAGCGGGACCCGCCGCAGCCAAGGAAACCCAGGGCACCCTGGAGGCGAGCAGGGCGCTCCCAGGCATGGGGCGCCGCCGGACCGAAGCGAAGCGATCGGATCGCAGTGGGCCGGCTCGGGGGAAGCATCGACCTGCAGGCTGGCGCTACACCGCCGATGGATCGGCGATCCGCGAGGAGTGGGCAGTGGAAGGGACCGATGCCTCCCCACCTCAACCTGCCCCCCCCCCCCTGACATTGCCCCTCGGCTTTCGGGTCGTAGCTCGGCTCTTCTCCGGCGGCCGTCCGGGGCTATCCTGGCACTCCTGGAAGGTTCTCGGCGAGGCGCAGCTGCTAGAGAGCATCGCGAGGCTGGAAAACCACCGAGAACCAAAGAACACGCTCGAAAACCAAAGAGAACACCAAAGTAGCTCCTAAGTCCATCCCCACCGAACGTTGCCCCTGAGGGGGCTGGGGGGCCTACAGCCATCGTGCTACCATAAGGCATGCTGAATTCGCTGGCCCAACGGGCCAGAGGCTTGCTAAGATCTCCAGTAACAGGTTAACAATATTTCTAATTCGCGCGCGCGTGGCGGCCCCTGGGGACCCCCGGACGCAAAGTACCCCGGCCGGTCCGACTCCAAGAGGGCCCCAACAAGCAAAAATCGCCCCATTCCCTTTGGAAAACTTGTTTTTTCGCATGCACGACGTTTCTCGTCTTTTCGGTTTCCCAACGCTCCAAGATGGCCCAAGATGCCCCCAAGACCGCCCCAAGATGGCCCAAGAAGCTTCCAAGAGGGCCCCAAGAAGGCCCAATATGGTTCAAAGACAGCCCAAGAGGCGCCTAAGATGGCCCAAGATGGCCCCAAAACTGCCCCAAGAGAGGCCCAAGACGGGGACGAGGAACCGACAAGTCCAGCCTTCAGCCCCAAGGGGCCCCCAGGAGGCCCCAACAGGTCCCCAAGCGGCCCCAAGGGACCCCCAAGAGGCACCCCAAAAGGCCCCCAGGAGGCCCCAACACGGTCCCGAGGAGACCTCAAAACTGCGTCCCAGAGGCCCTCAAGAGGACCCAACGCGGCCCCCAAGCGGCGAGGCAATATGGGCCGGCGGAATGAGCGAAGCGATTAAATGAGGAGCAGAAGGACCTTTTGTGGCCACGACGAGCTTCGACCACGAATGGGGTTCCCCGACCCAGGTCTAAGGAACGACCCGAAAACTAGTGACCCCTCTGAGCTCAATGTTGCTCCCATCGTACTTAGGACCGCATCCCAGAAATAAGTTCGAGCACCCAGAAAATGATCGAAATAATGTCGAACGAGTATCGCCTCCAAGGGCCCGACACGTGAAACCCTCAAGTTCCGGGACCTTCTGGCGATCAAGGCTAAAGTAGGTTGGAACATCATATATGAGCCCAATGTCGTCCTTATTTCAGCGTCTTGATTGTTCCTCATTAGCGTTTGCGTGTCTTCGCAAAACTTCACTGGATATCCTACCACATATCGATACAAGACGTCGCCTAACGAACCAAGAACACCGACCAAACCGACCTCCAATAAACAAGCTCATGCTACGAACCGTGGCCTGAACGACAAGTGGGCAATAGAGTTGCTCTGCATGCGTATGGATATCCGCACATGGCCCATCGGTCGGAAACAATCGGTAGAAATATGATGTAGAAAGGCGGGAAAAGTAGATTGGGTTCGGGTCCGCCCAGGGTAACGAGACGCAGCGAAAGCATATCGACTCTGGAAGGAGGGCGCTTGAAGTAGATTTGGTTCTGGGAATCCTAACATACATACTTTCAACGACCGATGGGTAACGTTGCCCCTGACACTGGAGATGAGGAGGATCCCTGCGCCGCCTGCTCGTACCCACCGCGGCCCTCGCCCACGTAGGACCACATGGTCCTTCGGAGGACGCTTGGGCGCCCCTGTACCCTCCGGTCCTCCGGTCCTCCTCCTCCTCCTCCTCGCGTCCTCCTACTCCCTTTTTTTTAACCTCGCACCGCCGTGCCTCCGAGACTGGACTGCCATGCGCTGAGCCGAGACACACACAGAGCATGGCCACGGCCGCGCCACGGTCGGGGCCGTGCCCCCGTGGCACGACCTAAGCGCGACCAGGGAGCGCAGGAGACCGTGCTCCGCGCTCCCTGGTCGGGGTAGGGGGCGCAGGAGCACGTGCTCCGCGCCAACCCTACCCACCGCCCACTCCATGGGAGGCCGCGATTTCGGACCCCGGGACCCCGACACGACACGACACGACACGACAGGGGGACGAAACGAACGACACGACACGAACGACACGACACGAACGAGCGACACGACAGGGACGGGCCGCCGACCCCGCCCCAGGGCGGCGAGTGCTGGGGGGGAACCCAGCACCGCCCTGGGGAAGCACCCGGGGCCTGGCGACCCCCCCGGGGGAAGGAAACCGCGCTTTGGCGGCGTCCCCCGGGGAGCGGGGGCTTTTCGCCCCTCGGGCCCGGCGCTCCCCGCCTGCGCCAGGGGGACCCTAGGGTCCCGACCCCTCCCCTACGGGAGGGGCCCCCTCGGGGCGTCCTCCTACTCCCGCCTCCTCCTCCTCCTGCTCCTCTTCCTCCCGGTTCCTTGCTCCTGGTGGCATGAAGTCCGTGCGGGCGCTGCCTCCCCCTCCCAAGGCTGGTCGGCCCTGGGGAAGCGATCGAACTAAACAGCCAGGTCACGTGTGTGACCAGCTGTGGCTACGAGAGAATTGTTGGAAAAAGAAAGCAGACAAATAGTGACGAGGGGAGGAGGAAAGAGAGATAAGGAAACGATTACATAAAAAAGGGAAGAGAAGGCGAGGGGTGGCAGACGCATGGCTACACCATTAAAGCTGCGCGATCATGTTGGATGTGGCGGTCGCCCTGTTGTAGTATCACTCCCTCCGCCCATGAAAAAAACACCCCATCCTGCAGGTGGCGACTGCGAGACCGCATGCAGTGGGCTGTCCGAGTGGCGTGGCAGCTGCGGAGGTAGGAAAGGTGGTCGACGCTGCACGAGCAGGCCAAATGCGGCGATCGCCTATGCTGGCCATCGCTCGGACGTTCATTCCTTGTGTTTTTTTGTTTCGTTCGTATTTTTTTCGCCGAATGATCAAGGATGCTCCCCGATGGTCCCCGCCGAAGGAAAAAATGCACACGTCCGAGCGATGCCAAGTATGTCGATATCCCACCCCGTCATGTAGGTTGCGGCTGCGACGCTGCACTGAGCTGTCGTGGCTGTTGTGGCAGATGCTGCGCTCGGACGGGCGCTCCATTCCACGTGTATTCTTCGATTTCGTGCGTGTTTTTTTTTTCCGCAAAATGATCAAAGATGCTCATCGATGGCCGTCGCAGAAAAAAAATGCACACGTCCGAGAGATGGCAAACCTCCTGATGGGAGGCGCAACACATGCGGCGACGGGGGGGCGGACACATGGCTGTAACCGTGAATCCTATCATGATAATGGTAAATGCAGCATTCGGCGTTGAGGTTGGTGAGGCGAGCAATAACATGTTAGCGTGCCGTGAAGGTGTCGAGGTAACGGTCCGTATCTACACTGGCGGGGGTGGACAACACAAAATTGAGCAGGGACCGACCGTCCCGGCATTCCTATAGTCCTACAACGAAAGTCTCGTAGAACCCAAGCATGTTCTAAGAACAAAAACATGTTCTTAGAGCACAAACCGATGTGATAAAACAAGACAGTCCCAACCAGAAATGTTCCAAGAACATTTCGTGGGAACCACAAAAGGTTCTTAGAACATTGTTTGGTAGGACTATAGCTATCGGCGAGCCAGGACGCTTCGCTACTGCTTGACAAAAGGCTTTTCCCTCTGCTCCTGGGACCCCCTCGCAAGCGTCCCCAAGGTCAAAGACGGGATCCCTCGCCTGCAAGCAGGCGTAGGGTTCCCGGTGCATTGACCGGCCGCCTGGGGGGGCTCCACCGAAGAGCGAGGGAGCTTGTGCCTTCCACGCTGTGCTGGGACCTCCCGCGCTCGCCTGTAGAGTGTGCGGCCACGCTCGTCGAGGATAAAGGGCATCGGGGCCTCTCCCCTCTGCACGTAGGGACACCACCACTCGGGAGCGGCCAAGAGGGGGGTGTCCAAGAGGGGGGGGTGCAAATCATGACCGGCGGCATGTGCGCGGCCCAGCTGGGGGGCCAGGGAAGTAATGAAATAAGAAGAGGCGCCACGAGATCTGGGGAAATATCATGGCCCCCGCCATGATATCCACCCCCCCCTAGTCATCACCCCCCCTCTTTTCCGCCCCCGAACCACAGCGCCCACCATCCCCGCGACTGGTGTTCTCCCCGGGCGAAGCAAAGAGTTCGGTATGCCCAGGCCGCGGGAGCGGTGGCCGCCCCGGGGGGCGCGGGGCCCGCCGTGCTTGGGGGAGGCGCATGCCCTCCCTGGTGATGGCACGGCCGTGCAGGGCAGTTTTTAACACATGGGACGTTTAAAAGTATAGGATGTTTGATACATGAGCAATGTATGAATAAATCTCTGCACGAACGCACCGTTGTTTTGTAATGCTGCATCCCTGCATGTTTGATGCATGCTCCGCACGCGGAGCATGTGTTAAAAACGGCACTGTAAGAAAATGGTCGCCCCCCACGCCCAGCCCGATGAGATCCGATCCCACACCCACCGCGGAGTGCGAGGCAGCGTGGCAATCCCGGAGGGTGGCGGGGAGTGTCGGCTGTGGCTCCGCGCGCCGCGCGAGTGCATCCCGAGCGGGGCGTCGGGCATGGCTGCGACGCTCCAAGCGGTCTGTTGCGATGCAGCCACCGCCGCCCTGGCCCGCGCGGCCTGCGGCGAGCCCCCCAAATCCCCCCTTCTGCCAAAGCCCATTGCCAACCAATCTCTGCCGCGAGAGAGGGGCGGTGGGAGGCCAGCGAGGTGAAGACGGGGGGAGGGGCTGCGAGGAGGTGAGCCAGGAGCGAATGAAGGTTGGAGGTTGGTGGGAGCCTTCATGGTCTGGCTCGCTCGTGGATGAGGAAGTTCTGCTGGCACCCACTGTCGTCGCCCGTGGGTGAGAATGTTCTGCGTGGACACATGCTTCGCGTACGTCGGTCGACGCGGCATCCGTGGGAGGGCAAGCCCTGTTGGGGACCTACAGCATTGCATAGCTGTGCTTGCTTTTCGCGCCATGCGCTGTTTTGCGTTGCTGGGTGTCTGCGGCGCTACTGCCGTCGACGCAGATGCAGGCAGTCCACTGCCCTCGCTGCGCGGTGCCGTTGGGGGGAATAGGACTGAGAGCAGTTTGCAACCAGCTATTCTGCTGCCAATGACGTCGATGACTGCGTGCGTCTTGGCGCACGAGTCGTGCCGAGACAAGGATGACGTACGGAGCAGCTGGTGCGATGTCGCGTCTGTCCTCGAGCAAAACTGCTCAATGGTGAAATGCGAGGTTGGCGGAGCACTGATGGGCCGCCGTTCGGCCGGTCCAATCTTAAAGCAGGCGCCTCAAGGTCGGTGGCGATGAGGGGGGGTGGGGGGTCTCCGGATTCGCCGTGGAGTCGTTGTCCAATTGGTCGAGGTGGCGCGCGACGTCCCCAGGCGGCCACGGCTGCCACTCCTTGTCGGCTTTGGTCGTCGCGCCCGCTTCGGAGCTTCAGCCTGCTGGTCTTGCTGCCCCACGGGGTCTCCTTGTCTCCCCCTTGCGCATGGGTCCCCAGCGATTGCGCGTTCTCAGACTGGCTGGAAAGGATTGGGTGGAGAAATCGACGACGTGTCGCTGTGGTCTGTGATCGTAGGGCAGAGGTCTGCAAGCACCTACTGGTGGTCGCTGTGCGTCAGTGCTAGCTGGGCGTCAGCGTTCGAGCCGCTGCGGGTCGGCCCCCGCTTTCGCGGTTGGCTCGGCGCGCTGCCCTCTCGAGGTTACGAATTGAGCGAGAGCTTCCTCTAGGCGGTTGATCCTAGCGACGGCGTTGCCGAAACTGGTCGCCTCGCTCTGCATTGCAAGTTGCTCTGTCGGCCAATCTTGATGTCGCTGCTCGATCTGTGGGTTAGAGCTCGTGCCTGCTTTGGGCCGGTTACTAGTGGCTGGATCTCGCGGCTGGCCCGCTGCGCGGTGATGCTGAGTCTCGCGATCCCGTGGCTCGGCTGTCAGGTCAGAGCTCGGGCGTTGATCCGCTCGTTGATCTCGATGATGGCAGCGGCGGCGGTGCCCCTCCGGCACCGGGTGTTGGGGAATGGCACGGGCTGCGAGGTAGGTTTGTAGCGTGTGCCTACTTTGATTCGCGTGAGTCGGCTGCGTCTTAAGTTGTTCACTGCGGCTGGCGAAAGTATGTCGTCGCCGCATCGCGAGCGGATGTTCGGCGAAGTGGGCGCGCGCGCTGCCTATGTGCCATGGTGGAAGGCGTTTCCTGTAGTCCTTCGTACATGAGGGCATCGGTGAGTCATGCTTCGACGTGCACCATGGTCCTGTCGCGCTGAATGTACGCGTTGTGGCAGTCGTCCCCGACGATACAGTGGTCCCCCGCTCTATCCACGCCGTCGTAGTCTCGAGCAATCGGCTTGTGGACGTGGGCCTCGAAGAGCGGAGCGTTTCGATCGCACTGGCAATCGCTGATGTTGTTGGTCAGCCGTGCGATCATGTCCTCGCGTCTTTCGCTGCATCCCATGTGGTGGCTGCGCTCGCTCAAAGAGTGTGTCCATCTGGGCTCCACCAAAGTGCTTTGGCTTTAGTTGTGGGCCCCCTGTTGTGAACTGTCCCGGCGTGGCCGCCGCTGTTGCCTGACGCATTCCGCACGCTGGTGCTCAGTGGTGGCGCATTGGGTGGTAGCTTGGATGGGACCTCCTGGCGGGGCGCGCAAGCCTGAGTGGCACTCCTCGAGGCGCCGCCATCCCCAACTGACGTGTTCCGCTGCTTCGGCATGCCTCCTGGTCCGCGGGTGCTCGGCACTGCCTTGTAGCGCAACCCGCGTGCAATTGCAAGGGTCGCTTCGCTGGCCGTGGATGTCGCACTGGTCGGAGTCGATGTCGCCGGGAATGCTGGCGCCTGCTTGCCGTCGTGCTGATAAGTCTTCAGAGGCGGTCGGGCAGCCTGGAGCTCCGCAGCGATTCTCATGACCCCCATCCTAGCTCGCGAAAGTGTCGGCCTCGTGTGCGAGGAGCAGGTTCGCGCGTTGTCCCGGAGGGCTGCGCGGCGGATGTAATGGTAGTTGTACAACGTCTTCGTCCAACCTGATGGTGCGTTGGCTGAATGTAAACTGAGACGTGCTCGTCGGTCGTGGTGTCGGCGTCGACCGCGATCAGGTCGATGCCGAACTTGTGGGTCATGCTGGTCGGTCTTCACGTTCCATGAAAGCCGCGAAAGGCACGCGCGACTGCGGCCGTCCGCCGTGGACCGGGCGCGGCGATGCTCGCCGCCAGCATTCTCGGGTCCTGGTGCAGGATCGTAACGTGGTTGGGCCGCATGTAGCTCTCGTTGCCGCTCCTCCGCGCATGACGGGTCGGCGCTCGCATGTGGCGAACATCCTGGGCTGCTGCTGCTGTCGTCGCCACTTGAGATTACATGAGAACCATGAACTATAATGGTGCCTCTCGGTAACCTGGTCTCCTGCGTTCCGACGAAGTGGATGCCCGTGATTCTCAACCGGTGGCTGATGACCCACATCCTGGCGGTCTTCCCGCGCGGCCGCTTTCCGGCGTGAGCCGGCACTTTGAAGTTTCGGACGTCGACGGTCATGGTGGTCATGGTTTGCTGGTTGCGCCTTGCCGTGGTTCGATATGCTCCGGTCGCGGCTGCTGCGGGCGCGCCGGCGCCCGAGCCGTGGTCGGCGTAGTCTGGATATGCCTGTTTTGTGTCCTCGTCTGCTTGTCGTATGCATTCCTGTTGTCTATGACGTTCGGCGTCGGATATGTTTGCCCACTTTGGTTTTGGGCCCGCGTCCTCTCGGGCGCACCCCTTCTTTGCAGCGGGAACCGCCGGCTCGCGCCACGGGTGACATTTGCGCGCGTAGACGCGGTCGGCATGGAGCTTGGCGGGGGCGGAGGCTAGCTGGTTGAACTGCTCGGCGAGGGCGACGAGGCCGTGGTCGTTGCGCGGCGCGTAGCTGCCCTTTAGCCACTCCGACGGCGACATCTGAGTTCGCGCGGGCCGTCGTTGGCGGGCCGTCGCAGGCTGGTGCTTGACAGAAGCTCCAGGCGTAAACCACAAGTAAAGCCGTCCAATCGAATCAAGTCGAAGTAGCCCTGTCCACGCCAACCGACATGGAATCCTCATGTTTGGCTGCCTTGGCCCCCGCGCGGGGGGGCCGCCCTCGCCCTCGATGGTGACGAGCGCAGCCCAGACGTCTGCAGCGGAGTCGCCGCGGCGGGCGCCGTCGGCGCATGCGCGAATTCGCTCGAACCCTTAATGCTTTCTGGTAGGGGGCGAATTCCAGTGCGACAACGGCCGCGGGCCGCGGGGTAAAACCTCCCCGGCTCGCGTGAGTCAGAGGAGTCGGTTGTGAGGTGGGGCGGCGTTCACTTTGAAGGTGGACGCAACGCTTCCCTTGCCGGGCGCCCCTCGGCGCGGTCTGCCGGCGGGCGCCCCTCCCGCGCGAGGCAGGGCCTATCGTCGGTTTACCTCCGTCGCTGGTGGGCGCGCTGGTGTGTGACCGCCGTCTGTGGTCCTTTAGCGCGGGCATGCGGCGCGATGCCTCCGCCGCTGCGATGGCCCCCTGCCATCTACCCGTCGGCGGGTAGTCGGGCGGTCGTCGGGATTGGAATAAGGATCGCACGACCTCCTCCAATTTTCGACCGTTAGGTCGCAGTCGCGTCCCGTCCGCTGCCCTTGCTGGGGTCGCGGTGCTCTGTGGCGCCATCGAGCATGTTTCTGGTGGCCGTTGTGCGTCCTCGACGTCGTCCGTTTTTCCATCGCCCAGGATACTGGGGCGGCCTGCCTTTGCGCGCCACCTGAACGGCGCCGTGGCAGGCCCCCGCGGAAGGTCAGGGCCTCGTAACCCGCCCGTCTGAAACATGTCCTCAGCCCGTAGGACGTCGAGGTCGCCCCACTGCGGCAGGCCGCGCTGGTCTTGGCAGCACGTGCGAAGTGGTGCTCCAGACTCACCGTGCGCGGCGCGGACTGCTATTGGTCCAGCGCCGCTTCGGAACCGCCAGCGGGGCTCCGCGTCGCCCCCGCAGAGGCAGGCTGCGTCGTCAAGCGCGGCCTGGTCGGTGGGTGCGCGTGAGTCGGTTGTTGGCGGCATGAACTGGCGCGGCTCGCCAGGGTCGGTTGTTGCCCTTCTTGTGCTTCGCGCGCTTCAGCTCCTCGTTGCTGGCGCGGGCGCGCCGATGGATCCTCGCGGCGGGCTGGCGGCTCGCGGCGCCATCTACGCCGTCGCGGCGGCGCCGCCAGTCATCTCTCTTCGCCGTATAAGGCAGAGTTCGGCAGCCCGCGCGGCGCGGCCCCCGCGGGGCATTCGTCGTCGGGCCGTCGCGCCGCCGACCGCGAAGTCGGCGCGAGGGGCTCGTGCGTATCCTGGCTTCGGCAAAAGCTCTGAAAATGCTGGCCCCCCTGGCCATTTCGCCGCCGCGATTCCGGGCGGGCTGCGACCCCCCGTCGCCCGCGCAATTTGGCGAGAACGGCAGTGCTTGGAGCCGCAATTTCTGCGGCCCGTCGCAGTCGACGGGGGTGCTCGCGTCGAAGGCCTGCTCGGCGGCGCCAACCATCTCCGCGTCGCTGATTCTCTCTCGCCACTGCTTCGCCGCGACGACGGTGCACCTCCGACGGCCCCCCCCGCGCGCCACCCGCGGATCTCTCCCATGTTTCTCCAATCGCTCTTCTGCAGGCGGCAGGTCTGCACCTCGCGCCAGAATGCATCTTGTTATTCTGCTGTGCCCATTTCGGCCCTCTGCGTCGCGAGCTGCAACTGCCCTTCGGCCCGCGGGACTTCGCGGCGCGCCCCGTGCCTGCGCTCGCCCGCATCGGCGAGTGCATTATGTTGGGTGCCCTGCTGTCGCCGCGCCTTCTCGGCGTCTCTTCTTTGGACCTGCGCTACGTCGTGCACCAAGCGTTGGCGTTCGCCGCGCGCACCGAACACCGTTGCCCCCGCGTTCCACCGCTATGATCGTCGCTCTTCGCGCGCCTTCTGCGCCGTGGCTCCTTGCTCGGCCCCCTCGTTGCGGATGACCGCGTTGTCGTGCTCCTTTATCTTGCTTTCTGCGACGCTCCTTTACGACCCCAGCAATTGTTATTCCACGGCGTCGCGGTCCGCGCAGTGGTCGATGAGTCTTTGTCGAGTTTCTCTGAGCCCCCCCCTGCAGCTGGGCGGCCATCTCGTTGGAGAGGCGGACATTGGAAAATGCCTGACAGCGTGGAACTCTTCCCCTGTCCTCTTGTGTGCTGCCGAGCTTCTTCCTTGTAGAAACTCATTGCGAGCCACGTTCTCTGGGTTGTGAGCTTGGCTCCCCTGGGTCTCGCGCGTGAGCTCTGCGTGGTGATGCATGGCATGTGCTGCTTCGTTGTGGCGATTATCTGCGCGCTCGCGGGGCCCCCCCCATCCGCTTCTCGGAGGTGCCCCCTGAGTAGATCTCGTTGGTTCCCCCCTATTATTTGTGATACCTGCTGCCATGCGGCAGTTGTTCTCCTTGGGCGTCTCGAGCAGCGTGCCGATGTCCTGTCCCTCGTTGGTTTCGCCAGCCTTTCTCTGTCTCCGTGGTGCTGGCGTAGGTGTTCGCATCGACGTTTTATCCTTTTGTGGATTGCCAGCTCCGTCGGCAGCCCCTGTTTCGCTGCAAATGTCGCCCCTTACGATTCCGACGTCGATCTGCAAGACGGTGAGCTCCTCGAGTTTGTTATCCAGCTCCGTCCTGTACATTTGCATGTGGTGCTGGCGGGTACTGCTGCCTTCGTAGAAATCCTGCACGACCCTCTTGGCGTGGTTCATTTTCCTGGCTTGTTGGACCACGGGCATGCCGTTGAGCATGATGGCTTCTGTTGAAAGCGATCAGCGTGAACGCGCCGGTCGTGGGCAAGCCTGCCGCGGCGTTCTTCGCGATGGTTGTTGCGGCGCGCCTCTGCTCGATGTACTTGATCGTGTTCCATTCCTCTATGAGCTGAGGGCCGTCTGGTGGCGACGCCCAATCATGTCTGCGCATTTTTTCCTAACTGGCATGGGTCTGTTGATGGCATCGGTGATGTAGTCCTTGTCGGCCTGAGTCGCCGCGTCCGTCGTTTCGGGTGTTATTCTTCGTTCGGGTTAAGGATTTGCCGTGCCGTTGCCCTTGGTGTTCTTGTTGCCCTCTTGGTTCTGCTTGTTGGCGTTGTGGTCGTTCTTCGCGTCGCTTCCCTTGCCGCCGTTGCTGTTTCCCTTCCCGTGGTAGGTCCACTTCCAATACTTGTCGGCGTGGTCATTCGTTCACTGGGCCGTCCATGTGTGGTTCCTCCAACGCTCGAAACCACCTGTTCCGATCGTGGCCGTCGTAACTCGTGGCGTGGCCCCCTATTGCTTCGTGGGCGGCCCGGAGTTGACCCTCAGGGTGGAAGCGCAGATCCCGATCTACTCGCTGTTGCCCCCCATGCTGTCGCCACGGTTGGAACTCGAGGTGGGAATTATGATGGTTGTTGAGCGCTGCGGTGCGCTGCGAAAAATCGTCGCGCTAGCGCTGCTCAGCTTCGCCGAAAAATGTCGCGCGCGGCGGCGGCCCGCAATAGTGCCCATGTTTGAATTGTTTGTTCGCGTAACCAACGACGCCGAACAATTGGCTGAAATCGCAATCGCCGTGGCTCCAGCTTGCAGGCGGCCTGAAGATAGTGTCGACACGGAATGCAGGAGCATGGGGTTTCAAGCGTATAAGAGCTGCGGGGGAATTGAGAGGCGTCTCGGTCGAGGTTGGCCCTTCAGACGGACGGACGGACGGACGCTGCAGTTCGCGCAGTGGCGCGGCCCTTGAAGATCACGGCGGGGACGCCTGAACGCCGAAGCGCAAAAGTGGAAGTGGTGCATGTAGCTCTGCTCCACTGTATAGTTTCGTCTCTCGCGAGCCAGCTCCTCGAATTCGTTCCACGGATGGACCTTTTTTTTTCTGCTCGCGGTGCACGCGTGCACGCGAGCGCCGACGTTGGCTAGAAGCGGGCCGCGGCAACGTTGGCCTCCCGCCTCCACGGCATGGACCTCCCCGCGTCGACGGCAGCGGCCGCGGCATGCCCAATATCCTTGTGAACAATCAGGCCTCCGGGGCTATGTTGCTCCCATCGCACTGAAAGACCACATCCCGCACATACATTTGAGCACCCAGAGTAATACCGACAATGTCGAACGAGTATCGCCTCCCATGGCCCGACATCCAGGGGGGGCGAGGGTACAAATCATGCAGGGGGGGCGGGGGTAGATCGGAATCCTTTTATGAGAAACAGAAAGCCGAAGTGGTGCAACCAATGTCGTACGATGTTCGGAAGCTGGGCGAAGGCTGCTAAAACCGTGGCTGCTACAACGGCCCTCCCGAAGAAAAAAACAACTTCCCGGAATGAGGCGCAGCACGCGAAACAGTCAACGGGCTTCTTCCCGGAAGGACGAAGACAACTTTCCGGACGTCGATTTCAGCAGCCACGGATTTAGCAGCCCTTGCCCGGCTTCCGAAATGTATGCGGCGTGCTCTATGTGGAGCAAGCAACGCAGAGCACTGCCAAAGGACGAGAACAGCGCAGGGCGATGCAATCGCAAGGCGTAGCACGGGCTAGCAATGCACGGGCAGCGACGGTGGGAACGTAGCTGGCCGCCAACACAACGATAGGGACAACGACGGGCGACGACGGCGGAACCATAGCCACCAGAGCGAAGACACAGCCCATCTGCTAAGGGGAGAAATGAAAACCCCTAAGTGCAAGCACTGTTTGGCGAACCTTTGGAGCCTCAACGAATTCGATTCATGAGGCACCCTTGGGGGATGTCTCGGGACCGCCTCTGGAGCCTCGCAGGCCATCTAGAAACCATCGTCGGCCATCTCGAGGTCCTCGTGACCCTCTCGGAAACGGACTGAAAACAATCTTGGACAATCTGCGACTATCTTGGGACCTCCTGAGGCTGCCCGTGACGCCTGAAGCCGCGTGCCACCGTGGATGGCCGTCTTCCGCTGGCGTTCCGCCTGCAGCTGGGGCCAGATTTCGAGGGGGCCCTCCTCTCCAGACTCCCCCAAAAAGGAATGCTGAACAGGCACTCCTCCGTCAGGACGGGGGAAAAACGCAAACGCGCACACATGTCCTGCTTAAGTGCCACTCAAAATCCGCCGTCTAGGACTAGCATGCCAGATGCCAAGGCCTTCCAGCGGGCCACGCCCACGGGCAAGACCCCACAGGATCCCACAGGCCAACCACTCGGCCTCGGAAGGGAGTGGGATCACACCGCCTCCTAACGGCCACATCCTGGAACCCTGAACCCTAAAAGCATGCCATCTCTTTGTGGGCCCCGGAAACGGCAGGGCCGTTTTTTCACCGTGTCGAAAAAAAGTCCCTTGACAATGGAAACGGCAAATAAAAAAGGCGACCGGAAACGGCAAACAAACGGCTCCAGGATTGGAACCCGAGCCGAAACCGGTCACAACACGGCGACGGCACCGGCAACAAAAACGGCGTCGGAAGCGGCAACAAAAACGCGGCAGAACGGAACCGGTAAGAAACAACGGCCCTGTGGCTTCCGGGGCCCAGCTCTCTCCTTTTTGTTCCTCCACGGCGAAGCGTCGGGGAGGAGCCCAGGGTCGGTCGAAAGAGCCCTGTCGCTTCCGGGGGCCCAGCTCTCCTTTTTTTCCTCCACGGCCAGGCATCTCGGGGAGGAGCCAAGGGTCGGTCGGAAGAGCTGCCAGCTCTTGCGACGGCCGCCTGCGCGCCTGGATGCCGTCACTCGGTGCCAGGGCCACCACTCGGGGATGGACAGACCTCCCTTTAGCAAAACGTGGTTTAGTAAAAACGACCTGAGGCCCAAACCTGGCGGGCGCAAGCCTGGAAAACAGCAGCCGCGGTGCCCTCTCGAGAGCCGAAAACGGACAATTCACTAGTCGACGTGTCACTGTTGGGGGTTCTGTCCACCCCCGAACCACTCTGACTTTAGAGGCACAGGCCCGACTTCATGCCAGGGTCCTCACTCCAACGTGTGGTGCCCAACCCTCCAGCGGCGGTGGCGGAGGCCACGCTCCCGCCTCGGATGTGTTGGCCCTCTGGAGCAAAAGCGGGGCCCAGTCGGGCACGCAGCGATGGGCGTTTGCCATCGGCGGCACGAGTATCGTTGAACAGATCCCAAGCGGAAAAAATCTAGCCTTCCAGCCCACGAGGCCCCCAGGAGGCCCCAAGAGCCGCCAAGAGGGCCCCCAAAAAAAGCCCCCAAGAAGCCCCTCGACGCCCTGACAGGCTCCTGTGCGAGTGTCTGTGTGTGGTGCGTGTCTGCGAATGTCTGTGCGTGCTAGTGTCTGGCGTGCGCCTAGTGTGTCTCTGTATGTGTGTCTGCCGTATGTGCATTTGGTCGTGTGCGTGCGTGAGGTGTCCGCGTAATATGTGTATCCGAGCGACCCGGATCGGCGGCACTGGCCGAAGGCCACTACAATATGCTGTCTAGCGCACGCCCGTGCCATTGCTCATGGGCCTACGGACACGCGGCTTCATTCATTCATTCATTCATTCATTCATTCCCCGAAGACAGAGAAAACCCCTCTCAGAAGGCCAGAGGCCTTCTGAGAAGCCCCGCCACCTCCTGAGAAGGCTTTCTCCTTCTCACTTCCCCCCCTCGCTTTCTCCTTCTCACTTTCCTCCCCCTTACTTCCCCCCCACCCATCCAGCCGTGCTCCAATTCGGAATCCCACAAGCTCACTGGGCATAGGTGGTTTCACAAACTTGTGCCCCTTATGCTCGGAGCAGTGCCCCCAACGAGGGACTTTTCATGCCAGTACCCTCACCGAGAGCCTCGTATAAGGCCAAAACAATTGAGCATCGTTCAACCGATCCCTATCCCCGCTGGCGTGGCCTGGACCCCACTGGCGGATGTACCCCCATAGCTGGGATAATATAGGCTGTTCCTTTCGGGATTCGAGGAGCATATCCCCAACTGAGGTGGTGGGATGCTGGGGATGGGGATGGGGATAAGAATCGGCTAGACGGTACGGAACAGAGAGCGTCGAAGCTCGATCGATACCCCGGTTCTGAGCCCCACGTTGGGGAACCCGCGAAACTATGAGCAAGCGCACTTCCCGAAGGCCGCGTCGGCCGCCTCATCGCAAGTTGGGGCGATGCCCCAGACCGGAGGCCTAAGCACTACGGCACGCCAGGCATGCCACTGAGGGGCAACGAGAAGGCGAGCACTCAGGACAAGGAGAGCGAGGAGTTCTTCCGCGCCCCCCCCCGCGGCGCACCTGCACTCCGATTGGTGTCGGCGTGTCGACACTGGAAGCTGTGACGCCACCACTCTCAGCAGTCGCTGCGGGGAAACCGTGCCCTGCCGCCTCCTTCTCGGAGAAGACGCCAACAGCCACGTTGGGGAGCCCGCGAAACTATAAGCAAGCGCACTTCCCGAAGGCCGCGTCGGCCGCCTCATCGCAAGATGGGGCGATGCCCCAGACCGGAGGCCTAAGCACTGCGGCACGCCAGGCATGCCACTGAGGGGCAACGAGAAGGCGAGCACTCAGGACGAGGAGAGCGAGGAGTCCTTCCGCGCCCCCCCCCGCGGCGCACCTGCACTCCGATTGGTGTCGGCGTGTCGACACTGGAAGCTGTGACGCCACCAGTCTCAGCAGTCGCTGCGGGGAAACCGTGCCCTGCCGCCTCCTCTTCGGAGAAGACGCCAACAGCACGCCCACCGGGACACGCCTGTTCTAGGTCAGACAAAAAATCAAGCTGGGCAAACACGAGCTCAACAACGTCGACCTCCCTCTCACCAGATGTCGTGTCTGTCTCTACCGCGTGTTGCAGAGCGCCTTTGCTAGGAGAAGACATGATCGCCCCAACAACCCGGAAAATAATACAGAAGCGCAAGGCATGGCAACGTGTTTAAGACACCTGATTGGGCGACGGGGAACTTATTGCTGTGTATCGATCTTTATGATCAATGTAAAGTGCCAAAGGCTGCGCTGTGCTGCGCCGTGCTGAACTGCGATGTGCCATGCCGCGATTGTGCTCTATAGCGTTGTGGATCGAATCATCCTTTGTATCCGCGTGCGTGCGTGCGTGCGTGCGTGCGTGCGTGCGTGCGTGCGTGCGTGCGTGCGTGCGCGTGCGTGCGTGCGTGCGTGCGCGCGCGTGCGTGCGTGCGCGTGCGCGCGTGCGTGCGCTGCGTGCGTGCGTGCGTGCGCGTGCGCGCGTGCGTGCGTGCGTGCGTGCGTGGCGTGCGTGCGCGTGCGTGCGTGCGCGTGCGCTGCGTGCGTGCGTGCGTGCGTGCGTGCGTGCGTGCGTGCGTGCGTGCGTGGTGCGTGCGTGCGTGCGTGCGTGCGTGCGTGCGTGCGTGCGTGCGTGCGTGCGTGCGTGCGTGCGTGCGTGCGCGCGCGCGCGTTGCTGCGTGCGTGCGTGCGTGCGTGCGTGCGTGCGTGCGTGCGTGCGTGCGAGTGCGTGCGTGCGTGCGTGCGTGCGTGCGTGCGTGCGTGCGTGGCGTGCGTGCGTGCGTGCGTGCTGTGCGTGCGTGCGGGCGGGCGGGCGGGCGGGCGGGCGGGCGGGCGGGCGGGGGGGCGGGCGGGCGGGCGGGCGGGCGGGCGGGCGGCGGCGGGCGGGCGGGCGGGCGGGCGGTGGCGGGCGGGCGGGCGGGCGGGCGGGCGGGCGGGCGGGCGGGCGGGCGGGCGGGCGGGCGGGCGGGCGGGCGGGCGGGCGGTCGGGCGGGCGGGCGGGCGGGCGGGCGGGCGAGCGGGCGGGCGGGCGGTCAAGGCTAAAGTGAGTTGGGGATCGTCATGGGTTGTGTTGTTAGAGGCCAACCAGGTGGGGTCGGAACATATAGGGTCGGAGGATCGCACCGCATCGCCGATACATCGGCGGTACATCGTCGATGCATCGTCGATGCATCGTCGACGTTGGAGATGCATCGACGCGACGCGACGCAAGCCGGGTTTTGGATTCCAGCGTTGGTCTGTTAGTAAAGAGGGGGCCATGAAGCAAACCTTGAAACACTGATCCAGCCTATGTGTGCATGCGCGGTCTGGCGAAGACGGGCGGCACCAACGCGACGCAGAGGGGCGTCGTGGACTCGAGAGTTTGGCCTGGACGCACGCCGCGCGCGACGACCCTGACAACCTTGCTATGCAGCCGCCACTCCTGTTCTACGGCGTTGCACGGGCACGCAAAACACCGCCCAGATGAGCGTTAGCTCGCGCCCGCCCCACCCTCATGCACCACCCCCTCCTCCTCCTCCCCATGCCCTTTTCGCCCCATCCTCCTCGTGCCCATCCGATTCCCCCCCTCCTCATGTCCCTCCCCCTCCTCGTCATTGCCCTGTCCCCTTCCGCTACTGCGCGGCGTTCCTCCTTGCCCTTTTCCGCCCGACGCGCCCCCCCCGTCTGCACCCTCGCCCCCCCCCCCTTCTCCTACGGCCATGCGCAGTTCATCCCACCTCCGTCAGCCCCCCCCGCTGTCCTCGTCCTCGTGATGCTGGTACCGACGCTGCAGTTTTGTTCATGGGCCCATATCCTCCCCTCCCCTCCTTCCCTTTTCATCCCCCGGCCCTGTCGCCACCCCTTTTCTCGCGCCCTGTCTCTCCAATCGCGCATCACCCCCAAGCACCCGCGCCTTTGCTTTTCCAAACCACGGCCCCTTCCGTGGCCAGCAAGGATATCGGTGGAAACTCCCACCCAGGCGCCGCTCCAGCTGGTAGCGCGCAGCGCGTGCACACTTGGACACGCGAGCTGTGTATTTTGCCCGCGCGGAAAGCCCCCCCGAAAACAAACCGATAGAAACGCAAAACTTCCCGCCCAGTCACCACGACCCGCGACGAGCACACTCCAAATATACAGATGGGGGCGCGATCTGCGCACACAGATCACACCACGATATGTGTAAACGGTAGACCCACGCGCGCAGTTACACAGTTGAAGACACGAGCTGTGTACACAGATCACACCTTGATCTGTGTATTTGGAAAAGTAAGCGCTCGCCACCTCGAAGGTACCCCTACTTTGCCAAACCAGAACCGAAGTCGACATCCCTAGCTGGGGGGATTGCGAATACACGCGTCCCTCGCCCAAGGCGGTCCCCAACGACTGCAAGTACATAGATTCTGGGCCCAAGGCGGCCACCGTGCAATGCGGCACCAAGGCTGCCCCCAACGACCCCAAGACGCCCCAAGAGGGCCCCGAGGGACCCCCCCAGAAGGGGCGGGCACCACTCCGACCACATGACAGGTGTCACATGCCCCAGACGTCTGAACAAGCATAGCTCGAAGCGTCGCCGTTCGGACCGCTGCGCTGGCACGGTGGCGGGCCTTGCCGCAGGCACCAACAACTTCACGTGCTAGCGCTACGACTGTGTTTGGCGGCCGGCGCCGCCCGCGCTTGGAGTGCGCCCCGACCTTTTGCCCCGGCCACGCCCTCTACGTTGCTGTTTCGCTGTGCCCCGATATCGAACGGACAATGCAATGCGAACGCGGGCGCGCGGCCCAATCACGTGCCTTTCTTGGAGCAAAGAGGGAGGACAAACTGAGGCGACGGATGTTGGAGCAGGGGTGCAAAGAGGAGAAACGAAAAATGAGGGGGAGAGAAAAGGGGCGCCCTTCCGCTGGAACCGCGGCCGCCTTCGACACCATCCAGGGGATAGAGAAAGGAGATGGGGGCAAAGAGGAAAACGACGACGGAAAGCAAACTGTCAGCGGTCCGCAGATATACCACATGATTGCGATTCCTGTGGGCGTGAATTCTTCGATGCATGTCAATCCCAACACCTACTGAATTCACGAATTCCTCCAAACTGTGTAAACACCGTGCCCTCTGTACCTCCTCAGGCTATACAACTGCCTCGCAACAGAAGGGCAGTGGATTCCAAGTCGGGCTGCATCTCGAGCCGCACCGGCGCTGCATCGGCGATGCGGCGCGATTCTCCGTCCCCATCTGCTCCGACCCCATCCAGGAGGCCCAGAAGTGTCCCCGCAGTCCCCACAGCTGATGTCGCTGGCCCTGGTGCCGGGCACCCGCCCTGGTCTGGTGCACTGCAGCGCTGCGGCGGTGCCCCGGCAGCCGATGCAAACGCCGCGGGTGCCTGGCCAGCCGAGGTTGCAGAGCACGAAGATGGCGAAATCCTCTCCGTCTGTACACGTGCTGGCGGCGCTAACACGGGGGTAGGGGGAGGGGGAACGCATCTTAGAAGGAGGCTGCTTCTTACAAGGCACCGGCCCTACATCAGAAGACGAGGCCCGCGCCTTCTAAGAAGCAGGGTGCGCCACAGAAACCATGCGCCCGAACCGGTCGACTTGGATGACCGCCCAGCCACCGCGGGCCAATGCAGGCCTCTCCATGTTGAACGCGCTGCCGTCTGTGAGCAACGGTCCATGCAGTAGTCCATCGGCTGGGCGGTGGACCCACGAAATCAAGCCGGCGGGCTCCACCGGGGAGCAGCAGAGGGGCCGGTGAAGGCATGATGCCTCGGACAACCTTTCTGCGCTTCTCACGCTCCACTTTCGAGTCAAGTTCGGTCAGACTATCTTTGCCCTCGCCCCGACATTGAAGGGGCGGCGTGTCGACATTGAGGGGCGCGCCGAAATCGAAATGACGTGCCAGCAACTGTTGAGGTTAATTTTGACGAGGGTAGCAGGATGGTCCGGCCCACCTGCCTCGTCCACTGCGGCCGCGGCCGCGACGCCCGACACGACCCAGCAGAGGGGCATGCTCGAGGAGGCCCGGCGCGGCAGCGGCCGCCACCGGGGTCCTGAGCTGTCGCGGCGAGGTGCGATGGAGATCGTATTAATTGACTACCAACCAGACCACCCCAACCCAACCCGAAAACCCGAATTTCGGGTTGGGGGGGGCACGGGTTCCGTATGTGTTTTCTCGACGTTCCCCGACCCCCCCCCCACTGGAAATGGAGTGCAAATTGAGGCCTTCGGGTTGGGTTGGGGTGGTTTGGTGGGTGGTGAGTATTGCTCAGCCGTGTCGGTCTGGACGACTGCGCTGCTGACCACCTTCCGACCTACGCGGTCGAGCGTGAAGACCAAGACGTCATCTAAAGGACGGGGCAACCACCAAAAGATCTTCGAAGCCGGGAGCTTCCACTGACCAAACCCCAGTGCCGCCTGCAATGCCCTTGCTGCCACCGCGCCAGACCATACCGCCTCGCACCACTGCTGGAGCACCACTGCTGTGTTCAGCACAATCGGCGCGGGTCCACGCGACTTCTGGTGCGCTGCGAAAGAAGACGGAGCCCCACGCAAGCTCCTTTGGGTAAGCGGCCTCTGACGAGCAGGATGATAACGACACGGAGAGGAGGGACGAGGAGCACGAGGAGAAGGACGTGGAAGAATTGCATCTAAAGCAGAAGCCTCGCGTGCGTGCTTTGGGAATCTATCGGTTGGGTTCTCTTGGAAACGGCTGGTCTTTTTTGGGTGCCGTCTTGGGAGACTGGCTGCGCGATCGGTAGAGCAGAATTAGTCGGCGACTGCGGAGCTGCTTTCATCTAGTCCTGGCAGCTGCTGGAGCAACGGCGAGCCGCAAGAACCTGGACAGCAATGGGTGCGCGCAGACGCGAATCAAACTACCACAAACAATTCTAAACTGTGGGCTCTCAACCAGACCTACGCTCGCCCCGCATAGGTGGCGATGCCGCTGGCAAACTGCGATGAATGGCGAACGGAAAAGCAAAGGGAGAACCAGGAGGAAGGATTGTGAGGCGAAGTCTGCTACGGCAGCCGAAGACAGCACAGGCTGGAGAGGTACAGACAGACTGAGCGAGAGGCCCAACGAGTGTCGAGCAACAGGAGTAACGCACTGTAGCTCAGGATATCTGACCGAATGACTAAGACGTACTCGAAGCCTCAAGTCAGCTGCCATTTATGGCAAGCGAGAAAATGTCTGCGGCCGTAAGCAAGAGCACTCAGTGCTCTTGCTCACAAGACATCCACAGTATGTTGCGAGCACCCACAGTAGCGCCCTGTAGCACAAGACATCTCACCGAACGACATAGAATCCCATGGCGTCATCGCTAAGCTGGTCTGAAGAAAGGCAACACGCTGTTCCCCAGATCGCTGGGTTTCCACAAGCGCAAACTGCGGTTTAAAATCAATGTCTTTCCCAACGAGGGCCCCAAACAGTGGGTCGCTACCGATATAGGTGGCGATATCTCTGTAGTGCAATCTGTGTGAAGAAACTTTGCGTGGTCCATTTTGAGTGGTGCAATAGATGTTGTGCCATATCGGTTGTGCAGTCTACGTGGTGAACTTGAATTTCCGTTCGCAGTCAATTGTGAAATCTACTGCTCGCGCAACCTCCCACCCACCCACCCGCAACTTGGTTTGCAAAAGCCCATGCGACGGCGATTGCGATGTGTTTGGTGTCGGCTTGTGCATATCTGAGGCCGGTCTACCCCGGGCATGCTCGTGCGCGATCCGGCCAGCTAGTCTGGTGCAACTGACGCGGCAACGGTGGCGATGACCTCTGAACACTTCCCGGCGGGCATTTCAATGCGTTTCGGCGACTTGCACGTGCGCGGTATCATGGCAACGTCGACAACGATAGACACGATGATGATGGCAAAGATGCTGGTGTCGATGATGACAACGACGATGGCAAGGCCAGTGACGGCGCCGATGCTAATCACGCGGGCAACGGTGACGGTGTCCTCGCGTCGGTGATAAAGGTTTTGGACGGAGTTCGACATGTGCGCGCGGCCGACGCACGACAATGGCCCGCATATTTTGACACGGATCATGACGAATCGTGCCCGCCTAGCACGCGCGTAAGGGCGTTCGAATGATTTTGGCATGCGGCGCGAGAGGCCCACTTGGCCGAATATAATGAATCTGTTGAAAACCGATGGTTTGCTTAAGAACTCGCAGGAGCGCGAGCGCAAACTTCTTTGAACATTGATGTTGCGAAACTATGTTGTTTTTTATGTTTTTCCGGGACACTAGTTTTTGGAAGTCCACGAAACGTGGGGTTTTTGAAAGATGTCGGCATGCGCGCGCGATGACGCGCGCGTGCACATCGTCCCATTGTTTGCAACGGATTCTTGCGACAGCACGCGTGCAAGGGCGTTCAAATGATTTGGACGCGCGCGAGAGGCACGTTTGGTAGCATGACATGAAGCTGTTAAAAAACCGATGGCTCCCTGGGGAATTCGAAAATGCGTGGGCGCAAGTTTGTTTGGGAAAGTCTCATTGCGATACCATATCTCGCTCGATGTTGACATCCTTACGACTCCTGTGTTTTTTGCGATTTTCGGCATGCGGAGTCGACGACTCGCGCGCGCGCGCGCGTGCACTTCGTCCCATCTGTTGCAAAAGATTCAAAACTGATGCTGTTTGATAAACGAGTGCGCGCGAATACATATATATATATATATACATATGAGTAGTTAGCAAGGGAGGACTGGGGCGATACCAGTTTAGCCGGGATCCTACGAGCTCATATGTAGGATGGGCGGGTGTACAAGATAAATCTGGAAACGCAATGCGCGAAGGGGTATCGCTAAGTCGGGGGGAAGGGGGTAGAGTCGATACTTTTTACAGCAACAAATGTATGGTGTAATATACGCGGGGCAAAATGTATGACACGACCTAGATTGTGCGATGCACGTCGCGCAATCCATGTGGTGCAATATATAGTGTGCAAGATCTGTAGTCCAATATATGTTGTACGCGATCAAGAAGCGAGCCACAATTTCGAACCAACTATTTGCAAGATCTGTGCTGCACGTTATGTGGAGCAATATGCGCGGAGTAACCTACGAAGTGCAATTCATGCGGTGCAGTTGGCTTTCACAGAAGAAATAACACATCCCACGTCATTGCAAACATCCCACCCACCCGCAAAATCTCTTAAGACCGTGACGGTGGGTACCAAATGGCACTTGGCAACGACAGCGACGCCGACGACGACAATGACAACGACGACGACGACGACGCCGCAGACTACGACAACGACGACACCAACGATGTCTCCAACGACTTCGTCGACGCCGACAACGACGACGACGACACCAACGACGACGACGACGCCGACGCCGACGCCGACGACGACGATGACAACCACCACACGGCACGACGACGACGACAACGACAAAACGACGACACCGACGACGACGACGTCAACGACGCCGCCGAACGACGACGACGACGACGGCCGGCGGCGACGTCGACGGACGACGACGAAGCCGACGACGACGACCGACGCCGACGACGACGACGAGTCGACGACGACGTCCGCTAACGAAGACGACGACGAGGAGGAGGGAGACGACGACGGCGACAACGACGACAACGACGGGGAGGGAGACGGCGACGACGCGAACGACGAAGAAGGAGGGAGGACGGCGACGCCGACGACGACAACGACGAGGGAGGAGGGAAGACGACGACGACAACGACGACGACGACGACGACGACGGCGACGAAATAGGAGGGACGACGACGAGATGCCGACGACGGACGACGACGACGACGAGGAGGAGGAGGAAGGACGACCACGGCGACAACGACGACGGAAACGACCACGACGCCAAAGAGAACGACGACGACGAACACGAGGAAAGACAGAGGACGACGTAGGCGACGACGACGACGACGACGCGGGAGGAGCGACGACGACGACGACGACGCAAGAGCGCGCGCGCACGCTTTTGTAGGTTTTGTGGACATACGATTTTGAAATCCGTCCGAAACCGATGGGTTTTTGAAGGATTTCGGCATACGCGCGCGAAGACGCGCGCGTCTGCACTTCGTCCCATTTTTGCGGAGCACTTTCGCGACGGCACACGCGCAAGGGCGTTCGACAGATTTCGACATGGCATTCTGTGAAAATCTTGAACAACCTATGGTTTTCTTAAGATTTCGCGAGAGCTCGCACGTAAACTGTTTTAGCAAATCAGTGTTGCGAAATCCTGTGTTTTTTTATGTGTTTGAGGAACTCGATTGCGAAATTCTTCCGACACCGAAGGTGTTTGAAGGATTTCGGCATGCGCGCGCGGCGACGCGCGCGTGTGCACTTCGTCAATGTTTGCAAGGAATTCGTGACAACGTCTTATGTTAGAACAAAAAAGTCCCCGCGAATTATTTTTTTACAAGGGAACCTCAGGGGGGCCGATCGTGGCCCCCGGGGATGATATAAATTCATATTCAGGATGGACATGTGGTCAGAACCACACACGATTTACACACCCGAAAAGAATACGGATAACTCCGGGGGGGGTAGAGTCTATTCTCTCTTTAGAAAAGAGAATCTAGGTGGTACGGCATATGTGCTGCGACCTATGTTGTGCAATCTATGATTTGCAACATATGTTGTGCGATGTATGCTGAGCAGTGTTTGTGGAGCAATATAGGATGTGCACTGTGTGCGGTAAAAGCCATGTTGTGCAATGAATGTTGCGCAATCCATGTTGTGCAATCTCGGCTGTGCAATTTATGTGGTGGAACTACTGCTGTGCGGGATGTGGCATGCAATCTACGTGGTGCAATCCAGGTGGTGCAATAGATGTGTTTGTACAGTCTATGCTGTGCAACCTGTGTGATGCAGTCCATGTTGTGATATATACGTGGTTCAATAATCTGTGTTGTGGCCGACCTGAAAGCGCTCGGCGAGCGCTTTTTTGTTTGTGCAACCTCTGTGGTGCAGTCCAACGGCGAAGACGGGCGGCGACGAGGCGGCGACGGAGCGGCGAATGTGGCCCCAGAACCGCCAGACCGAAGACACGGCCCAGACGACGGGCGGCGACGAAGCGGCGACGGCGGCCACGTGGCCGCCAGACCGAAGACACGGGCCAGCTCCTTAGAACAAGCGTAAAAACTCCTGGATGCAAGCGCTGTGTGGGTTCTTGGATCACTACGACCAGGTCGTGAGCAGCTCGCGCTGCCCAAGGCACGTTGGTCTCCAACAGCGCACTGCTGGCGCACTGGGTCGCGTCTGCCAACAACACGTTGCTGGCGCTCGGTGGTCTCCACCCCCTCCCCTGGACTGCCCACATCTCACGACTCGCCGAGGCCCCATCCCAAGGTCTGGAAAACGTGAGACGCCTCTTGAAGAAATTCTGCCGAAGACCCGTGAGACGCGCGTGACTCTCAAAGAAATAAACGCGAGACGCCCGCGGCTCCTACGACAACGCAGGCGGGTAATGCAACTGGTGCCGCCCTGTCCCTGTGGGGCCCATCAGAAAACGTGGCCACCGAACTATATACACGCGCCACGAATTCCGCTATCAGCCCCTGACGAAGTAGCGTCAGCTCATATGGCTTTGACGTGTATACGAACATGCATGTCGAGCATGCTGTCCGATTACGGCCAATATTCACCCGTGGGCCCTGGGAAAAGAATCCGCTCTGTTCCGTTGAAGAGCACCGGCTTGAACCGCTCAGGAACCCCGTCGCCATTGACAGGGCTGTTCCGATACCGAGCGATGTTTGCGTCCAGGCCTTGTATCCAAGTAGACTGAACGCTGCAGACCTTCGAAGACGGGACAGGCCACTTCCCGAATCCCTGGAACGCACTCGCGAGGCGCTGCACCTCCGCGGTGGATACCATGTTGATAATCGCGTATCCCATGCACATTTCGGTCAGAGAGTGTATATGCACGTAGACGAAATTATACGTCCCCGCAAAGCCTTCCGCGTCTAGCAACTTTATCATATCTTCGCGTAGGAGAGAGCTTGGCAGGTGGCGCAGCATCACAGTTGTGCATTCGTCACGCTGGATATCCTGTCGGTGCGTTGCCATCAGCGGGAAATCAACACCACGGAAGACGACTGGTACATGTGCCGAGGGTTCTGGAAAGGCGACACGCTCTGTCCCTTCGAAGAGCACTGGCCTGAACCGCTCAGGAACCCCGTCGCTCATGACAGAGCTGTTCCGATACCGAGCGATGTTTGCGTCCAGGCCCTGCGTCCGAGACAGAGCGACAACACAGACCTTCGACGACGGGAGAGGCCAATTCTTGAATCCCGTGAAGGAAAGCGTGAAACGCTGCATCTCTTCTGCGGAAATCCCCTGGTCCCTTGCGGGGCCACCAGGCTGCGTGGCAGAGGTTTCCTGCACTGCGCTAGTTCCAATTTTCAGTTTCCAATGTTATAGTGCTACTGTCTGCTTCCTGCTATAAACTGTTACTGTCCTCGCGAGGGGCGGAACCAAACAATACCCTGGCCACCGTCCCCAGCGCGCGTTGCCTAATTTCTGGTGAGCCCTCGGACACCAAAAAATACGAAAGATTCGCGCCCTCGTGAGTTATCCAGTTTCGCGCCTCCGAAATCAATATCCGTTTGATTCTACGCCTGAATCCCGCGCCCGAGGCCAGAAACCTTCATATATTACGTCACACTCGCGCTCCCGAAGCCAGACTCCTTTGCAAGTTACGCCGAACTCCCGCTCCCGAAGCCAGAATCCTTCATACAGTGCACCAGGCTCGCGCTTCCGAAATGAGAATCCCTCGCACGTTACTCGGGATTCGCTTTCCCGAAACCAGAATCCATATTCAATTGCACCCGAAGCCAGAATCCTTAGTGACTTACGCCAGATTCGCGCTCCCGAGGCAAGAATATGCTGTAAATCATGCCAGGTTCACGCTGCCAAAAAGATATAATGCGTTCAACAACATGTCCAAAATATTGGCGGTGCGCACAGGGGGTAGGGGAGGAAGGACAGCTTTTTAGAAGGAGGCTGCTTCTTAGAAGGCGCCCGCCCTACAGCTGAAGCCTTCCCTCCCCCCTATACCCCTCTGCGCGTGACTGAACATCTCCAGGTGCTTGCTGAATGCCCATCGTCCTCGCATGATGTTCCCAGACATGTTTGAAATAGGAGGGGGAGGCACTGGCAGAGGGCGAAGCCATCACGGTATAAGATTGACAAACGCATACCCCATGCCCATAGCGGTCTGGAAATCGATGGGCATGTAGACGAAATTATACAGCCCCGCAAAACCTTTCGCGTCCATCGCTTTGATCAAATCTTCGCGGAGGAAGGGGCATGGCAAGTTGCGCAACATGACCGTCGTGCACTCGTCTTGAGGGCCTCCCATCAGCTGCGCTGCGATCTGCGGGAACTGACCGTACTGGCCCAGAGCGCAAGGGTCCATCTGGTGCGCTGCGATCTGCGGGAAGTGATCGTTCTGGGCCAGGTCGCAGGTGTCCACTTGCTGCGCGGCGATGTGCGGGAACAGATCGTATTGGCCCACCGGGTGAGGGTCCATCTGCTGCGCTGCGATCTGCGGGAACTGACCGTACTGGCGGGGCGCGTAGAGGTCCTGCCTGCACCACGCCGACGCGTCAAGCAGCATCCGCAACGGATCCTCAAACGTCCTCGGAACGAACGTCGGCGCCTCTCTGCTCAAAGGCGTGCGCTCGGTGGCCGTTGGTATTTCTTCCGGCCGCCTATCTGTGGACGCCTCCTCCGCGTCGCAGGCCGCGTCGCTCTGGAATTCCGTTGAGGACGTCGAGGAAGGGCCCGCCTTCTCGCCTTCGCTCGCTGAGGCTGCGGCATCGGCTGTTGTGCGCAGGCGCACGGCCGAGCTCCGCGTCGATAGCTGCTGGCCGATCGTCGAATCCGTGGGGGACTGGCCCGCCTGCCCGCCTTTCCTCGCGGAGGCTGAGGCGTCGGCGGCCGTGCGCTGGCGCATGGCCCGGCTCGGCGCCGGCCCCTGCGGGGTGTCCTCGCCCTCTGCGGTGACCTGCGCGCCCGCGAGGCCACGACGGACAAACCACGGGATGTGCCGCGGCCTCTCGGGAGGCTCGGGCTGGGGCTCCACGGCCTGGCCCGCCCGGCGGGGCCCGCGCTCAGCTGTGGGCCGCGCCGCGGGTGCCGCGGCGCAGCCGCCTCTGCCCCTGGCGGCCGGCTGCCCGGTCCGGCCCTCGCACTCGCTGGCAGCGCTCCTGCCCCGATGGAGCTCTCTCGGCGGAGACGGTTTGGCACACCGGGCCTGCAGCTCCTCTTGCGCCTGGGCCGCAAAGCCAAGGAGAAACAGCATGGCCGAGAACGCCACCATGCTGCCAGAGGTCTGGCTCAGGCACGAGAGGGCCAGGTCGCAAGTGACGCACACGGCTGCAAAGGCTCCGACGATGTATATGTAACATTGGGGATTCGCATTGACCGCCGATATCATCGGAACGGTCCAAAAGTCGCCAACAAGCGATGATGAAGCAGAAAATAAAAACCTCAGGTTCGTTCCTGTCCGCAGAAACCTATCTCAAGGACGCGGACGAACGCCCTGACTTGAGCCGGCATGGCTACGGATCGGGGGCGTCAAGACCTTTTTGGACTGTCTGGGAGTGCCTTGGGGACTTTGGGGGCACCCTTGGGCTGTCTTGGTGCCTCCTTTGGCCGTCTTGGGGCTCTCTTGGGCTCTCTTTGGCCATCTTGGGGCGCTCATGGGAGCCTCGTGGGCCCTTGCGTGCTCTCTGGGCTGCCAAAAGGCATGGTTGCGCTCTTCTTCGCAATTCTGAAGCCCAGGAGCGATCCACGACGGTATTGGTTTAGAGCTCTATCCGAGGCAGACCGTTGGAGGATGTCTCGATCGAAACATCGATGTTTGAGAAACATGTATTGGCATGAAGGGGAAGGGCGTGACATTGAAACGCCTGCGCACGAGCGTACAACAACATCAAGATCACATACATCTAGGCTAGCTCCCATAACATCAACAGAGGACAACTGTGGACACACACTCACACACCAACGTGGCTGCCAAGCCGACTCGCTGACCTTCCCAAGAGTAGCTCCAGACGGCGAGCGAGGAGTGGAGGAAAAAATGCATGAGAACCCTCAACAGACGAATGCAACTCATGTGTCTGTAAGTGGTGTACGTAAGCGGGCTGGGAACCCATACGGGTAACATGGATCAACATTCGTAAGTCAATCGATATCGATGTTGAAATGCTGCCGTTATCGGATCTCCGAACGAAGACACAGGTAGTGAAAACCTCCCCTGAAGGACTGCCACGCCGCCTTTTGAACCATCTCTTGGTGCCCCAAAAGAGCTCCAAATACGGCCGACAACGGCAAACGAGGAGGAGTGGAGGAGAAACGAGGACAAGAACATATCGGGAACGAGTTGGAGAAGAAACCGCAACATGCCAATCCAACACTACTGTCCCCAACTGTTTGACGTAGACAGGCTCGTGACCCATCCAGGTTAGAGGAAACATGCTTCGTTTTCGAACCGACACCGATGTTGAAGAGCTGCTCTTTCGTCGGAATTCCGATCCAAACCGAAACTGTTGAACAACTGATGCTTGTTACAATGTTTTGGAGCTTCCGACCACAAGCGCGACCCTTCGAGTCTAAACGCGTTAGGCGTCATCCGCCAAGTCCCAGCCGTGGAGCAATCCCGAGTAATTCCACTCCTGAGACCAGAGGCCTCCTAGATGGGGTCGAAGGATCGCGCCGTCTCACCAATGCATCGGCGATGTATCGGCGACGTCGGCGACGCATCCGCGACGTCGGCGCGGGGAAAATCGGGCTCCACATCGAGCCCCATCGTCGATGCATCGGCGATGCGGCGCGATCCTCCGACCCCGCCTACTCGGACCCCATCCAGGAGACCTCGAGAGACTAACTCCCCAATTGTCGCATATTCTCGGGCTGGCAAGCAACGTCCATCGCGCGACTCTTCGGGTCTGAGTGCGCCTCTCGTCATCCGCCGCGCCCCGACGGAAGAAGAATCCTGAGCCATTCACCTCCCGAATCCCCGCAATCGACAAATGCTCTCCTCTGGACCGAGAAGCGATGTACATGGCGCCTCTCCTCGAATCTCAGTGCGTATCCCGTCACCCGCCGCGTCCAAACCGCGGAGCAATCCAAAAACCATTTCGTTCCTGGGCCTTCCTATTTGGTAAACCCGTTGGCCCCTTGTGTGTCTCAAACGTGTGACGTAATCCACCCCTTGGAACCCCCGAACAACTCCAAGAACGACCCCTGGCCGAACTCTCCAGGGGGAGGTCCGGGCTCACCGAATTCCTGAAGTCTCCGAGGCGGCCCAAACTGCCCCACAACGTCCATACAGCGATTTCTTCTAGTTTGTTCTGTCACTTTCTACTGGTCCCCAACTTCCCCTTGCACTTGGGGGGCAACCCCAACAACAACTCCGTCAATGTTGCTTTCAAGCGTGGCGCACGTACCTCAATTCAGGGCATCTCAGAAGAGCACGGGGTCCAGAGGATGTCTTAGGCGACATAGTCCTGAGTATCAGTCAGCGCATCTCGGAGCCCAGAGTCCCGAGATGTCTCAAGCGAAACGAGCCTGAGCACCTCTTGAGCCGCATCTTCAACCCCGACTTGTGAGGACGTCTCAGGCCAAACGGTCAGAGCCAAGGGTCCCGAGGATGTCGGAAGCGAAATGTGCCTAAGTACCTCGCGAGACACATCTTGGAACCCAGAACTGTGAGGAAACCTCGTGCGAAACGAACCAGAGCACATCAAGTCAGGGCATCTCAGGGCCCGAGGTTCCGAGGATGGCTTTCGGTGGGCCTTGGGGAGCACCCTGCTCTTTTGATGGCAATCGCTCCCCTGTACCTCCCTGGCACCGCTCGGCGGCGAACGAGGGGGGGAAGTGAAAAGGACAAGGCCTCCTCAGAAGGCGGCGGGACTTCTTAGAACCCCCCCGCACCTTCTGAACGACAGAATCTGCGTCGTCGGGGAAGGCGTAGACAACTTCTCAAAGGCCGGGGGGCTTCCGAGAATTCTGAAAAAGGCCCGCGCCTCCTTTCATTTTCATCCTGGGCTCGCCGCCGAAACGCCGTTGGGGTTACTTGGGAGCGGCCAAGAAGGGGGTGTCCAAGAGGGGGGGGGCAAATCATGACCGGCGGCATGTGCGCGGCCCAGCGGGGGAGCTAGGGACGTAATGAAATAAGAAGAGGCGCCAAGAGATCAGGGGAAATTTCATGGCCCCCGCCATGATATCCACCCCCCCTAGTCATCACCCCCCTCTTTTCCGCCCCCGACTCATTTTCATCCTGGGCTCGCCGCCGGAACGCCGTTGGGGTTGCCGGGCTCGCCCGGCGCTGTCCCAGGCGACCCGGGCGACCCGGGCCCAGCGCCGCCCCCCCCCCCCGCCAGGCCAGCCAACGCAAGCCCTGGACGGGGCCCCAAACAGCCCCCCAAGCCAACCGGACGCACCAGCGATCCATATCATTGGCCATCGCTCGGACGTTCATTCCTTGTGTTTTTGTTTGTTTCGTGCGTGGTTTTTTTCCGCCACATGATCAATGATGCTCCTCGATGGTCCTCGCCGAAGGAAAAATGCACACGTCCGAGCGATGCCAAGGTCAGCTTGTGATTAACAGATCCGTGGGGGGCGCGCGTTTAAAAGAATGGTTCCCCTGCTCGGGCGAATCGCGGGGTAGCGCCCGCCAGATTGAAAATCAACGGCAGCGGCGCCCATGATTAGCGCCGACTCCCAGCCGCCAGCGTGGTTGTTTCTCGCTAGATGATCCGGGATGCTCCTCGATGGTCCTCGCCGAGGGAAACATGCACGCGCCCAAGCGATGCCACGTAGAGGCAAAGGCTCCCCACTTCGCGCTCCCGCGCCGCGCGAAGCGCGAACAGAGGAGGAGGAGGAGGAGGGGGAGGAGGAGGAGGAGGAGGGGGAGGAGGAGGGGGGCAGGAGGAGGAGGAGGCGGAGGTGGAGGAGGAGGAGGGGAGGGAGGAGGAGGAGGGGGGAGGAGGAGAACGAACGAACGAACGACTCTGCAGAAGGGTGCCAGATGATCCTGCCGTAACGCGGGGAACTCCGAAGCTAAAATAATGTAAGCTCCGAACTGACTCGCTTCTAGAGGGCGCGGTGACTCAATATATACTGGTCACGCGTGGCACTAGGTGCACTCTGCTCCCGCCCACCTTACCCCACCTCGGCTGGAGGGCCCCAAAGCTTTAAAGGCAGGGCTCGGCCGTGGGGAGGAGGAGGAGGAGGAGGAGGGGGAGGAGGAGGAGGAGGAGGAGGAGGAGGAGGAGGAAGAGGAGGAGGAGGAGGAGGAGGAGGAGGAGAAAATCGGAGCCGAAGCGCGAGGCGCGAGTCACTTCGCGCCCTCGAGGGCGCCCTCGAAGCACAGGCGAGCCAGGACGCCTCGCCGCTGCTCGACGCCTCCCTGCGGCTGCCCGCCCCCCCCCCCCTCTGGGCGCTCGGGCGCGCGCCTCCGGCCCCGCGCCTCGGGGGGCCGAGGCGCTGGTGCGCGCCTGCTCCTGCGCCCTGCAGCCGACGCGTGCACCCCGCGCACCTCAACATGTAGTTCTGCGTCCCCGGACTGTACAGTTCTGCAGCCCTCGTCAAAATGACCCTCAAACATGTCTGACGCGGTTGAACGGCCTGTCGGAAGATCTGGGGCCGAGTGTCGATGAGTGCGGGGTACTTGCATGCGCCGCCCCTCCAATGTCGGTCGACGTCAAACTTTCGAGTCAGCTTCGGTCGGACTATCTTTGCGCTCGCCCCGACATTGAAGGGGCGGCGTGTCGACATGGAGGGGCGGCGCGCCGAAATCGAAATGACATGCCAGCAACTGTTGAGGTCAATTTTGACGAGGGTAGTGGTACCCCCCGGACTACAAGTACAGTCAAAAACCCTAATGAGGACGCGCGGTGAGGACGCAAGACCCTTAGAAGCCGAAGTTGGGATTTTTGGGGCGGCGGACGACGACAACCTCAAGGACACAAGAGCAAGGAAGAGCAAGGACGCAAGGGTACCCTGAGCAAAAACGCGCGTCCTTATTAAAGGTTTTTGACTGTACCCCTTCCGTACCCCCCCCCCGGACTGCAGGTGCCCCCCGCCTGGACTACAGGTACCCCCCCTCTCCCCCGGACTACAAGTACCCCCCCCCCCGGGACTACTACAGGGACCCCCCACCCCGGACTGCAGGGGCCCCCGGAACTATCGAGGGACACAGAGTGACCCCAGCAAGCGACCCCGCCTGGGAGGCCCAGGGGTGTTGGCTGCCGTTGGCTCTCTTCAGTGCTCCCGGGGAGAGAGAGCAGCCGACGACGAGCGCCGCACCTGCTCTTCCTCGTGGCCCAGACCGCCGCCAACCGAGGCCACGCCGACGGCGGTGTTGCGCACCAAGGATCGTTGGGAGCCGGACTCGGATCACGAGCCACGCTTCCCTACATGTCCCGTGTGCGGGTGCATCGAACGAAAGCGATGCCGCGGCTTGTAGGACAGCACGGGCCGCGCGCTCCCTCAATGCCGAAGCCTACACCGCCGTTGCCTAAGTTGCATCGCCGTTGGCGCATCTACAGACCAAGACGGCCGAGGTGACCCGAGATGGCCTGCGAGGCGGTCACGGTCGCCTCCAAGATGGTCTCCAAGACTAAAGAACGAAGAATGACATAAACAACAAAACTCGGAGGTCTGCGCGGATTTCTCGGATCCGCGCTGGACCCCCCTTGACGGCGCCTCCGGCGCCGCCCCTGGCGCGCTCCGCGCGCCAGGGAGGGGGGTCCAGCGCCGATCCGAGAAATCCGAGAGGACCTCCGAGTTTTGACGTTTACCTCATTCTTCGTTCCCCTGAAGACGGCTGCGGCGGCCCCAAGAGAGCCCAACCAAGGTGGCACCAAAATGGCTCCAAGACTGGCCGATTTGCCCCCCAAGATGGCCCCAAGATCGCCCAAGACGGGCCAAGAGCCCCCCCAAGATGGCCCAAGAGGCCTCCAAGAGGACCTCGACCTCCAGGACGGCCCAGATAAGCCAAAGTCATGGGTTCTCGTACGGCTTGTGAGCGATTCTGACGTTTGCTCATTTTCGGCTTCCTGAAAGCCCAAGGCGGCACCAAAGCGCCCAAGAAGCCTCGGAGATGGCCCTCTGACTGACAATCAGGGCCGTTTTTTGACCGGTTCGGTTTTGCCGTTTTTTAACCGGTTCCGACGCCGTTTTTTTACCGGTTCCGTCGCCGTTTTTTGACCGGTTCCGGCTTCGGTTCCAATCCAGGAGCCGTTTTTGTTGCCGTTTCTGGTCGATTTGTTTTTGCCGTTTCCATTTTCAAGGGACATTTTTTTGAAAACGGTGAAAAAACGGCCCTGCCGTTTCCGGGGCCCACAACTGGCCAAGAGGCACCCAACACGGACCACGAGACTTCCAAGACGCCATAGATGGCCACCAAGACGGCCCTGAAGCGCCCCAAGATGGCCCCAAGTCTCCTCAAGACGGCTTCCGACGGCGTCAGACGGGCCTCAGACGGTCAAAGAGCCTCCCAAGAAGTCTCCGAATGCCGCCAAGAGTCCTAAGGAAGCCCCCCAAACGCCCCAAGGAAGCTCCCAGCAAGCCCCAAGAGTGCCCCAAAAGGCTGCCAGGAGGCCTCATCCTCCACCTGTTTGACGTTGCGCAGACATGGATCGGAGATCGTTGCGTTATTCTTGACTCCTCCTCCTCCTCCTCCTCCTCCGCCTCCTCCTCCGCCTCCTCCTTCCTGCTCCTCCCTCTCCTCTTCTTTCTGCCCCACGTGTTCACCGAAGGATTTACACAACGGCTGCGGGAACACACAGCAGGGCAGCTTGGCCGAGCTCTGGCCGCGACGCTCGGCCACAAAGGCGCCTCCAGAGAGGCAGGGGGCAGCGGTGACTCGTGGGCGTCTTAGGCCCGCCGCCCCCTGTGCCTTCCACAGGGGTGCACGGCGTGCTGAATTACAGTCGGCCCGTATCAGAAGGATACGCGATAAGGAAGCAAGGGCCTTGGACGCTCATTTCGAAGCTTTTCGAGCGGGTGCGGCCAACGAAAGTGACCAAGGACTGGCCGAGGAGGTAAGGATGCAAGGGTATCCTTGGGAAAGTCGCTCATCATTACTCTAGGTGTCTTGATAAGCGGGGGGGGGTACCCCCCCGACGGAGGTCAACCTCGCCTCGTCGTCGCGCCGCGACGGGGGTCAGAGTGCCTTCGGCGATCGGTGGCTGCCCGCGACAAGGTCGATGTGGGGCTGTCGGCGTGGGTGACGCCCCCCGACGCTTATTAAGAAACTCGGAGGTAGGGATGCAAGGGTATCCTTGGGAAAGTCGCTCATGCTTACTGTGCGGGCCGACTGTGTAACCAATTTCTGGTCGCTTCTCGAAAGAACCCAAAGTGCCTTTGGGCGATCGCGCCGGCCACCCAAAAAAGGACCCATCGGCTTCCCCGGTCGCCAATCTTCTCGCTCCAGACGGCCCCAAGATGGCCTCCAAGGCGCCCCATATAGAGGGCGGAAAATCCCCCCCCATAATAATCACCTCGACACGCGAAGCCGCTTAGTAAACGCACCCACAGAAGGAATCGAATAAGGCAGGGCTGTTTAGTAAACGCCCAAGGCCGTTTAATAGACGCCGATTTTCGGGTCCGGGTGGCTTTTCCTCCCTCGACCAGAAGGACCCACAAGCTTCCCGGGTCATCTGCCATCCCGCTCCAAGACGGCCAAGAGGGCTGAAGATGGCCTCCAAGAAGCCTCCACGACGTCCAAAATGGACCAGAAGAAACCAAGATGGCAGTCAGATGTATCCGAGACGGTCCAAGATGCAGATGGCAGTCAGATGTATCCGAGACGGTCCAAGATGCACCCAAAATGACCCCAAGAAAGCGCGACAGGTCTCTCCTCCTCTTCTTTTCACCCACTTGTTCCCTGAAACGCTTCCACAACGGCTAGAGGCACACATGATTGGATAGTTCAGACGAGATCTTGCCACAACGCTCGACCACATAGGCGCTTCCACAAGGCAGGGGGCGGCGGTGATTCGCCGTGGGCGTCTTCGACAGTAATTCTCCTCTGTGTCTATAACAACGCCCATTGCGCGACACTCCGAGTCTAAGCGCGCTTCCCCTCACCCGCCAATGAAATTCAGGATGCGACCCGGACCTCACTAGTGAGAGAACATTACTCCCCGAGGACAAATTGTTCCCTCGTGAGGGCGCTTCCCGTCATCCGCCATCGTGCCCCCTGGCACTTAAAGCCGTTGTATAATGCCAATGATTGTCCAGCAGGGCTTCTGTACGTCTTTTGAAGCTCCCCATCTCCTCACACTCAGGCGCGTGCATCGCCCCCCCGACCCCGATCTTTCTTGGGCGGCCAGAGGCATCCATGGGACTATTGAAAATCTCCGAGGCTTCCAGGATGACCCAGGAAGGTGACCAAGGCCGAGAAGAATTCCCAAGACCGTCCCCAGAGCCATTGAGCATGCCTCAAAAAGACCCCAATAGAGGCTCCCAAGACACCAGGGAGAAGGCCAAGAGGATGTCCAGGAGTGCCACGCATATTGTTGTGCAGATCGAGCAATGCGTTCGTGGACTCGTGGATGTCTTTTGCGGTTCCCGACCCTCTCGGCCCAAGATGACTCCAAGAGGGCTTCCGACGAGCCAAGAGGAAGCAGCCAAGAGGAAGCCAGACGAGCGCGCAGACCCTTCAGACGACCGACGGGGGTCCAAGACGGCCCCAAGACGGCCCAAGAAGGTCCCCAAGAGGACCGCAGGACCCGCAGGGCGGCCCTACAGAAGCCCAAGACAGCCCCAGGGCGGAACATGAGCTCCCCTCGAGGAACAGAGACGAGAGGCGCCACATGACATACAGCTTTCTGGGGAGCGCCGCACCAGAGTGCGGCGATAACACGGTGGCGGAACTTGCCGCAGGCAGCTAGATGAAATAGAGCTTGGGAAAACAAAAGGTACCGATACCCCGTCTCCCTGGACCTCTGACGGAGTGCGTGACCAGGATCTCGAGGCGAATCCAGCGGTGGCGGCGAGGGCTCCCAGGAGGCAGAAAAAGGGGGAACACAGACGAAGGACGAAGGGTAACGTTATGAAGACAATCCTGGAAGCCTCGGGCGGCAACTCGAGACCCGATGTACTTCGGACCCACGTCGGATATACGTCGGGTTCACGTCGGACTACGTCAGGTTTACGCTCGCCGCGCGAGCGTCGACCAATAGCTTACAGAACCGACTACTACTACTACTACAACTACTACTACTACTACTACTACTACTATTACTACTACTACTACTACTGCCACTACTACTACTACTACTGCTACTACGACTACTACTACTACTACTACTTCTCCTGCTACTACTACTACTACTACTACTACTACTACGACTACTACGACGACTACT
>CAUYUJ010021776.1:107027-133718 GCA_963575745.1 Prorocentrum cordatum | reverse complement strand
GTGGAGGAGGATTGGGAGGATGGAGGAGGCAGAAGGGAGGAGGGAGGAGGAATGGAGGAGGGAGGGGGGAGGAGGGGGGAGGGAGGAGGAATGGATGAGGGAGGGGGGAGGAGAGGGGTGGAAGGAGGAATGGAAGAGGGAGGGGAGAGGAGGGGGGAGGGAGGAGGGATGAGGGAGTTGAGAGGCGGGAGGAGGGAGGAGGGAGTAGGGAGGAGAGAGGAGGGAGGAGTAGGGAGGATGAGGAGGAGGACGAGTTAGGACTGAGGCTGTTCTGGTTCAAACTACCTTTCAATCAGATTAAAGCGGCCGAAGAACGGCATGCTGCCACGGATCGTGGGGTTTTGACAGGCCGTCAACGTTTTTTTCCCTAAACCGACCTTGCCTGAAGGTTTCTTATTATTGGATGTTGAACAGCTGTTGGGTGCACAGCCTGCGCTGGCCGGCGTTTCTCGGGCACCCTGGGTTCTGTTGGTCTTGTTCCGCCTTCTCCCCCAATTCGGCTTTGCCTTACGGGTTCTCACATGTCTGTGAAGAAATCGGTGGGTGCCAGACCCAGTCGCGTCGGGGTTCCTCGGGGTTCCTTGGTTGTGTGTTCCTTACCACGGGGTTCCTCGATCTTGTGTTAAGTCGGCCTGGCCCTCCACAGGAGGAATTTTCAAACATATCAAAATAGTAGTCAGGGCACGATTTTTTAAGGCTTTAGTTTTTCGTCCAAAATCCGCCTGTAGGGGGACATGCCCGACCTCAATCTTGTGGCTTGGCAGTGGCCTTCCCGCGGTTGCCAAGCGTTCCTCGGGGAATCTTGATCTTGCTCCCTTGTTTTTGGCCTGTGATGTCTTCCTCGGGTTTCTTGGTTTCTTGATTCTTTGGTCTTGGTTCCTTGGGTCCTTGGTCTTGGTTCCTTAGACCTAGACCTTTCTTCTTGGTTCCGTTGTTCTTCGTCTTGATTCCTTGGTTTCTTGCTTTTTTGGTTCCTTGGTTCCTTTGTTAATTGCTGCCTCGCAAAGCAATGCCAAGCAATGCGACGTAAGGCTAAGTAATTCCACGCAATGCCAAGCAATGCTGCGCCATGCCAAGCAGAGCAAAGCAATGCTACGCAATGTCGAGCAATGCTAAGCAATGCCAAGCAATGTCAAACAATGCCAAGCAATACCAGACAATGCCAAGCAATGTCAAGCTATGCCAAGCAATTCTAAGCAATGCGAAGCAATCTGCCAACCAATATGCCAAGCAAGCTGCCAAACAATTTGCCAAGCGACATGCCAAGCAGTATGCCATGCAATCTGCCAAGCAATCTGCTAAGCAATCTGCCAAACAATTCGTCCATGCAACACAGCTCTCCTCTCAATGGGGTCGCGCTGGGTTAGTTTTCGACGGGCCAGCCTTCCTGACGTGCCTCGGGTTCCCTGGGTCCCCCTGGCGCCTTCGGTTTTGTTTCCCTACAGAAATTGGCCCGACCACAAGAAACCTCCCGCAAGAAACCCAACCCTGAGACACCCAGGACGTCCATTGATTCTTGGTGTGGGAACGCCATACTTTCCGCGGCAAAACCACGGAAGCCCAAGAAATCCAGGGCCACCCTGGAGACGAGCAGGGTGTTTCTTGGCATGGGTCTCCACCGTATTTCTCGCCCATGCGGCTTGCCCGAGAGGCTCTTTCACGGTGTGTTCGCGCCGTGTCGACCGGCCGCGACCCCGCCGCCGGCGTTTCGCGCGGAACCCGGCCGGCGACCCCGAGTCGGCCGATGTCGAGCGATCCGTCGTTTCGGAAAGGACCAATCGTGCTGCAAGGTGCAACGATCTCCGCGGTGTCAGGAAGGAGGATCCGGGAGGAGTAGGCGGAGGAGGAGGAGGAGAAGGAGGAGGAGGAGGAGGAGGAGGGAGGAGGAGGAGGAGAGAGGAGGAGGAGGAGGAGGAGGGAGGGAGGAGGAGGGAGGAGGAGGAGGAGGAGGAGGAGGAGGAGGAGGAGGAGGAGGAGGAGGAGGAGGAGGAGGAGGTCGCCACTACACGAACCTGCCGTGCTTGTTTTTGAGCAGCCGGTGGGTGCACGGCCTGCGTCGGTCGGCGCCAGGCAGTGCCAAGCAGTGCCAAGCAGCGCGGAGAAATGCCAGGCAGTGACACGCATTGCCAAGCAGTGCAAAGCAATGCTAAGCAATGCTAAGCAATGCCAAGCAATGCCGACCGATGCCAAGCAATGCAGTGCACTGTGAAGCAACGCCAAGCAAGGCAGAGCAATGCCGCAATACAAAACAATGTAATGCCACACAATGCCAAGGAATGCCACGCAATGCCAAGCAATGCCACACAATGCCAATCAATGCCAAGCAATGGCAAGCAAAGCTAAACAATGCCAGGCAATGTCAAGCAATGCCACGCAACGCCATGCAATGCCAAACAATGCCATGACATACCATGTAATGTCAGGCACTGCATGGCAATGTAATGCAATGTCAGGACATAATTACGCAATTCAAAACAACACAATGCCAACCAGTGCCAAATAATGCCAATCATTGCCGACCAATGCCAAGCAATGCCAAGCAATGCACGCCCAAGGCCCGCGAAGCAGTGCCAAGCAACGCCAAGCAGTGCCGTGCAGTGCCACACAGTGCGGCTCGGGAAGCGTTCCCCCATTTGGTGTCGGGCCTGATTTACTTTGATTTTGCGCATCGATGCCGAGGTGTCAGTCATGACAGGGGGCAGCCGAGGGTGTGGTCGCGCTCGTCGCTCGGTCACCCCTGCGGCGAGCCGCCCGGCCCCGCAGCCTGCGCGCACCCGAGGCACAGCTTGCGCGCATCCTGTGCGGTGTGGGCGGTGGGCGCTCGCGCGCGACCACGAGCCGTCGAACGCGCGCACGTCCTCAGGGTTCATTTCGATGCCTCCGAGTCGATTCGATTCGATTTCGATGGGGGTTGCGCAGGTCCGAAAGGGGTACACACTACAGGTGCGTGCGGGCAGACCTGGGGCTGCCCAGAGAGGCTAGATTGTCATTGTCGGCCAGCACCACACCCTTCCCCCCCCCCCACCGGATAACCGACGTTATCGGGCAGCGCAACGGCTCAAGCAGTTGCACGATGGCCAAGCGTACGCGTGTAGGCAGGTCCTCCCTGCTCCTCCTCCACCTCCTGATCCTCCGCCTGCCCTTCCTCCTGTCCCTTTTCCTGCCCCTTCTGTTTCAGCCCTGTTGACCGCATCGGACAGCGCAACGGCTCAGGGTGGAGCGATCCACGCGGCCTAGGAGCCCGACGTCGAGGCCATCCCGGGCGCGAGCCTGCCCCGGCGGGGGCAAGGAGGCCTGTGCAGGCCGAGCGCCTGGGCTGCCCAGGCCCTTTCGCGCGCTCCTGTCCCGGCTGTGCCCAGGGTGACGTCGCGCGTGGCCCTCTGCATGGGGGGACATTCAAAAATACTCTAAGATAGTCCGGGAGCGTTTTTTCGCCGATGTTTGCCAAAGTGGGAACCTTTTTCGGACTATTTTTTATTTTTCGTGCAACATCCGCCTGTGGGAGGACACGCCCGACCCGAGCCCAGGGCTGCCCGCGCCCCTCTCAGGCCTCGCACCCTCCCGGGGGGTCCGTCTCGGTCCGATCGGTGCGGGTTCGACGGCTCGGGGGCGCCCAAGAGGGAGGTGAGGTTTTTGCAGTCAGACCGAGGTAGAAGATGAAATCGGGCCTGTCCCTCTACAGGGGGGAATATTCAGAAATAGTAGAAAATAGTCTGGGGACGATCTTTTGAGTATTTTTGATTTTTTTGGTAGCTTTTCACCGTTTAAATTTTTTCGTCCAAAATCCGCCTGTAGGGGGACATGCCCAACCTAAGTATAAGATCGAGGTCGAATCGGGGAGGGTGCCCTCGTGTTCGTCGTGCTTGTTGGATGTTCTCGTGCATCCTGGGGAGGGCACCCTCGGACTTTCTGTTTGTTTCGGCCGACGGAGGGTCGCATGTTCTTGTGGGATGTTCTTCTGGCCTAGGTCCGACTGTAGGTGTGTGTGTGTGTGTGCGGCTCGTCCTCGCCACGCTGCTATGCCATGGGCTGTACTTCGCACCTGCACATCGATTAATTGCCCCCCCTTCCCTAATATGATGCGCTAGCTACTGTGGCGTATCTTGCCCTCTATGCGGCCATCATCCTTTTGAGGAGGGGGGCGCGATTTGTCCGCCTCCCTGCCCCCTTATGGAGACAGTAGGACGTAACGATCTCGAGCGGACCCACCCAAGCCCTCGAAGGCCAGGGAACCGGGGCGCCACCAACTATCCTTCATCCTGTCTCCACTGCTGCTACCCCCTTTTTCCCAGCCGCCTGTATCTGCCATCCCGCCCGCTCGGCCTCTGCCCCCTCTTTTCTTGCTGCACCGTTGCCACCTAGTCCTCCCAAACTCCCCGCACTCCTTGGCATTTACCCGCGACGGCCTGGTCGACTTGGCTCTGTCCCAGCCGCGTGGCCGATGAGGTCGGCAGTGCCGACGGCAAGGCTCTACCCTACTCGCCCCTCCCCCGTCTAACTGCTGTGCGCCATTATCCTCTGCTGGCTTTCTTCTGCTTCCTTCCCTGCTTCCTTTGTCCCTCTTTCTGTCTTCCCTGTTACCCGCCCCCTCCTTCCGCATGATATTCGCTCCTCACCTTTATTTTTTCGTCCGCTTCCATGCGCGCGGCCATCTTGAGCCAAGCGTTTATGGACGACGCCGCGTCTGGAGCGCGAGGGGCGTTGCCACCCCTACCGCTGCCTGGAGGGAGAAACCCCAGGCCCGTCCAGACCGTTACTCTACAAAGTCGACGCGGGAAAACTGGGAACCGTTTTCCGGTCACCTGAGCTGGTCTATCAGCTCTTCTTGGATTGGGCCTCAGGTGACGGCTTTAGGCGCGCAAGGGTTTCGCGTCCGAGGATGGGCTGGCATCCCCCTGAACCACTGCTGACTAGTCATGCCGATGCTATGCCGACGCCCCCCTGCCCCGCGGTTCAGTGCCCCCCTGCGGGGCAAGTTCCGTCCCGCAAGGACCCGTTGCCGAGTCCACAGGAGATTGGCCATTATTGAAATGTCTCTGCAGGCAGTCCCTCGCCGTCTCCGTGACATTCATCTCTCTCTCTCTCTCTCTCGTTCCCCCGTTGGCCCCCCCGCACTTCCCCTCTCGAGTCTTTGATTGTGGACTCTGGTCCGTCCGCTCTGCTTTTTCTCCCCGGGCCCCGCGCATCTCTGCTGATGCGCCAGGCAGATGTCCTCCCCGCCGAGAGCCCTCCGAAGGACCGCCTTTGGTGACGCCAATTCTGGCTAGGAGGACAGGACTTGTCTGCGCACCACGCTCTTGTGGGGCTGCACAATGATTCGGCGAAGGCCCACTACATCACCATCAATCCCGCCGCCGAGAGTTTGGTCGGTTCCCGCTGTGTCCGTTTCATCTGTGCCAGGCCGTCGTGACGACAGGGGTCTGCGAACTTGCGCGTGTCGGTCGGTTCCCGCATTGTCCGTTTTCTGTTACAGACCCAGTTCCGCACAAACGGAACCAACACAGCGTAGGGCGTCTCCGCAGTAGATTTGTGTCTCCGTTGCCAAAGTTATGGCCCTGTACGTGCCAGTCCTTATTCTTTCAAGCAGCGGCGGAAATGTTTAACTTATTCGGCCGGCGGTCGAATGGACCTGGCAGCATTTTCTGTGCAAGCGCACGAGAGGATGAATTTCCCAATCCCTGGCATCTGTTTTGTCACGGTTTCCGTTGTTTTCTTTTCGAGGGGGGGGCATGATTTGTCCGCCTCCCGGCCCCCTTCGGAGTCGAAACTGGGTAGTCGGCTCGGGGCGGAAATCTCGAACGCAGTGGCCCAGACCCTGACCAGATGGGCGTCCAGGATCACACTAACCTCACTAGCCTTCAAAGGCCATGAAACTGGGGCGCCACCACCACCCCCTCATCCGTTCCCCCACCACTGCTACCCCATCTTTCCCGGCCGCACTGCTTTCCCGTTTCCTGTTGTCTCCTGTTATTCCCACTGCCGTCGCCACTTGTTTTGATGAGGTCAGGCCTCCACGCGATATACATATGTCTCTCTATCCCGACATACACAACCTTGTTTCACTGCAACCTTGGAAACATAGCGCGATGGGGCCTCTCGTCCCAGTCGTTTGCGCGGAGTTGTAGGAATCTCTTCTTTTGTTTTGCCGTTTCGTTTTCTTGCTGCCGCTTCCTTTGTTTTCTTCCTTTTTTTCCCCCTCTCCCTCTCTTTCTTTTTCTCTCTCCCTCTTTTTTTTTTGTTTTGTCTCTCTCTCTCTCTCTCTCTCTTTCGCTCTCGCGCCGCTCCCTTTGCTTTCTCCCTTCGCGTCCCTCTCCCTCGCTCGCTCTTCCCGTTTCGCTTCCCCCGCGCGGCCCCGCACGTTCTGCCATCCTGAATCCAGCACAGACCGTCCGCAGACCGTTCCTTAATGTGGTGCCCGGCAGGCTTCTTGACATGGCTGTGGTACCTTCCTTAATCTTCCGCTGCGCGGGGCTCATCAATCCCAGTCTGCCTCCCGATACGCCTGAGGCGGTGTGTGCCTTCCCCAGCCTGTCTCTCTCTTCTTGCTTCTTTCTCTCTCCCTTCGCTGTTGGCCCGTCGTCCTCTGTCATTGTGCTTGCCCGGCCTTCTTGTATCTTCTAGCCCATCCCGCTACCTTTCCAAGCGCAAGAACTTGAGGGCTTCGGCCAGCTCGTACATAGTGTATCCTGTGTGTCCATGGGCAGCTGATCCACCATTGTGCCGTTTTATCTGGCCGTTTGTGCGCACGCCATCCCCATTATGCGTCATGATATGGCGGCGTGGGTGTGACCATCGCGCCTCTTGACATGGTGGTCCGAGGGCTAGCCTTCCCTCGCCTGACTGGCCACAACATTCCACAGGGACCAGCCACCCTCAAAGGCTATTTAATCCGCCAGTATCATAATTCAGAACGGCCCTTGGCCCCCCCCTGGGCCACGCCCGTGCCTCGGACCGTGGTTCGCGACGCACCCCCCTCTTGGAGGCCTTCCCCTCTCGGACGACCGCGAATATCGACCCCGGCCGTCTCGGTTCGATTCGGCTCGGGCACTCCCAGATTCAGGAGGGAAAAATACATACACAATTAATCGTCGATTCCCTAGAAAGTATGGGAAAATATGGGAAGTGGGGGTGGAAGACAAAAATCCAGAAATCATTGGAAAAATGGGGAATCCTGTTCTTTGTGTCTATTGATTTGTGTGTCCCAGGGCCTTTCCCAGACCTTCGACGATCTGTTTTTGTCAATCCTGGCGCTCTTGTCCTCGACGTCGGCCTCTGGGGGCAGTCCTCGGGCCCCAGGACCATCAGAAACAGATCCAGGGCTATCCCCCCTAAAATGTGTGTGTGTATATATAACATGCAGAATAATAGAAGTAGTAATAGGAATCATAATAGTAATAATAGTGCTAATACTACGATTATTAATAAACACAAAAACACTACCCCCAGGGCAGGGGTCGGGGCCTCCCGAGGGTCGCGCGTGGATCACGCCGTCCGATGTGTGGATTCCGACGATGCAGCTGGGTCGGACGCACATTTCGACCGAATCGATCTGCTCGGGCTGATTGATCTGATCCGATCGATCCGATTTCGATCCGATTTGGATCCGATTCGACATCGATCCCGGCTGGCTCGATCCGATTTGATTCTGGCATTCCGGCGATGCAGCCCAGTCTGAGGCACATTTCGATTCCAGACATGGTGAAGTACGGTTTTTTCAACGTGTGGTTTGGAACATTCTTGACCCTTTCTCCAGGGTCGGCTTCTCGTCGCGAACCGTTTTTGACGGTGGGGCCTGGCGAGGGCCCCCCAGAGGTCGAAAACGGCCAAAAAGCTTCCGTCGTTTTTCTCTAGGCTTCCTAGACTGGGTCCGAGTAGATGAGGTCGGAGGATCGCGCCGCATCGCCGATGCATCGGCGATGCGGCTCGATGTGGAGCCATATTTTCTTCACGCCGACGTCGCCGGTGCATTGCCGACATCGACGATGCATCACCGATACATCGCCGATCTATCGACGCGAGCAGGTCTGGGATGGTAGCACGATGGCTGTAGGCAGGGCCTTCCAGGTTGAGTCTGCGCTGCTTAGAGCCACCTTGCTCCCGGGGCCCAGGCGGCGACATGGACGCGGACGTTCGCGATCCAGCGCTCCCCGTGGCTTGGCGTCGACCGGCATCGGACAGCGCGATGGCCCAAGGTGGAGCGATCCACGCAGTGTCGGAACTTGACGCCGATCCGATCCGATTCTAATTAGATCGATTCGATTCGGTTCCCGATTTCCCAATGCAATGCCGACCGCTCTGGCGCAGAGTGTCCTCAAACGCGGGCAGCAGGTGGAAGTGCCAATTGCGATCGAGCATTGTCGAAAGCACTGTGTACGAGACGTCGCACACTGCAAAGTGCAAACGAACCCCCCCGCGCTGCCGCCCTCCGAGACGGGGGGCGCGCCTCGGCACCTCTCCCCGGCGCCGCGCCACGCCATGCCGCCGCTGGTCGCGGCGCTGCTGTCGCCCCGGGTGAACCTCGTGGACCTCCTCCTCGTTCGGGTTCGTGGTCCCTCTTCCCCCTCCTCTTCTTCCTCCGCCTCCTCCTTCTACTCCTCCTATTACTCCTCCTCCTCCTCCTCCTCCTCCTCCTATCTCCTCCTCCTATTCCTCCGTCCTCCTCCTCCTCCTCCTCCTCCTCCTCCTCCGCCTCTCCTCCTCCTCCTCCTCCTCCTCCTCCACCTCCTCCTCCCTCCTGCTCCGCCAGACTCTTCCTGACTCCTCCCTCCTCCTGACTCCTCCTCCTCCTCCTGACTCCTCCTCCCCTCCTCCTCCTCCTCCTCCTCCTCCTCCTCCTATTCCTCGGAGGCTCTTTGGGCCGCGGCTGGGCACGCGAGGTTCGTCGGGGACCGCGGGCCGAGCCTGGGCGCTCCGGTTCGCGCGGCGGGGAACACTTCTAGACCTCAGGGATCTGGGATCCGGGCCGCGACCTCTGCCCGCGGGCCAGTCGCTCAGAGATCCGATGCTCCAGAAAATTCGGAGCGGTGGGATTTTGGCAGTCTTCGGCCTCCAGAGGCCCTCGCCAGGCCTCCAGAGCGTCAAAATGACGACACAGGGCGGGAAACCAGCCCTGGGGAGGTGGTCCAGACCGCCGGGGCCTACGCATCGAGGATGTCTGGGTAGGATGGAGCTGGTTCGGCCCCCTCTCGCGAGGGAGGGGTGGCCCGCCTGCCTTAGGCCCGGCGCCTCCTTGTCTTCGGTAACGAGCGTGCTGACGCCTTGGCCTCCGAGGCTGCTGCATTAACTTGGTCTGAATTCGTTGTTCGGCCGCCCCCCTCTCACGGACGCTCGGGACGCGGAGGCGGCCTTGGTCCGACGTCGGGCGTGAAGAGCTCTGGCTGCGAGTGTCCAAGCCGATGCGTGGACTCGATCGAGCGCCTCGATCGAGAGGGGGGGGGACCCCGCTGCCGAAGCTGGCGCGAGCCTTGAGAGACTCGGAGCACTTGTGGGGTCGGGCTGGTGCTCCATACTACCGCCGTGCGTGCCGCCCGTTTTCGAATCAGGATCCGATTTTTCATTCGTGCGCCACCCGCTGCAGTCCTGAATGCATCCTCGAGTCTTCGCCTCCTCGGGGGCCCCAGCGGGCGGGGGTCGCAAAGCGCTGCACCGCTCCCACGGCCTTCCTCTCTGGCGGCTCTATAAATTCGACCTTCTGCTCGGTCTGCGGCAAGGCGGGCACCACCGAGCCCTTCCAGCGCATGAAGCGGCGCGAGCCCTCACCCAAGGGACGGCAGAATTTGTCCGACGTTCGCACGGGGAGGTGCCCTCACCCGTCCGACCCCATCCGTGCGGTCCGTGATGCGGAGTCTCAGGGGCTCCATCAGAGTCTGGGCGCGCAGGAGCTATGGTGCAGTTTGCTAGTCGTTCGGCCTCGTCTTTTCGAGACTCACGCTGTCTTCACCCTGAGTCGCCCAGAACCGTCGTCGTCGTCCTCCTCCTCCTCCTCTTCCTCCTCCTGCACCTCCTCTTCTTCCTTCTCCTCCTCCTCCTCCTCCTCCTCCTCCTCCTCCTCCTCCTCCTCCTCCTCCCCCTCCTCCTCCACCCTCTCTCTCTCTCTCCCTCCCTCCCTCCCTCCCGTCGGGGCGACCAGGAGGGGATACCGGTATCCCCCTTGATGGGCCTCCTGCGGCCTCCTGGAGCCCATGGGGCCTCCTGAGGCCTTCTGGAGCCCATGGGGCCTCCTGAAGCTTCCTGGAATCTCCTGGGGCCCTATGGGACCTGCTGGGCCCACTTGGCACTTCCTGATGCCTTGTGGGGCCTCCTGGGACCTTCTGGGGCCTCTTGTGATATCCTGATAACTCTTGTAATCTACTGAGATATCGTGGGGCCTTCTGGGACGTCCTGGGACTCTCTGTGGCCTCCTGCGGCCTCCTTGGACAATGTGGAATCATTTGGAGCATCCTGATTTATACTGGGACTTCATAGGGTTGCTCCGTCAATATGCACGCATACCTTCGTATGCTATATGATATGGAATAGAATGTGCATCTAGTTTGCTACATGTATTTAAATTAGTGTATATATATGTATCAGTACAATATACATATATATACATAACTTCTTATATACACATATATATATATATACACATATATCATACTATGTTAACATTCTAATATACTAATCTACTAATACATATATATATATACATATAACATGTATGTATGCATATGTGTGTGTGTGCGTGTGTACTCAAAAGCAACAGTGCACAAAGGGCCCCAGGAGGCCACCAAGATAGCTCCAAGACGGCCAATATGGCTCTCAGAGGGTCCCAGAAAACCCAAGATGACCTCCAAGATCGCACAGGATAGCCCTAAATGGTTCAAGATAGCTATCAACATGCATCCAAGAGCTCCCCAGATCGCCCCAGGACGGCGCCAAGTGCCCTCGGAGCCCCCCAAGGAAGCCCTCAAGAGGCCTCCAGAATCATCAAATGCTTCGGCCACGCACCGAAACACTTTTTATCAAAAAGTGCGCTCTTGCGCGTTTTAGCCGCCGCGGTGGTTTGAAAAACCCTGGGCCCTCGATTTTCAGATCTCCAGAAACCCCGGAATCCTGAGGCATTCTTTGACTTTACCTTTAGACCTCCTGGCGTATCCTGAGGTATCCTGTGGCCTTCTGCCCAATGCTACGAGGGCGTCCTCCTCCTCCTCTGCTCCCCACTCCCCTCCCCTCCCCAGAGGCTACAGGAGGACCGAGGAAGTCTCAGGGGGTCCCAGACGGCTCCAGGAGGTTCCAGGATCCACCGACATTCAAGAAAACCATACAGTTACATACAATTCCGTTGGCTCTAGTACTTCAGGAAATCAGGAACCCCGAAAACTATTAACCCTCAGAACTTGACAAGTTAGTTTTTTTTTGCGTGGTGTTGTTTCCCCCCCGAAATTTTGGAACATTCCAAACATTTTGAACATTTCGAAAACTTCGAAAATTCGAAACTTTCAAAGTTCCCTGGGGCCAAGGAATCCGAGAAGCCAGGCGACCAGGATCCCCGAAAGCTCCAATCCCGCAGTAAAAAACATCAAATATTCCAAACACTTTGAACATTTGAAAAACAAATGAAAATTTTCAAAGTTCCCAGGGGCCAGAGAATCCGAGAAGTCAGGCGACCAGGATCACCGAAACCTCCAAGCCCCCAGATTTTTTTTTTTTCTTTTCTCTCTCTCTCTCTCTCCCTCTCTCTCTCTCTCTCGAAAATTTCGGAAATTCCAAAAACACTTTGAACATTGCGGGGATGTTGAACATTTCGAAATTTTCAAAGTTCCCAGCGGCCAGAGAATCTGAGAAGCCAGGCGACCAGGATCACCGAAAAATCCAAACCCTCAGAATTTTGGAAATTTCGATTTTTTTGGAACATTTCGAGAATTCCAAACATGTTGAACATTTCGAACATTTCGAAATTTTCAGACTCCCCCGGGGCCAAAGAGTCCGAGAAGCCTGGCGACCAGGATCCCCGAAAACTCTAGACCATCAGAATTTTGAACATTCGATTTTTTAAACGAACATATCAAAATTTCAAACACTTTTTGAACATTTCCGAACATTTCGAGAATTCGAAACTTTCAAAGTTCCCAGGGGCCAAGGAATCCGAGAAGCCAGGCGACCAGGACCCCCGAAAACTCCAAACCCTCAAATTTCTTTCCACAGAAAATTTTGAAAATTCTAAACATTTTGGAAATTTCGAGAATTTCGAAAAACTCAAAGTTTTCAAAGTTCCCAGGGGTTAGAGAATCTGAGAAGCCAGGCGACCAGGATCACCGAAAACTCCAAACCAGAAGGATCGTGGAAATGTCGTTTTTTCTTCTAAAATGCTAAAAAATGCCAACATTTTGAAAATTTCGTTTTTTTTTTGTCTCAAAGTTCCCAGGAGCCAAAGAATCCGAGAAGCCAGGCGGCCAGGATTCCCGAAAACTCCAACCCCCTCAGAATTTTGAAACTGTCGATTTTCCGTAAATTTCGAACATCCCAAGCACTTTGAACATTCCTAGGATCTCGAAAATTCTTAAAACTCTTTGAATATTTCGGGAATTGTGAACATTTCGCAATTTTCAAAGTTCCCAGGGGCCAGAGAATCTGAGAAGCCAGGCGGCCAGGATCACCGAAATATCCAAACCTTCAGAATTTTGAAACTTTCGATTTTTCTTGGAGAACTTCGAAAATTCCAAACGTTGTGGACATTTCGAAAATTTCGAAATCTTCAGAGTTCCCAGGGGCCAAGGAATCCGAGAAGCCAGGCGACCAGGATCCCCGAAAACTCGAGACCATCAGAATTTTGAAAGTTTTTGTGTTAAACAAAAAAACGAGACTTTCGAAAATTACAAACACTTTTTGAACATGTCGAACATTTCGGAAATTCGAAATTTTCAAAGTTCCCAGGGGCGAAGGAATCCGAGAAGCCAGGCGACCAGGCTCCCCGAAAACTCCAAACCCTCAGATTGGTTTTCCCGAAAATTTTGAAAATTCTGAACATTTTGAAACTTTAGAGAATTTCGAAACATTTGAAGTTTTCAAAGTTCCCAGGGGTTAGAGAATATGAGAAGCCAGGCGGCCAGGATCCCCGAAAACTCCAACCCCCTTAGAATTTTGAAACTTTTGATTTTCCGTAAATTTCGAACATTCCAAACACTTTGAAGATTTCGAGAATTTCGAAAATTCCAAAAAACATTTTGAACATTTCGGGAATTTTGAAAATTTCAAAATTTTCAAAGTTCCCAGGGACCAAAGAATCCGAGAAGCCAGGCGACCATGTTGACTGTACATGCTAATCTGTAGCCCCTTGGTCCAAGTAAAAACCATCGACATGGTAGCGGAGCGGCGTGGGTTCGTTCCCGCTGCCGCTTCCCTTCCAGCCACCCGCGGCGGGCGCGCGCGCCCGCGATAGGGCAGCGGCGGGGGCCGCGCCCTGGCGGCTGGCAGCGGCGAGGGCCGCGCCAGCCGGCCCTTCATAGCCCAGCACGCCGCCGAAGAAGAAGAAGACGAAGCGTGGCTCGAGGTCGAACAAGGCAGACATCCTGAGGAGTAGGAAGTTCGACGAGAAGCTCGATCTGAAGTATGGAAGAGATCGAGAGACGCTTCCAGGCGCTCGAGGGAGCGTTGCAGGCTGCAGAACAACGGGTGCAGGCTGCAGAGGAGCGCGCCCTGGCGGCGGAGTCAGCAGCAGCGAGCGCAGGCGCCGCCGCGAGCAGGCCCGTGGCAGCGGCGAGGGCCGCGCCTCAGGATCTGGTGGACACTCGGCTTCTGGCGAAGCCGAAGGCGTTCGGAGGCAACGAGGACGAGTGGCCAGGGTGGAGCTTCAAGATGCTCGCATACCTCGGAGCTCTCGACGAGCAGATGGCCAACGAGCTGACGGCGGCCATGACGTTCCCGCTGGAGGAAGTGAGGAACGCGAGACTCCTGGAGGAGGGAGCGAGTCAGCGCAGTCGCCAGCTGTACTTCATCCTCGTCCTGCTGCTGGAAGGAGCCGCACTACAGCTCATCAAGCCAGTCGGCGTCGGAGAAGGGTATCGGGCGTGGAGGACGTTGCAAGACATGTACGAGCCCGACAGACCAGGTCGCCATGCAGGACTGCTGCAAGAGCTGATCGCGTTCCAGTTCCCAGAGGACAACATCGTGGGGATGCTGGCGGACTTCGACTTCAAAGTCACGAAGTACGAGAGCCAGAGCCACGAGAGGATTGGGGACAGGATCAAGATGGCGATCCTTCAGCGGGGGATTCAGGACGAGGCTCTTCGAGCGCACCTGGTCCACAACGCGTCGAGGCTAGTCACGTGGGAGCTCATGCGCAACGAAGTGCACATGGTGATCTCGACGAGGAGCGCCATCTCAGCAGTGCCGCCACCAGTTCCGATGGACACGAGCGCGGTGGAGAAGGCGAGGCGCGAGGCGGCGTGGAAGGGCAAAGGAAAGAAGGGCAAGGAAGGCAAGGGCAGGAAGGGCAAGGGCGACGACAACTCCACGGACCAGAAGAGCCAGGCGGCCAAGGACAGGGCCGAGAAACGATGCTTCCACTGCCACAAGACAGGTCACGTCAAGAGCGAGTGCAGGAAGTTCCTCGCAGAGCAGAAGAAGAAGAAGGGCACCAACGCAGTCGAGCAGGAGTCGAAGCCGACGGGAGCTCCACCAGCGGCGAGCGCCGCGGGGAGCGCGGCGCCAGTGATGGCGATCGCAACCGAAAGCGGGGCAGAGCCATTGTGGTGCCTCGCGATCGAGCTGGGGGAAGGGCAAGAATCATCATCGAGTGGAGCAGCAGCGACGCCCTCAGCACCAGCAACGACAGCGATCCACCGTCGTTCGAGCGGGCCGTCAAACGAGCACGAGCAGCCGAGGCGGCCATCCTTGGTCGGAGCCAGCCCGATCGAGCGGCTGAGCCCGCCAGAGGCGTCAAACGAGCACGCGCAGCCGAGGCAGCCATTCTTGGTCGGGGCCAGCCCGATCGAGCAGCTGAGTCACCCAGGGGCAGCAAACGAGCACGAGACGTTCGAGAGCAAGGAGATCATCGGTATCAATGAGCACTGGGTCATGGTGGATTCGGGTGCTGCGCGATCGGTGTGTCCGCCGAGTCACGGGGCCCACGAGACACTCAGAGACCTGAGCGAGCGCATCAGGCTGGTCGGAGCGAGCGGCGACGACATCCCGTGCCACGGCGAGCGCTTCGTCACGTACGCGAAGGGCGGGCACAAGATCGGGGTGGACTACAAGGTCGCCGACGTCAAGAGGCCGGTGCTGGGCGTGTCGCAGGCGGTCGACAAGGGCACGTCGTGGGTATTCACGCCGAGCGGGAGCTACATGATCCCGAAGCCGATCGAGTTCTCGGACCCAGACGCCGTGCCGCTGGTCAGACGCAACGACTTGTTCTACCTCAAGATGGACAGGTACGGTGAAGGCGTCAAGAACTCGCTCGTCATGCCGGTGCGGGGCGAGGAGCCAGGAGGCGAGCCTGGCGGCGCATCAGCTGCGTCCAGGGCAGCGGCGAGGGCCGCGCTCCAGGGCGGCGGCGGCGGAGGGGCTGCCGCGACTCGCGCTCAGGCCGAGGCGAGCGAGCCAGCAGCGCAGGCAGTGCTCGAGGAGTCCGTGCCAGTTCGAGTCAAGAAGGATCCAGTGAAGCCAAGCCTGGCCGAGCAGAGGACGCACGAGCTGGTGCACATCCCTGCGAGGTCCTGGTGTTGGGTGTGCGTCAGATCCAAGTTCACGGACGACCCGCACTACAAGGACGGGCACGAGCGCACAGGCGACGAGGTCCAGATCGACTACTACTTCCTGGGCCAGCTGAGCATCCTCAACATGGTGCATATGAACTCCCAGGCTATTCATGGCATCATGGGGCCGAAGGGTACCGACGCCTACATGGTCAAGACAGCGGTCGCCACCATCGAGAACTGGGGGCTGGATCGCATCGTGCTGAAGCACGACCAGGAGGCGTCGATCACGGCCCTGGCGAGGGAGATCAAGGCTCAGCGGAAGGCGCCCACGATGATCGAGTCGGCTCAGCGGGCTAACCATCAGGGAGTTGGTGGAGTGGAGCGCGCCAACGAGGAGCTCGGCAAGCAGATCAGGGCGCTACTGTTCTCGGTGGGTGACAACTACAAGCGGGAGCTCCCAGCCGAGCATGGGCTTCTGCCTTGGCTCATTCGGCACGCTGGCTGGCAGCTCAACCGCTTCACGGTGCACGGCAACGGCAAGACGACCTACGAGGTGCTCAAGGGGAGGCCGTATCGGGGCGAGCTCGTCAACTTCGCGGAGTGCGTTTGGGCGAGGGACCCCACGCCGACCTCCAAGCTGCAGCCTCGGTGGCACGCGGCGGTGTGGCTGGGCAAGACAGAGGTTTCGGACGAGCACCTGGTGGCGGGTCCGACGCGCACAACGAGGGTGCGCACGGTGAGACGGCGACCGGAGAGCGAGCGGTTCATGCTGGAGGAGCTGGACAAGTTCGCTGGGGTGCCGTGGGACATGCACCGGGCTCCACAGATCGGCATTGTGCCGACGGGAGCTCCCCAGGTGGAGCCGAACCAGCAGCGGCTGCTGCCGCCACCTCCGCCACCGACAGTGGTCTTACCAGCCGCGGGCCCGGAGGCGCTGGTGCCACCAGCGATGGTCGGGCCGGCGCCGCCTACGGGGCCAGGAGGCGCAGGGCTGAGGTCGACGTACATCACGAGAGCGCTGATCGACAAGTACGGCTGGACCCCCATGTGCCCGAGGTGCGTCACAGGCATGGGATCGCACAGCGAGGAGTGCCGGAAGAGGATCGAGAACGAGCTGCGCAAGGAGGAAATGGCCAGGGCAGCGGCGGAGGCCGCGCCCTCGTCGGCAGCGGCGGGGGCTGCGCCGACGCCGGCGGCGGCGGGAGCCGCGCCGGGGCCAGCGGCTGGAGCTGGAGACGGCAGGCCAGGATCGTCCGGGGACGCCAGCATGGCACCTCGTGACGACCAGGGCGAGGCGTCGGCGAAGAGGCCGCGCCAGACAGCGGCGATCACAGTCGGGTCGCTCGCGGTCGGGGCCTTCGTGGAGATCAACCCCTGCACGTACGAGGGCCTGGACCAGCAGTCCCACGAGGAGCTCGAGACGGTCACGGAAATCGAGAGCTGCGAGCCGTTGGAGATTGGGATGTTCGAGGTCAGCCCCGTCGAGCCGTCGGCGATCACGGTCCTGCCAGACACGGAGAAGCACGTGTACGACGCGAGGAGCGGGAAGGAGCTCCCCAGGGACCTGGTCAGGCGCGGGCGCGAGGCCGAGATCGAGGAGATGCGGCGACACGGCGTCTTCGAGGAGGTCCGCGTGGCCGAGAGCCGGGGCAAGGTGGTGCGTTTCAAGTGGGTCGAGGACCTGCGCACCAAGGACGGCACCCCCTTTGTCCGGTCCCGAGGCGTCGCCATGGAGATCAACACGTACGGCCGAGAGGACTGCAACGCGGGCACGCCGCCGATCGCCATCGTCAGGGCGATCGTCTCCTTGGCGGCTACGAAGAAGGGTCGGAGGCATCTCTCGGTGCATGACGTACACGTGGCGTTCTTCCACGCCGACCTCGACGAGTGGATCGTCGTCATCCCGCCTCCAGGACTCAGGAGAGACGGGTACGTGTGGCAGCTCCGGAAGGCCATGTACGGCACGCGCAAGGCGGCACAGGCTTGGCAGGAGTACGTGGCCGGGGTGTTCAAGAAGAACAACTGGACGCGCATCGCGGTGGCGGCGGGCGTGTACCACGAGCCTCTCTTGGACATGACCTCGGCGATCCACGGTGACGACATCCTGACCGAGGGCGAGGAGGAGTCCCTGGATGTCCTGGACCAGCAGCTGATGGCGAGCATGGACGTCAAGTGCATCGGTCGTGTCGGACCGGATGGCGTCCGTGAGCTCCCGTACCTCAAGCGCAAGATCAGGTGGACGGGCAAGGGGTTCGTCTGGATCGGCGACACGAAGCACGTGACGAGGTGCGTGGAGCTGCTGGGCCTTACGGAGTGCAAGCCAGCGGACACGCCTGGGAGCAAGGCCACGGGCAAGAGCGTCCGGGAGGCGCTGGACCCACTTCCACACGACGAGGCGAAGCTCTACCAGCAGGTCGCGGGGCTCGTCAACTACGTGGCGGTAGACAGGCCAGACATCCAGTTCGCGGTGAAGGTGATCCTCACGGACATGGGGAAGCCCACAGTCATCAGCATGCTTAGGCTGAGGCGGTGCGTGCGGTATCTCCACGGTCGGCGCGAGCTCGGGTGGTTCTACGAGAAGCAGGAGATGCCCAAGGAGGTTCTCTACGAGACGGATTCGGACTGGGCAGAGGATGAGATCACGAGGAAATCGACCAGCTCCGTATACGGCTTCTTTGGCAGCCACCTTCTGGAGACCCAGGTGGCATCGCAGCCCGTCGTCGCGCTCAGCAGCAGAGAGGCCGAGTTCTACGCCATCGGCCGAGGCGCGGCGAGTGCGATCATGATGCGGCAGTTCTACCAGCAGTGTGGCATCGAGGTCGCGTCGAAGGTTCACAGCGACTCGAATGCAGGCAGGGCGATCGCGACACGGATCGGCAGTGGTAAAGTACGGCATCTACAGATACGAGACCTGTGGGTGCAGGAACGAGTCAGGCTCGGCGAGTTACAGCTCGGGCGGGTCGACACGGAGAGCAACAGGAGCGACTTGGGGACCAAGCATCTGGACGGCAAGCGGGTGCTCAAGTTGCTGGAGATGTCCAACCTGCGGCTTCTGACCAAGGGGCTCGCCGCAGGTGTGGGCGTCACTTTCGCAGAGGCGGCCGAGCATGGAGACAAGCAGTGCTCCGCAGCCGCCGACGACGAGGTCGAGTCGAACATCGGCTCGATCGTTCTCGCTATGATCATGTTCATCATCGTGCTGGTGCTCGTGGTCAAGGGCGCAGTTGTGTGCACGAGAGGGGCGGTGCAGCTCTTCTCATCGAGGGCGGCGAGTGCTGCCCCACCAGCGGGAGCGGCGAGGGCTGCCCCGCGGGCCGACGGCACGGCGAGGCCCGAGGCGGCGTCGAAGGACGCGCCTGAGGGGCATGTCGTTTCTCGGGCAGCGGCGATAGCTGCGCCTGAGCGGGTCGCCGAAGGGCGAGACCTCGGTACGGAGTACCTCGGGAAGATGCTGGCTGAGGCCACCGTGGCAGAGCTCAAGGAGGAGCTCAGGTGGCGGAAGCTGCCAGTGGGCGGCTTGAAGGCGGACCTCATCGTCCGTCTGACGAGGGACGGCGGCCAGCACATGGCCAGCAGTGAGGGGCTGGCTGCAGCGGCATGGGCCGCGCGGCTGGTTCCAGGCAGGATGCCTATCCGAGCGTTCCGCTCGGATGCGAGTTTAGGCTCGCACCTAGGCGCGCTTCTCAGCAGCACGGGGTAGGTCCGTGCCGAATGCAAGACCCTTTGAGGGCCACCCAAGACGGGTGAGGGCGCGGCCAGAGGCCGCTCCTTTGAGCCGAGGGCGCGCGTCAGGCGCAGGCGCGCGGAGCCACGGCGGGGACGCCCGCTTTGGCTTGAGCTTGAGCCTTCAGAAGGGAGGCTCGAGCCGCAGTACAGAGAAGATGCAAGGCGATGCGCTCGCCTGCATCTTGGAGGCGTGTTGACTGTACATGCTAATCTGTAGCCCCTTGGTCCAAGTAAAAACCATCGACAGACCAGGATCCACGAAAACTCCAACCCCCTCAGAATTTTGCAACTTTAAATTTGCCGTTAATTTCCAACATTCCAAACATTTTGAACATTTCGAGAATTTCGAGAATTTCAGAATTTTCAAAAAGTTCCCAGGGGCCAGAGAAGCCGAAATCTCAGCAACCAGATATTCGAAGACCGCACAAGGAATCCCGACAGCCCTGAGATCTCCTGGAGAGGCGTCCGCGATTCCACTGACCCCCCCAGGTCCAGGGAGGAGGAAGTTGATAGAATGAGGAGAGGTGCGATGGGTGAGGAAGAGGAGGAGGAGGAGGGGGAGGAGGAGGAGGAGGAGGCGGAGGAGGAGGAGGAGGAGGAGACAACGACGACGAGGATGATGATGATGAGGAGGAGGAGGCGGAAGGAGAGAGGAGTGAGGAGGGGTATGAGGTTGGATACCGGTATCCCTTCCTCGTCGCCCATACCCCTCCCTCCCTCCCTCCCTCCCACCCTCCTCCTTCTTCTCGACCTCCTCCTCCTCCTCCTCCTTCTCCTCCTCCTCCTCCTCTTATTCCTCCTCCTCCTCCTCCTCCTCCTCCTCCTCGAAGCCTGGCGGGAGCGGCTTTGCAGGCTGTTTATTTGCCCCTCGGCAGATCAGGCCGTAGGAGGCGGTAGCGTGGCCAGGAGACGTGCTCCCCCCAGACGCTCCAACCTCCTCCCCCTCCTCCCTCCTTCCTGCTTCTCCTCATGCTCCTTCTCCTCGTGCTTTCTGAGGTTCTCCTCAAGTGCGACACTCGAGTCTTTTGGTGCGGGAGGGAGGGTGGTAATGGGCGGCGCCCGTTGATTCGTTCAACCTGGCCAACTTGACTCCTCTTCATACTCCTCCTCCCCTTCTTTCTCGACTCCCTGACGCTCCTCCTCCTCCTCCTCCTGTCGCTCTCGCTGACGGCTTCGGAGTTCGGTTCGAATGCAGTCGCCCCTCCTCCTCTTCGTCCTCCTCCTCTTTCCTCCTTTTCTTCCTGCGTCTGATGGGAACGGCGACGGTCTTCCTCCCAAATGGGTCCAGAGTAGATGGGGTCGGAGGATCGCGCCGCGTCGCCGATGCGTTGGCGATGCGCCTCGATGTGGAGCCCGATGTCCTCCACGCCGACGTTGCTGATGCATAGCCGATGCATCGGCGATGCATCGAGGATGCGGCGCGATCCTCCGACCCCATCTGCCCGGACCCCACTGTGATGGGCCTCGAACAACGGGGGCGCCCACGGGCCTCTCACCGGGGGCGTCCATGAGTGGGCCAGGACCAGGGGGGGGGGGCGGCAGATGTCATGGACGGGGCCATGATATCATGCGCCGCTCTTCTTCTCTCAATGCGCCCCGTGGCCCCCCCCCCAGTGTGCGCACATGCCTGAGGCCACGATGCGCATCGGTCCCACTGCGGCGCACCCGATGACGCTGCCTCTGGGGCGGCGCTTGTGCGCCCTGCAGGCTGCGGGGTGGTGTGTTGTGCCTGGCGCGGGCTGGGCGGAGCTGGCGCGGATTCGGTGCGGGCTCGAAGTTCTGCAGTGGATTCTGGGCGCGGATTCGGCGCGGGCACCGGCACGGCGAGGCAGATGATATTCTTGGAAGAGGAGGAGGAGGAGGAGGAGGAGGAGGAGGAGGAGGAGGAGGAGGAGGAGGAGGAGGAGGAGGAGGCGGAAGATGAGGAGGAGGAGGAGGAGGAGGAGGAGGAGGAGGAGGAGCATTAGGAGGAGGAGAAGGAGGAGAAGAAGGAGGAGGAGGGGGGGAGGGTGGTGGTGGTGGTGGTGGTGGAGGAGCAGGAGTAGGAGATCCCTGGAAGACGCAGGATAAGCCGCCACCCATCATGGCCCGGCCAGCCTCGGGCCCAGGATCACCCCTGACGTCGGGGCGTCGCGCGGAGGTCACAGCGCACGCGACGCTCCTGCGCCGTCTCGTGTACGGGGGCCCTCGCGGACCGACCTGGCAGTCCTGCTCCAGGCTGGGGTCGGGAGCGCCGCGGCGGTCTCCGCAAGCTCCGATGTCTGGGGTTCTGGGCGGTGCCAGCCGCACACGAGACGAGCTTGTCGCACGTTGCCGCGCGTGCCACCGCGCGCGCGTGCGGGGGGAAGCGTGCGCCCTGCTGGTGTCCAGCACGGCTGGCGCCGTCCAGGGGCCTGCCCAGCCAGGATCGAGGCTGGAGCACTGCAAGGGGCGCGCCCCTCCCTGCACGGCTTCTCGCCGCTCAGCGCGCGCTGCGAGGGGCCCGTCCGCAGACATCCGACCTCTTGAGTTTCTCGATGCAGGGCCCCCTGAGGTCAGGACCTCTTCCCCGGGGCCAGCCTTTCCTCCCGAGCCGCTCTCTGACGGCCCCGGGGGCCTGGCGAGGGCCCCCCTACGAGGCCGCAGCCCGCCGCAAGCCGCCCGTGCTGATCCTGCCACGACGCGGGCACGTCTGGGGAGCACTGCGCTGGCGCTGCCCCTCCCTGCAGGACTGCTCGCCGCGCGGCGCGCGCCGCGAGGGCGCCGTCGGCCGCGCGCCCGACGTCGCGCCGGGCGGGCCCGACGCCAGCGGGCGCGCCGCGGTGCCGCCGCTGCTGCGCGCGGCCCTCGCGTCGCCGCGGGCGGCGGGCGCCCCGCGCGTCCCGCCGCACAGGGGCCGCGCGCGCCAGGCGCCGCCGCCGGAGCGGCGCCGGCGGTCCGCCTCGCCAGGCCGAGCGCCCCGCCACGCGTCGGTATGGTTAAGTCGGGCCTGTCCCCCTACAGGAGGGAGATATTCAAAACGTGTCAAAAGATAGTTTGGGGGCGATTTTTTTGTGCGCATTCTTGAGCATTTGTTGAGCATTTCCTGCGTATCTTCAATTTTTTGCCCAAAAGTCTCCCTGTAAGGGGGACAGGCCGGTACGGCAGGTGCGCGTCGTGTTGACCGGCGGCGAGCCCGCTGGCGGCGTTCAACGTTGAGCGCCTTCGGCGACCCAGAATCGGTCGATGTTGAACGATTGGACGTTGCGGGGACGGCGGATCGTTCCAGGTTGAACGATCCACGCGGTGTCCGAGACCAACGCTGGGGTCGGCACGACGCGAACCTGCCGCAGGGGTTGCTACATCTTGCAGTCAACCCGCATAGCAAGTCGGGCGCCTCCCTCTACAGGAGTAGTCCAGGATGGTCAAAAAAGAGTCGGGGACCATTTTCCGTTTTTTTTGTACGTTTTCCCGTTAAAATCCGCCTGTAGGAGGACATACCCGATCTGAGCATAGCAAGGATGAGCATCTTTCTAAGGTTACCCTTGCATCCTTCCCTTTCGGCCCATCGCTGGCCGCTTTTGCTGGCCGCGCCCCGCTCGCAACGTTTTGACATGGCCCTCCAAGGCCCTTGCATCCTTATCGTGCGTCCTTATTGTACGAGTCGACTGTATGGAAGAAAACTCCCGGGGAGGCTTGTCCGAGGGGGGTTGTCCGGTGGGGTTATCTGGATCCCCGCTTCCTTGTCCAAGGGGCAAGCTAGGTGTGTCGCTTTGTCGTCAGTGAGCAGCATGGGTTGTCTGGGTTGCTTGGTGGGTTGTCTCTCCTGGGGTTCTGTCTGTTTGGGTGATTTTTCCGTTGGACATGGTACGCTCAGGAGTGACCTTCTGCCGGCGTGGCCTCTCGTGCGGGCCCACCGTCGCAGGCCCAGAGGTTGACACCAGCACCGATGTCGGCGGTGTGCCTCCACCGAGGGCAGAAGATCCCGATCTCGGTGACGGTGGTGATATTCTGGGTTCCAAGGTGGCCGAAGTACAGGGCTCGTTTCGATTCTTCCGATTCGATTCGATTCGACTTCGATGGTTTCCGATATCGATTGGACTCGACTTGGGATTCCGATTTGGGATCCGACTTCTCACTGGAGGCACACTTGCCTGCCCATGTCCGCCGATTCGACTTTTCCCGACTTGGCTGCCGATTTCCGTCGATCCGATTCATTTCGATTGCCGATCCGACTTATCGATTCGATTCTGGGCTCTCCTGGAAGTATTACCACCAACACCGAAGTCTAGGAGCACCCTCCCCCCGTGGAGGCAGCCCCCTGTGTTGGTACTGGTGCCAATGTCCAGGCCTTCACAGTGCTCCCTCCGGCACTGGCTTGCGCCGCTGGGATTTGGCCCACCCGCGGCCCCCTGACGCCGCGCACCAAAGGTCATCCCTGCCCAGGGTCGCCCTTGCGTGTGAGCGACCCGCGCCTCGCCAGGCGTTCGACCCGCCCTGCAGACATGCTCGCGTCGCGAAGAGATCAGGACGTGAAGCTTTTGGCCGTTTTCGGCCTCAGGGGGTCCAATGCCGATCCGAGAAGTCCGCGCGGAGCTCCGAAAGTTTCTGTTTTTGGGCGGTGTGCCATCCGCGGGGCCAGTCCTTTCCAGGGTCCCCCCCCTTGCGGTCTGCGGCTAATGGACAAACCCCTGCACCTCCCGCGCGATCAGGGTGCCGGCGCAACCTTCAACGCGCCCCCCTGCCCCCGATTCCATGTTGGTTGGCATCGCCAGCGGGGCGCAGGATCTCGGCCAGCCAACAGATCGACACCTCGCGGTGCAGCCAGCCCATGTTGAGTCGGGGGCGCGGGAGGTGTTCACAAACATCAGCATACTGTGGAGGTGTTTGTTGAGGAATAGTCCCAGGAGGCGCCAGACCCTGGAGGATTCCTAATCCAACGGGGGCGGCGGTGATGTCCGTGGTCGATCCACGATTGGAGTTCCACTGGCTTCCAGACCCTGGATTCCTTATCCCAGGGTTCGTGATCCAATGCCATCACCGTATTGAATTGGGGGCGCGGGGGGTGTTCACAAACATCAGCACAAAAGGTGCAGCATTTTGGCCCTCAGTCGTGACGCGTCAGACGGCCGCCGGCCTCGCAGCCCTCGCCCCAGCCTGCGCGCCGCTGGGGCCCCGCCGCCGATCCGCGCGTGCCCTGGGATCCGACGCCGCAAAGAAGTTGCAGCATCACAGGAAATCGAGGAGTTGAGACGTCAGGATTTCAAGGTGATCGTTTTTACCTACATCGAAGACTGATAGGTTTCTAATGGTGTAAAAAGAGAGCAGCACATTACTCCACAGGGGGGTCTGGGCAGCCGTTGGGGGCCGTTGGGGGGCCGTTGGGGTTTGCCAGGGGGGATCGTTTTTCGCATACAGTCACACACTTCGTGCTTTTCGATTTCCCAGAACTCCATTCCCGGGCCACATTCTGAATGCCCGGAGCCTGCTGTACGCCACTTCGTGCTCTTCGACTTCCCAGAACTCCATTCCCGGGCCACATTTTGGATGCCCGGAGCCAACTGTAGGCCACTTCGTGCTCTTCGATTTCCCAGAACTCCATTCCCGGGCCACATTTTGGATGCCCGGAGCCAACTGTAGGCCACTTCGTGCTCTTCGATTTCCCAGAACTCCATTCCCGGGCCACATTTTGGATGCCCGGAGCCAACTGTAGGCCACTTCGTGATCTTCGAGTTCCCAGAATTCCATTCCTGGGCATGATTTTGAATGCCCGGAGCCAACTGTAGGCCACTTCGTGTTCTTCGAGTTCCCAGAATTCCATTCCCGGGCCACATTTTGAATGCTGAGGCAGGCTGAGGCTGAGGCTGAGGCAGGCTGAGGCTGAGGCAGGCTGAGGCTGAGGCCGAGGCTGAAGGCAGACTGAGGCTGAGGCTGAAGCAGGCTGAGGCTGAGGCTGAGGCAGGCTGAGGCTGAGGCTGAGGCAGGCTGATGCTGAGGCAGGCTGAGGCTGAGGCTGAGGCTGATGCAGGCTGAGGCTGAGGCAGGCTGAGGCTGAGGCCGAGGCTGAAGGCAGACTGAGGCTGAGGCTGAAGCAGGCTGAGGCTGAGGCTGAGGCAGGCTGAGGCTGAGGCTGAGGCTGCAGGCTGATGCTGAGGCAGGCTGAGGCTGAGGCTGAGGCTGATGCAGGCTGAGGCTGAGGCAGGCTGAGGCTGAGGCCGAGGCTGAAGGCAGACTGAGGCTGAGGCTGAAGCAGGCTGAGGCTGAGGCTGAGGCAGGCTGAGGCTGAGGCTGAGGCAGGCTGGCTGATGCTGAGGCAGGCTGAGGCTGAGGCTGAGGCTGATGCAGGCTGAGGCTGAGGCAGGCTGAGGCTGAGGCCGAGGCTGAAGGCAGACTGAGGCTGAGGCTGCAGGCTGAGGCTGAGGCTGAGGCGCTGAGGCTGAGGCTGAGGCTGAGGCAGGCTGAGGCTGAGGCTGAGGCAGGCTGATGCTGAGGCAGGCTGAGGCTGAGGCTGAGGCTGATGCAGGCTGAGGCTGAGGCAGGCTGAGGCTGAGGCCGAGGCTGAAGGCAGACTGAGGCTGAGGCTGAAGCAGGCTGAGGCTGAGGCTGAGGCAGGCTGAGGCTGAGGCAGGCTGAGGCTGAGGCTGAGGCTGAGGCTGAGGCTGAGGCTGAGGCTGAGGCTGAAGGCAGACTGAGGCTGAGGCTGAAGCAGGCTGAGGCTGAGGCTGAGGCAGGCTGAGGCTGAGGCTGAGGAGGCTGAGGCTGAGGCAGGCTGAGGCTGAGGCTGCAGGCTGAGGCTGAGGCAGGCTGAGGCTGAGGCGGAGGCTGAAGGCAGACTGAGGCTGAGGCTGAAGCAGGCTGAGGCTGAGGCTGAGGCTGAGGCTGAAGGCTGATGCTGAGGCAGGCTGAGGCTGAGGCTGAGGCTGATGCAGGCTGAGGCTGAGGCAGGCTGAGGCTGAGGCCGAGGCTGAAGGCAGACTGAGGCTGAGGCTGAGGCTGAGGCAGGCTGAGGCTGAGGCTGAGGCTGAGGCAGGCTGATGCTGAGGCAGGCTGAGGCTGAGGCTGAGGCTGATGCAGGCTGAGGCTGAGGCAGGCTGAGGCTGAGGCCGAGGCTGAAGGCAGACTGAGGCTGAGGCTGAAGCAGGCTGAGGCTGAGGCTGAGGCAGGCTGAGGCTGAGGAGGCTGAGGCAGGCTGAGGCTGAGGCTGAGGCTGAGGCTGAGGCTGAGGCTGAGGCTGAGGCTGCAGGCTGAGGCTGAGGCAGGCTGAGGCTGAGGCCGAGGCTGAAGGCAGACTGATGCTGAGGCTGAAGCAGGCTGAGGCTGAGGCTGAGGC